>JAECXC010000339.1:16600000-16945000 GCA_018152125.1 Drosophila dunni | reverse complement strand
AGTTATGAACATTCAAAGTTTTCGACAGTCAAGCTATTTTAGCCTTATAAATCAGCACAACACTGTCTGAACTCTACTCCTAGCCCTATCCTTCCTCACTATTCTCCTCCCTATCCTTCCTCACCACTACTCTCCCCATTTCCCTATATTCTCCGCTCATTTCAATCACTTCCTGGTCATTCTGCACTCAATTCCATCGCAGCGGAACAATTTAATATTAAAATTTTCATAAATATTCTGCACGTTTTGGCGCACCGTCTGCATGTGTGTGTGTTCGAGAGTGTGGGTGAGTAAGTGAGTGTGTGTTAGTACATGTAACTTGCTGACGAGCTATCAAACGGTTTCAATGCTTGAAATCGATAAAGAATATTAATTAACAATTTAATTAGAGCTCATCGAATTGGCCTTTAATTAAATTGTGCATAATTATTGTTAAGTACACACATACCTACACACACACACACACGCACGTACGCATTCACACACATGTAATCAGCTTTTCAATGTAATTAATGAGTTTTTAGTTGAAAATAAATTTGTCTGTAATAATGACTCGAGGGATACGCGACTGAAGCATGTGCCACGAATTTCCAAAAACATTTCCACGCACACACACTGCTAAACACACACACAGTTACACACACACACATACACCAACACACCCACATATTTGACAGCTGGCTACAGAGCTCATTAAATGCTTTACATGTGATATCCTTTTTTCCCGCTTTCATGCTTTGCCCTGCGTCTGCCACCCACACCGCCCCTCCTTCCCCTACACCGCCCCTCCTCCCCTGTTGCTCTTGGCCCTTTACATGTAATTTGACGCTCAAAAGTCAAGAGCGGCAAACAGTTTTCCATGAAAGTCTTTAATTTATGTAAATTTTCCGTGAGTGTATGAACGCCAGTGTGTGGGAGTGTGTAGGGGGTGTGTAGGGAGTGTGTGTGTTATGGCATATGAGTGCCTGCGTTTATGTACTTATTGCCTGCGAGCCTCATCAATTTTCCATTGACACAAAGAAAATTTTGTATATGATTTTCGCACCTACACAGAAAGCATTTCCGAGACAAAAGAGACAGCAGAAAAAATATGAAAATCTACACGACTTTTCGCGGACTGAAGGACAAATTCGTTGACAACGAGAGTAGATATATTTTCTAGCTATAGGAAATGGTAAAGCAATTGCAATGGAAAAACTAAAGACATGTGAGGCGGAGTGGGAAAATCAATTGGAAAACTGTTTAGCTGTAGGAGTAACCATTTAGTTGTGGAGCTCTTAAGGTTTATGAAGTATTTTCAGAGTCTACACTTAACTCAATATCAACGCATCGAATCCCAAGTCTCTCAAAGAGCAGCTGCCGTAATTAGAATTTCAGTTTCATCCTCACAAATCCCTAAAGGCTGTGCAGCAATGTCAAGTCAGCTTCTGGGATTAAGCGTAACTTTTCAGTGGTATTAAATAAACAAGGGAGAGGGGGTGGGAGTGGGAGCGAGAGAGGGAGTGGAACAGGGAGATAGGCAGCAGTCAGAGCAAAAGTTTCCATCAATATTCCATGTATGTCAACGAGTCAATTTCTTTTGTTTATTCCGTAGCTTAGAACTGAAACTAGTCATGATTAATGAACTAGATAAAAGATATGCGACTTTCAATGGGCATAAGAAAGAGGCAGAGATAGAGAACAAGTGGGAGAGAGCGAAAGAGAGACATATGTATGGTTTAAAAAGCTTCCTTATCTTATCACTACATTTGAATGCACACCTTACTGAAACAAAAGCACAAATGCGTGCGATGAGTGGAAATGTATACGAATTCACGTTCACATGTGAATGTCAACATATGCGGCACCACAAACAGTCCGGCAAACATACGAAATAAGTCTAATAAATGGTAAGGAAAGTGTGTCAAAGATTAGGAAAGTATTACATTGGGGATCAACTGGGAATGAGCATTAGGAAACACTAAACGGAAAGTGTGAGCACTCTAAGAAAAACAAATGGAAAGTTTATTAATCAAAAAGTATTTGGGAGTCTTTGAATAGTTGTACTAGAAAACACTTGGCGCTTTTAGTTAACATTTTGAGTGAAATAAAGCTAGTTTACCCCACTGTTGTTTATAAATTTAAACCCCTTAGCAAACTATTTATAGAATTATAAGATACTTCTATCTTAAGCTGTTATAATAAGATAAAGTTACATGTAAGATATTAATATTTAAATATTTATTGGATATACAATAAACATTTCTATTTATATCATGCAATCGATAGTGATTAGTTCCACTTCTTTTATTCTATAGTTATTTGTGCTAAAATACCCCAAATCTTACCTCGAATCATATAGAAATAGTTCCAATAACAGCTTACGATAGCTTGTCAATTCACGCTGTCATCTCTAGCTGCAGTAAAACTCCAAGCTTTTTACTACCATAAGATAAAGTTTCATATTCAATAGTTATATTTATTCAAATACTCTAAAACTTACCCCAATTCCGTCAATTGAAAGTCCACTTCTCTTGCCAAGCTTACGATAGTTCTTCAGTCACGCTGTCATCTCTAGCTGCAAATTACCAACGAGGTTTTGACTGTGATAGAGTCCGATAGTTACTTACTCTGAAACTACTCCACATTCCGGTCGATAGTTTATTAATCACACTGCCATCGCTAGTTGTAGCAAAACGCGGGAGCTTTCGACTGCCTCGCGATAAGATATAGCGCCATATCTACCCGTTCCAATAGCCAAGTGTCGCAGCAAAGAAATCCAAAGCGATTTGTCAGCAACTGTGCAGTTTAGAAGCCAACACGTTCCCATAAAGATCTCGCTACGCAACGCAACTCCATGACGAACACAGTGACGATGACGTCACCTGGAAGTAAACCGAACTACAGTCCAAAGTTGAGGCTGCTGTCACAGCTGTTGCTGCTGATGCTGCTGCTGTTGGATGGCGTTCAACCCGAACAGATTGATGCCAACGATGTGGAAGTGGATCGCTTCTGTTATCCCGATAAATATCGCAACACACGACACTCGTGCGAGTGCAGCAATGTGAATGCAGCTCCCTGGGGCATGAGTGCCCTTCACATTGATTGCAGCTTCAAGCGCTTCCAACCGGAGGAACTAAATACACAACTCCCCGTGTATGTGGATACCCTGGACTTGTCGTGGAACGGGTTGATTCGTGTGCCCAAGTTTGACAGCGACAGTTTGAGGCAACTGAATCTGATGCACAACAACATCACCGCCATTTCGGCCAACAATTTTGCAGCCTTGACGCGTCTGCGAGAACTCTTCCTCGACTGGAACAGCATAAATCAGCTGGACGCACAAGCCTTTGCGGGACTGCCCCATCTCCAAGTGCTGCACTTGGCCCACAACAATCTGCAAGTGCTGCCAGGACAGATCTTTGCTCCCATGCTGGTGCTCAGTGTACTCGACTTGTCCTTTAACCGTCAGCTGAACGAGACCCTTGGCCAGGACATGTACAGCAGCTACGGCATTCATCGGGAGCTGCGCAAACTGGGACTAGATGCGTGTAACCTGCAGGAGTTGCAGCTGCCTAAGTCACTGCCGCTGCTGCAGCTCTCGCTGCGTCGCAATCAGTTCCGGCGTGTGCCCCGGGCACTGCCTGTGGCGCTGCAGAGACTGGACTTTAGCGAGAATCCTCTAGAGCAGCTACTGCCAGAGGACACGCGATACCTCGACCAGGTTCAGCAGCTCTACGTGGAGGACATGCCGTACCTAAGAAGCATCGAAGCACACTCCCTGTCGGGTCTGAAGTCGGTGGAGTTGCTGAGTTTCCAGAACAGTCGTTCACTGGGTTACCTCGATGGCGCTGCCTTCCTCACGGAGGCAGGAAACCAGACACTTCCTCCACTGAAGTCGCTCATATTTCGCGGCACTTTGGTGCGCTCTTTTAACGCCAGTTTGTTGCCGATTTTTAGCAAACTCAGTGAGCTCGATCTCAATGGTGTGCCGCTTAACTGCGACTGCCAGTTAGTCTGGCTCAAGGATCTGGCCGTGCAGACCAACGGACGCTGCCTGCGACCCGCCCGAGTGCGTGGTATGCTCATTACCTCCGTGCGTCGGGATGAATTCAGTTGTGAGAGGTGGCCCCGATGGATCTACGGTCTGATCATCTTGGGTCTGATTGCTCTCTGTGCCGCGGGAGTTTATCTGATTGTGATGGGACTGAGGCCACACAGGGGAGTCACAATGCGTAGGAAGGTCGGTGCTGGTAGTCCCTACGCTCGGGTTACCATCGAACCCAATCGACAGGAGAATGTTCACTAATTGCTCCAGGAATGCCCCCAATGTTAGCTCCTAAGTCTGTTTTAATTTTTTGTACATAACTGAAATACATTCGATAGTTTAAAGAGGTTAACGTTAGTTAACTAAAGTTTACTTTTGATATCAATGAGTAAACATTATTGGAGCTGCTCCTATCTATGCCGTGCGCTGCTTATCAGTGAATGCGATGAGTCTTTCTCTTCTTTTTTTTTTGAATATTCTGCTCAAAATGTAAACAGCACAGCAGTGGTTGGACTATGGGAGCTTTCTGTGCTGGATAAATGTGCAATATTGCTTCGGAGTTATATAGAAAAGCATGAGAAATCGGTTAAGTCGTGAGTTGTAGACTCGGTACTTGAAAAGTCTAAAGGGTTTAGTGGCAGGTGGAGGGTATAATGTGGTCGGTAGTGTTTTTAGATTTTCACATTCTTAACCCCATATCCAGGCAGAAAGACTAGGTAAATATTGTGGTTCTAAACAAATTTGTATAGGTTCTGTAGCTCAAGGGTTGATTGGAAGGCAGAGTCTAGTCCTGTTTCACTTTCCCGCTATATATCAGACAATTAACAAGTTATAACTACTTTTTTTCTAGCTATAATCAAATTTAAAGCAAATCAAATGCTTTTAGAGCATATCGAAGGCAGAGCCCTCTGTAAGTAACTTCTGAGACTTTAGTTGACCTCTAAACCTGCTGATAATGACTTGCCTTTGCGCTCTGCTCGCTGTGCTGACCACTTTTAGCTTGATCAACGCGCTAGATCCCGCGTGCCAGCCCAAGAACGAGTATAACGATCAGCCGCCCGAATACTGCGAACTCCCCAATCAGCCCCATTTGGGCTGCAACAACAACAACGTAAGTTACTTCTCCTCCTCCTTTCAAATTTCCCATTCCATTTCCGCTTTGTTTGCAGCAATTCTCGGCTGCTTGCGGCCAAGATGCGGAAATATTACCGATGAATGCTAATTTTAAGGATCATATCGTGCGGCAGCACAATGTGTACCGCAATGTGGTGGCCAGAGGCACGCACCACATACTCCCAGTAGCAAGTCGAATGTTGACCCTTAAGTGGGACGCGAATCTTGCCCAATTGGCCGAATACGCCGTGCGACTGTGCAGCATTAAACGCTTGAGTCAATCTTTTGCCACAACCGAAGCATCGGATCCGGGTTTCAATGCGGCCTACAGCAAGTTTCCACTGGATCAGTATCAGAATGAGCACATAGTGCTGACCTCCCAGCTGAAGGCCTGGTTTGATGAGTATCGCTACCTCAGCCCCGAGAGTCTAGCCTCGAATAAGTCCTCGGCTGGGTAAGGCAAGAAATTCTATTTGATTTCCAACTGATTTCAGTTATTCCCCACCATTACAGTCAGGACGTTTCCCACATTACACAAATGATCATAGGACCCAACGATCGCGTGGGTTGTGCCATTGTCAGGTACACCAAGGAAAAGTTTAGATATCAGCTGATGATTTGTCTCTATGGCTGCTTTAAGGGCCAGCGGAAGATGACCTATGACCTGGGCAAGGTGCCTGCGGAGAAATGCTTTTGCGGTTCTGATCGAAAGTTCAAGAATCTGTGCAGCAGTGGGGAGTCTCGGGGGGATTGCGCTTTGCTGACAGATAGTAATTTGGAACTCGATAACATTGAACCTTCGACCACAACAACAAGGAGGCCAACTACGACCAAAAAACCGAATAAAGAATGCGGCCTGCAGAACATATTCGATTGGATTTTTCAGAACTATGTGAAACTATGATTAAGTTATCAAAGAAGAAATAAACAGCGCTTAGATTTCTGTGAATGGCGCCCAACGTGGGCTGTAACTAATGCAATTACCAAGCAAGTAATTAAATATTTCCCGCTTTTCACACACTTTCCACCATATTTAATGCCAAATTGTTTTGTTTTTACGGCTTGTGACAAATATTTGTTTACCAGCAAAGAATTGAGCGTTAAATAAAATGCGATTTATTTGTGCGAGTTCAGTCAATTGTGCGCAAATGAAAAGCATTATTAATAATAATAATAACAAACTTTTTAATACCACTGGCCATAAATACATGCTGGCATAGGATAAACCAAAGCGCCATCTGGAGAGATTTACGAGCAGTTGGAGGGGTGTCGAGTGCCAGGGGGGTATCCAAAGAATTCGCATAAATAAATTTCCCGATGACAGTATAAAAAGAACGTCAATTATTAATGCCTTGGTCTTGGTGTCAGTTTCGTAATTATTGCGTCGAGTTCTCACAAAGGAGATTTATGCGAGTGCCATAAACTCAAAAGAACTCCAAGTTTTGGCTATATTTCGTAACTCTTTGGCCAACAAAATTAATGGCCAGCTTTGTGACTAGTTCAAATTTAACAGGCATTCGAAATTGGCATTCAAAATTGGCGATTTGATGCGTTTTTAAACCAGAAAACAATTCAAACTGAGCGCAAAATTCAACGACTGTTTTATGGGGGTCTGTGAGAGTGTGTAGAATGTGAGTGTGTAGGGAGTGTGTGTGTAGAGTGTGTGTGTGTGTTGGGAGTGTGTTGAAGCAGCCCTGGTTATTGTTTACTCCGAATTGGCAGCACAGTGGAGCAAAATCCATTGCTAAAGCAGACTTCTCGTCAATTTACAGGGTATCAACAGGTCGTGCTGTTCTGCCGTGCTAGGCACCGATTTATGGCACTCATTTAAACGCCGAGACGCTCAATAGATGTACTCAGACAAATATTTACAAGTAATTTGCATTACATTACAATTTATCAGTGGATATAGTAAGTGCGAGTATGTGCGCTCTCTCTGTCGCGACCCCTCCACTCTAACACTCCCTCCCTCTACCTCCTCCTCTTCGCCACTCCCCGTCTCTGGCTTTCCCTCCGCTCTCACGACGCCTGCGCTGTTGGCGCCTGCTCCAGTGCCCCAGTGCCACGAGTTGCATGCAACGAGACGAGACGGCACTCCGAAAAAAAGGCTATTTGGGAAAATAAAGCCAACTCCGAATTTGGCGTGAAGCTAACAGCATCCAGATTCATTATTCGCCAAATCAGTTGAAGGCAGCACGCCAAAGGCAACGCACGTATTGTGCTTACGTCACGCAGTTCGACGCTCGACGCTCTAACGGTACACAGTTTACGTGCTTACGTTACGCTACGCGTGTGCTAGTGTGTGTGTAGAGTGCGTGTAGTGTGTGTGTAGTGTGCGTGTGTGTGCAGGGTTAAACACATTCAGACTTAAAGTGAGCGTAGTTTGCTTTTGGCCACGTTAATTGCGCGCTTTAAGTATTTACACAACAACTGACACCTACACTCCCCCCTCCCCCCTCCCCCCACTCCACACTCCTCCCCCACCACCACCAAACGCGAATTCAGCGCGTTTTGTTATATGTAAAGCCGCTTAGTTGCCTTTGTTGTTTATCAATAAATTATAATGGCCTAATGCCAATTGACAGCATCAACAGCAGTCGACGTAGTCGAGGCAGACACGGCGCCGCACTGCATGAATAAAATATCAAAAGTATTTTGGCCAAAACAAGAAGCAGCTAAAAGCTGCGCTCAAACGCGTTACCAACAATTGTACGCAAACAAACGAAAAATTAATAAAATTAAATAACGTTTGCAATTTAGTTGAATTGTGTCTGAAAAGCAATTAAGAACAGTTAACAGTTAAAGCTAAAATTGGCTCAAAAATTCCTTTTGTTAACTTGGCTGTTGAGAATTAACTTAAATTTTTGTAGCTACAATAAATTATTTATTGTTTAATGAAGGCCAGCTAATTATTTTAATATTTAATTTTGTAAGTTACTTGAAATTTTTATCATTATTATTATTGTTATTATTATTATTATTATTATTAATTTCTAATATGTCATATTAAATTATAATTTAGTTTAACTTCTTTAATTAATTCATTAAACTCACTTTATTTTAGTGCCTCTTTATCACCTCTTCTTCTGCACCTTTTATGCTCTATTTATGAAAATTACAGGGTATTTTAGCTTTCGCTACAGCTGCTTCTGTTTTGATTTGAGTTGAGCGCATTTCACGTTTTTTATATTATCCCTTTTTGCATTTATTAAATATTCAACGTTTATACGCATTCGTGAGCCTTTCTCTGCAAATCTCTGCGTATGCCACACCCACAGCCGCACAGCCTCACACACCCTCCCTCCTCCTCCTCCTCCCCCTTTGCTCCTTCTGTTGGCCATCATGAAGTCCTTGGCGACTGGCGGGCGGCTTTGATGTTGTTGCCTTTGCTGTTGAGCTTAGTTCCACTGCCAAAAAGCGACAGAGTGTGCCAGTGTGTGTGTGTTTGCATGTGTATTGACAATGTGGCCAAAATGATACAATGTATGTGAGTGAGTGTGTGTATTCATACACAGACAGCCACATGCATAAACATTCAGCTGGCTGACTGCCTGATTATCTGTGCCAACAAAAAAAGACGAGAAGCAAAAAAATTGGCGCTTTGGAACCAACAACTAAACTCAAATCGGGCATTGGGAGATGCGAATTCAACTCCTTATCCATCCACCAACTCCCCTCTCCTCCTCCTACCCCCTTGGCGCTCCCACATCGAGGCAGAGTCATGTTTATATAATGGTGCGCAAAGCAACTATTAAGTGGGTTGCTTGTTTCTGGGCTCTGTATGTTATTTATTGTAATGCCTCAGCAGCAGCCCTACCCCACACCCCTTTACCCTACCTTTCTCCTACCGTTTTGTAGTAGTGCGTAGTGCCAGAGCGGCCATTAGATTTAATAAAGCAGCGCTGGGAAAAGTCAGACGATATCAGTTAGTCGCTCTGTTACAGCCATAATTATCTGACTGGCTGACTCGAACTTTTGGCCTTAATAGCCGGAAATGATACGTGCTGAAAATGTTGTCATTCATGAGACAAGAATAATTATGCCAATGGAATTTAAGAGTGTGCACTGTCTTAAAGCTGGAAACAAGCAGCTTAAAAAGCTTCTTAAAGCTGTGTATTTCATTCCAAAAGAAGTCAAAAATAATCTACTTTGAACACGAACCTTTAAGTCTAAGAATCGGCTGTAAAACTTTAAAAAGTGTTAACAATATAGTATGAAAGCTTTAAAAGCTTCTTAAAGCTCACAATTGGTATCCCTTAGGAACCGATATGAATCGAATTAGTTGATAAAAATAGCTAAAAAGACTTCTTACAACACCAGTCATAAAACCCACTTGAAAGCTTAACTTAAAGCGCTTCGAAAGCTGCTTAAAGCCAACTACTTTCATACCTCAGCAGTCCGTAATAAACCAATCACTTAATCCTCAACTCTTGGTGCCTGAAAAGGGCCCAAAAAAAAGACAAATACCAGCACTTGTAAAATCCGTCAAAAAGCACAAATCAAACGGCTGCTAAAGCTGCTTAAAGCTGTCAATTTGTCAATTTGTAAGCCTCAAGAGTCAGCAAATCAGTTAGATTTACCTCTGTGCCACTGACACAAAGTCCCAAAAGCTCAAATCGCACAACTCTAAAAGCTCACCACGTTAAGCCTAAATTTAGTCAGCTTTTAGCATTTGTGCAATTACTTTAGCTTAGTGTCATTGGAGTTGACAACAAACATAAAAATAAAAGCAAACAGGACACGGAAAGGAATATAATCAGTATAATCAGTATTAAAATAGTCCCTCTCTCTTTGTCCTGAGAGAGAGAGAGAGAACACAACCTGCCAATTTTAAGCCTTTAGAGGGCTTATCTAGTCAGCATTAATCCAATTACTTTAGGCTAATGTCATTTGTATTATGGCCCAAAAGGCGCATTAGATGAAAAAGCGACTGGAAAATTCGTAGTTAAAGCAAATGAGAAGAAAATTCAGCTGCCGCAGAGTCATTATACTTATTATCACACCTGTCGTACCTCTCACACACACAGACACACACCGGCACACACATAGACTGGCACAACAAAGCAATTGTCAAAGCCAAAGAATAAAGAACATTGAACAAGAAGAAGGAGCAGTAGCAGGAGCTGCTAACTTGGCCAACACAATGCAAAGTGCGAAACGATAAGAGCACAGGGTGCAAAAGAGACAGCTGAAGGCTGAAGGACATCTGGAACAGGAGCAGGAGCAGGAGACGATCTGAGTTGCTGTGGCAGCAGCAAGGACAACCGTAAAACGACGACGACATTAACTTCATTTACGTCTCGCCACAGTTGAAATAAACGACTTTACGACACTGGCGGATTTGCTAAAAAGTAAGTTCAACACTCGACCTCGTCCCTCCCCCCCTGCTGCCCACCTGACTTGCTTTTGCCTTCCTTCATTTTCTTTTCTTTTGCTGTCCACGTTTCTGCCCCTTCGCATTGCTTTTCACCTGCCACCGGCTGCTGTTCATTAACGCTGTTGGTTGATGTTCAAAACCCGCGCCATCTGGCAACGCCAACAACAACAGCCATAAAAGAAAAAAAGTCAACTAGGTGACTTCCGCTGACGCTGACCATTGTACCGGAAGTGCCGAGTGTTGAGTTCAGTTCGACTTCGACTTGGAGTTTGAGTTGGAGTTTGAGTTCCAGTTCGAGTCCTGAGTAAATTCCAGAAATTTCAGTGCTGCTCATTCCGCAAATTCGCATAAATGCCTGACATTATTGCAATTTGCTTGACGTTGTGCCAAGTACGCGGCTCAAAGTTATTTGCTCGACTGGAAATTAATTCATTTTCAATTATGCGGCACGCTTAATGAGCACAGCACGAAGCAACTAACTGCGAAAAGCTTGAGAGGAGCAGTGAGAACGATTAGGCTTTAAACGGGCAGCAAGTGAGGAACTCTTTGATGTAGTAAACATATTTTGGCATGTTCTGAATATACAAGAGTTGTAAACTATTTTAGGGCACTAAAAACTCTACTCTCTCTATTTGTAACCACCTTCGTATCAAATGCAGCAGACGACAAGCTTAGAGCCCAAGTATTCACATACTGCCAACTAAATGAATACTTGCTACACAATTGCTTATTTTACAAGCATTTAAATGCACTAATGCGCATAGCTTGCAGTGCGTTACTCATGCGCCGCGTGGTCCCACGCAGATAAAATTACTTGCAGGTATTTTGTGGCATACTTTGCGGCTGCGCTGTTGGCAAAAAGCGACGCCAAATGCAGTTTGGTTGTTTTCCCATTCGCCCGTTTTCCCGTTTGCCTGACAAATTGCCGCGGGCCACACAAATCACACGGCAACCGCCTGCATGCCGTGCCTCGTGCCCCGTGTCCCATACACACAGAGGGAAGAGCAGTTGATGCATAAATGTGCGGGCACAACAGCTGCTGCAGGTGGCATTAAGGCAGCTTAGGGCTGTGAAAATGGAAAATATTAAAAGTTGCTGCTAGCTGCCACATGCCACATGCCACATGCTCCGCGTACCGTAACTGTGTGTGGCCATGCAACCAAGCAAAATCAAAAAAAAGAAGAGAAGAGACGGGAAGAGTAGCACAGTAAGGAAAAAGGCAAAAGCAGCAAAATAAAATGTCACACAAATATGTGGCACATTCATGTTGCACACCTCTGCCCGCACTTCCCCTAACCCCTTGCCACCTACTCCCAAACCCAGCAGCTTCGTTTTGTCCCTTCTAAAAAGTATCACAATCCAAAAGCCATCATCATGGTTGGCCAAAATGGTTTCATGACAGCTTCACACACGACTTTCTGCTTGGCCAGGCCCACTGTGCACCAGACAATAATAGTTATGCGTTACACTGAGAGAATTAATGCAGCACTATTCAAATTTAAGTTCCTTTAAGACAGCAGTTTCTAAAATTTATCCCCAAACTTTTAAAACTCCACACTTTCTACCACATCCAAAAAACGTTAAGTTCTTTCATTGCTTACATAAAAAGAGAGCGCACTAAAAAGAGCGTACTTGGAAAATCTTGTCAAACTAAAACTTGAAGCTTCGTAACAAATTTGTTGGTGTCATCTTTGGATTCATGACGTTATTCCAGCTTAGTTTGCTCATCCTGTTTGTGGTGCACCACAAACTGCAGACTGGAGACTGAAGTCACCGCATAAAACACATGCACCGCAAGCACTGCACTCTCCAATTTGTCAGAGACGAAAGTATGCGAAATGAAATAAATACACGAGTGTGTACTACACACAAATAAGAAATAAGAAATAATAATAATAATAATGCCAAATACAGTTGAGAGTAAAATTATATACATAATTTTAGCAGGAACTCGAGTCTTTGGCTCTCAACGACATGAAGAAAACTGCGAAACTCGAGTGGAAACTTGTACTTGAAGGATGCTTAAAATTATGCTCCTTGTGCTCGTTTCACACAAGTTTATAAGTTTATGTTTACACCGAGTACGCGTACTTATTGAATGTTGCCAGCTCAAGAGGCTGCAGGGAAGGAGAGCGAGGCAGTCAGTCAAGTTCTTTGAGCTTTGCAAGAAAGTGCCTTAAAGCAGGTATATATATATATGTATGTGTATGTGTGTAGCATACATAACATAAAATAACATAAAACAAATAAAAGTGAAGCACAAAAGACACGGCAGTATTTTAATCGTAAATTCAGACTCAGTTTCAGTCTGAGTTTCGCCTGCAACATTTTATAGCATACTTATTGGGGCAGCTGAAATGTTTTATGCATTAGCTCCGTATTCTGTGTGATTTCAAACAAAAGCTACAAACAATTTGAAAATATTAACTATGCCAAGCATAAACAACTGTATGCTGCTCCTAATTGTTTTAAAATATCTAACAGAATTTATTTTATTCAGAAATTTAGTTGGCTTTTTTACAAATCACTTTATGATAGCCAAATAATCTGCCTAGCTCTCCCACTTCCTCAGCTGTCTAAATAAACCTGCATAATTTTTAGAAATGCAAAATAATTAAAGCGCTTTTTACCTGCTTTCATTTAATTAATTAAGCCAATTCAGTGCTCTTTTCATTTTCACCCAAAATCGCATTTTGCCTTGGAGCAGCTGCAAAAGCTTCGCTCAATAGAATTAAACGAGAAAATATTTGCATTTCGCTTTGCCAAAAGAAAATGCAAATGAAATTGCATTTTGTTTGGATTAATTCTGCGGCATAATAAAGTATTTGCCCGAAATGAAAATACGAGCAGAAGTTGGGTTGGATTGGGTTTGGCAAAGGAATGCTCAATAAAGTTTGCAATCCACATCTATTTTGATTAGTCGTTTATTTTTAGCAGCACACACACACTCCCTCACACACACACACACATTTCCACACCCATTGGCTTGTATGTGTGCGTTATCACTTCGTGTTTATCGCGAACGCATCGCGCAGAGGAATCGACGACAATTTCCATTGTGCCAAAATTGTTAGCGCTGCGTGTTGAGTATTTTTCCAGCTTTTCCCTTTGGCTTTCGCCTCCACTCCTTCTCCTTCTCCTCTTTGTGATGACGCCGTTTTGCTGTTATTATGCTCGGCATTATCATTGTATCGTCCTTGCCACGTCTCGAGACTTTGGCACTTTTTACTGTGGTAGCTCAAGTCAAGTTCTTGTTTTTGTTGTTATACCCGGTATCGTGGGTGCTATAAGTTTGTGGCCAAGTAGCGGAACACATTAAGCTTAAAAATAAACTAAATTCGCTATAAATTCCATATCCGGCACATATTTCAATCAATAAGTTGTGGTCCAGGGTGGCCAGGGTGTACTATAGTCTGGTGAGCTCTTGTCTTCGCCACGACTGCAGCTGAGGGCGTTTCCTGGCGTCTAGCGGTCGCGACGCCAAACTTTTCTTTATGACCTCTGTCAGCTGTTACAAGCAGCTAGAAGAGCTGGGCAAATGTTCCGCTCCCACTCTTGCTTTCACACTCAGCGAGTGCTTTGTTGGCAGCCCGAATTGATTGATAAGCTTTTGCGAGCACTGGCCAAACAGTTGAGCTTCGGATTTGCTTATTTTTTGTTGTTTCTTTGTTGCTTTTGTTTTGTGTTTGTTGACGCGTCCAGTCTTGTCTTTGCGTGCTCGGTTTTCCCCATGATTATTAAGTTGTTTACGCTTTAATTTCAAGAGATTACGCGTAGTGATATTCTATAGTTATTAAATTCACTGCTAGAGTGCATTGGGCTTGTTAAAAGTATGTAACAGGCAGACTCCATAAAGTATATATATTCTTGATCGGCATCACTAGCCGTCTGTCTCGTCTTGCCCTCGCGTTCAATGTTGTTTACATTTCCAGAGATTACGCATACGCCACGCTCGACTGAACTTACACTCTTCTCTGTAGTAAAATGTGCTAGTTTACGCGACTATTTGGGGTTATAAAAGCAGGCGTTGTTTGTTCTTATGTTCAGTAAACAATCTTCTGCTCACTATGAAGACTGCAGTTCTTTTTCTACTTTGTTTTCTTTGCTTCTACTGCTACGAAGTGGAGAGCAAATGCTGCGGGCCAACGGTGATTTGGTTTTCTTTGGAAAACCGTGTGAAAAAATGTGACGACGTTCCCGGCGGTTTTGATCAACCGGTGGAAGATTGTGATGGTGTAGTCGGAGACATTGTATGCAAATTAGACCGACGCCGGCCAAAGTGTCGAATTGAGGTTTGCAACGATGGGCACTCGCACGACGGCACCTACTGTGGAGTAGGATCCTGCAATATGTTTGGATGCAACTGTGACGATGGCTGCTGGGGAGGAGACGGCAACGGGGAATCAGCTGTACTTGCAAAGTTCAAAAGCAATTATGACCATCTAGTGTACAAAGCATCAGTGCATAGTCAATTTGAAATATTTTAAAACCTAATGAAAATAAAAATTAATTTGACAAAGAGCAGACTCTCTGGAAGAGTACATTGGGTTTGTTTAGATTATGTAACAGGCATCACAAGCCCCCTCGATATAAACAAGTCCAGCTGTCTGTCTCGTCTTGCCCACGAGTTTTATGTTGTTGAGCTTATATTTCAAGAGATTACGCATACGCCACGTTCGACTGAGTTTAGCTAACGGCAAGATTTGCACATAAAAAACGAAGTGGAACAAAGAGGAGTGGGGAAAACGGCGCAAGCAAGAAAAGTGGAGAAAACACATCTCTCGTTCATCCTTGATGCAACAACAGCAGCTGTTGTCGTTGGCTTTTGATGTTTTGAGGTCCTTCAGCGCATTTGTCGCCGCGTTGCAAGCTGACTGACCCCAAAAGTATTCCCTTCCCGGGGGCCAAGGCTCATATACTTGACCCCAAAGGACATTAACATGCACATGTTGTGCTTGTTCTCGTTCTTGTTATTGCTGTTGTTCTTCTTGGCTATTAAACAACAAAGAACTTGAAAATGTTGCCAATAAAAAACCTGCCACTAATTTGACCCACGTTGAAAGTTTTATGAACCACTGTCAAAAGTTAAATATGCGTCTAATTACGTCCGTTACTTTGTGTGACTCCAACTCCCTCTCTCCCTATCCCCCCCCCCTTTAATTGTTTGCTTTTATTGCGTTGTACAACTCTTTAATGACCACACGCCAAGCACTTTATTCCCAACGAATCCCAAGTCAAAGTCTCAACTTTATGCTCACTGATTTGAGCGCATTTCCCCCCCAGGAAGTGGCATGTGTGTAAAAATGCTTTAAAATTTACAAGCTAAATAAAGCTAGATTACAATTTATGAGCCGTAAGATAATCATGTGGGCAATCGGCTCAGTTTCACAAAAGTTATGCGAGTTTTAAGTTTTGAGGAGCAAAGGAATTTAAATTTACATAACTTGCTTGAAGCTAAGTTGAGTGCATAACTGTAGAATTAATATTATTAAGCACAAATATGTGCTATTATAGGTAGTGCATAAACGGCTGTGCGAAGCGCCAATTAGTTGCCTGCTTTTAAATACCCGTACCCATCTTTGCCTTGGGTTGGGTTACATTTTTTACGCGTTTTATGGCACAAGTGAAATGTAATTCATAATGTACAAAAATTTTAATGCCGCCTGAAAAATAACGTCCAATAAATAATCCTTAATGTGCCTTTGTGTCCCATGTCCTGCCGTGTATTGGGGGTGCCTCTGTGGTGTGCTGTGTGGGTGTTCGCATACACCTATACACACACACCTATACACATTTTATATATATATTTTGCACTCGTATGTTGACTCGTGTGATTTCGTTTAACACGTTTGTTTTTCATCTTGTTGTTGTAACCACAGTCGCCCAGTCATAAATATATTTTGTTGTTGTCATCGCAGTTGTTGTCGTTGCGGTTTTTGTTGTTGCTGTTGTTGTTGTTGTTGCTGTGACCATCATGTTCTGACAGCGTTATGACGTGGCTGCCACCTACAAAAATATAAAGTATCAAAATTGCCACGGCAAATTTGTCAGCTTTTCATCGCGATGCGAAGCAACAACAAAATAAATTGCCTGATTTTTCGCTTTGTTTTTTTTTCATTCTTTCTCTTTGGTTCTCATTCCCCAATTCTTTTCTCGCTTCTTTGCATAATTTGATGCGTTCTGATTACTGTTGAATGACAGCAGCCTTTGAAAGTATATTAAAGCTTTCTACTTAAGTGGGCAGAGCTTTTAAAAGTGTAAAGTCTAAAGCAACTGCAAGGAGCTTTTAATCGTGCATGTACTCCTTTTAAACAGCTTTAAGCTCCAAGTCAAGTACTTTAAAACTCCCTTATGCTCTAACTCTGATAAATCGCTTGAAAACTGCTTTTAAACCACACAAATTTATTGAAAATAATACAATTTCAGTTAGTTGTAAACCCAAAGCAGCATTAACTTAAGAAGCTTTGAGTTTAGCAGAGCTTAGGAACTAATAACCGCCCTTGGGTGATTTAGCTGGTTGTCTTCCTTGGCTGAAAACGACACCAGAAGAGCTCGCGGGGCTCCATGCGGAAACCGGTAATGCTGCCCATCATGTCTTGCGTTGTGCGCTCCGCGGGCAGCAGCTGAAATCTGAGCACAAGCTGATAAATCAGCGATTTGACCTCCATCAGAGCCATGCGGTTTCCAATGCAGCTGCGCTGCCCGATGCCAAAGGGCAAGTAGGTAAAGGGTCGAATCTCGTCTTTATGCTCATCATCAAATCGTTCGGGACGAAACTCCTCCGGCTCTTCAAAGTTATCTGGATCGTAGTGCAGTGCCACAATGGGCACATGGACCAGTTCACCCTTCTGTAGCTTTACCACCAACTCACCCTCCTCGTCACGCAGCTCAAAGTCAGCGGCACACATGCGATCGATGACAATCGCTGGTGGCCACTTGCGTAGGGACTCCGAAATGACACAGTCGAGATACTTCATGCCCATCAGACTGTCATAGTCCAAGGGTTTTCCATTGAGGTTTTGCTCCACCTCCTGAATCTCCTCGTAGAGCGTTTGCTGCACCTCGGGATGCATGAGCAGCTCGTAGGTCGTGAAGCTGAGGCAGGTAGAGACGGTCTCAAAGCCGGCCGAGAAGAACAGCAAACATTGTGCCAAAAGATCCTCATCATTAAACTCAGCTCGATCCTTGGACTGTTCCTCTCCCGCCTTCTCCAGCTGCTGCTGCTCCTCCCTGAACAGTCGCTGTGCCTCCATCAGCTGCTGAATCATGTCCGGACGCACAATCTGCTGCTCCCGTCGTTGATCCATAGCGCCAAAGACCAAGCGCTTGAAGTACTCCACATTGTTGAGGTCCATGGGAGGCACCCGCAATGCCTAAAAGACCGGTATAGATTGAGTATTCCTGTCCAGACTTAAACCACTGATATTTACCTTCATGAGACGGGGTAGAAGAATGTAGAGCAGCACCTTGAGTCCTCCCCAAAAGCTGAACTGCGACACCCGCTGTCCGAGGGTAAAGAACTCATTCTGCTGGTCCACAAAACTGTTGACCTTGATGCCAAAAGCAGTGCTGGCAATCACATCGTTGGTGTAGCGTGTAAAGAACTCCTTTAGCTCCAGTTCCACGCCCCCTTCGTCCTTCTCCTTCATTTGTCGCTCCACATAACGCACCGCTTCCACGTTGCAGGTGTGAATCAGTTCGAACATGAGACGAATTTTGGCACCTGTAAATGTGGGTGTCAGCGTGGAACGCATTTGCTTCCAGCGTCGATCCCGCAGAGACAGCAACGATTTCGACATGATCGTGCTGATTCCAGTGGCATTGTCATCGGTTATACCCTGGCGATGATTGGTAAAGTTGTCAAAGTGCTTGATGCCAACCTGACGTATTAGCTCCGGGTCCGCTAGGTAGTAGAGAGGCTCGCCAAATTGATAGACGCCGTAGATTTTGTGCTGTTTCAGCTGCTGGTGAAGGTTAATGCTATGCCGCAAGTAGGAACCATTTCCCATGAGCATCGATATCGGTAGGTTGCCCACTAGTGGCTTGGGCTTCAAATGTGCCACGCCCCGACGTGCAAAGTAATCGAAGCCAGAGACGGTCCATTTGTACAGCAAAGCACCAATAATCGTGAGCAGAAAAAACGCTTCAACGAGCGCCATTTTGTCGCGGGGGGTGGTGGGGAGGGGGGTAGACAGACAACAATGACGCGCCGCTCACCGTCTTACTTTACCAACCGGCAAAACGCCACTGAAGCAGCTGTCTGCTCTCTCCGCACATATATAGTAATAAGCATGTCGCTCACAACTTTACTTTTGCGGAGAGCGGCAGCTGCAGAGAGCGCAGACGAGTACAATGCTTGGAGCGAGAGCGTGAGTGCGAGCGAGAAAAGAAACTACTGAGAGCGCTCTCCAAGCAAGAACAACAAATGCTGTTTGGCTACACAACTTGCCAGCAAATATAACAAAATGTGTATTTAATTTAGGCAAACAAGAAGTATATGCATAAAATAAGTAAAACTCAAGCAAATTAAAACTTTTAAGCAAAACCAAACAAATTCATATACAAATTGACAGCAAGTTTTCGTTGTTTGCTCTCCCGCTCACACTGTCGCTCTTTGCGTTGGTCACATGCACTTCGTCAGGCAACCTCGCAGAGAGGGAGAGTGAGTGAGTGAGAGTGATTAAAAGACGTGACGTTGATCGTGACGTA
This sequence comes from Drosophila dunni, assembly GCA_018152125.1. Lineage (NCBI taxonomy): Eukaryota > Metazoa > Arthropoda > Insecta > Diptera > Drosophilidae > Drosophila > Drosophila dunni. The sequence goes on along the minus strand of JAECXC010000339.1, from coordinate 16,925,774 downwards.
ACTAGACTAGCAGTGTGTCTGCGTATCTTTTGATAACTGAGTTGCTCATTTGTTGATGGGATTTCCCAAATGAATTTCACCATTTCCATCCTAATTTCCCTTTATTAAAATTGATGTGTGGATAAATTTGACAACATATGGAAATGTGATACAGCAGACACGAATATAATTATTTTACATGCATATTAATTCAAATTAATGAATGTCCCTGTGACAAATCAAATATTCTGCATGTGTTCTCTGGGCGAATCCCAACTGATTTGTCAACGCTAGTACCAAAACTGTCAGCCACATCCTTTGGCATAAACTAATTTCAGCATTAAGCTGCTTAAGTGACTCAACTGTTTATGATAAAAGGACTTGGCCAGCCAAAAATAGTAATGAAAGCAAACCCACACACACCCATACACACTGGGACACACAAAAGTTCACCTGGTGGTGCCAGGATTACGTGCCCCAACAATCCGGAAGTTTAAGTAAATCCAAAAATCCGCAACGAACTGAAATCAAATGAAAGTTCTGTCACTTGCCAAAAACTACAGAAAGCGATCCCAGTACTTGAACCAACGAGGGTAGTTTGGCAAGTTTCAATTTTCTTTACTTTCGATAGTTTTCTTGGACTGATCCTTTTGCTAGTTTTCGCTCTGCTTCAGCTCAAGCAACGCTCGCATATTGAAAACTTTGCTATTTCACTTTGAGCTCTAATTTTGGCCAAAGCCAACTAGGCCAAATGCTAGTGGCCAACATGTGGACAGACAGAGAGCAGGAGCAAGAAAGGCATAGAGACTCATTTTGTAATCAAATCACGTCTGAAACAAATGACAAAATTTGGTTGCATTTAGTGAATATTTAGTGCGACTTCTAAGAGAGTGTGTGTAGAGTGTGTGTGTGCACAGTGGTATTTGGGCACGCGCTAAGCAGCAGAAAGTTCTGCAGAAATGGGAAATTATTGCAGGCAACTGAAGGAGAAAGAGAAAGTGGATAAGAAGGCGGAGAAAAAAAGATGAAAGCGCTGAAAATCAAATGTATCTGAAGAAATGCAAATGACATTTGATTTCGGTCTGTGTCTATCTCTATCTGTTTCACTCAATCTCAATCGCTGAAGCGAGTTAATCTCAATCTCAAACTGTGAATTGCGATTTCGAATTGCGAATAAACGCAGAGTAAGTGCGTTCAGCACACCGGCAGTGAGTGATTGTGTTAAGTGCTGAAGGCATCCACAAGATAAGCAAATATTTTGCAGGAACGAGCCAGTGACACTACCCATAAAATGCGCCAAAAGCACTTCTACCAATGCTGAGAAAGTCCAAGGAATTGTGTGCCGTAGAGGGCGTAGAGGGGCGTGGCTGGAGGGGCTGGCTAAAAATAGATAGCACGAAGAGATATCTAATGTGTTTACATTGGCAGCAAACCAACAAAAGACAAAAAACAAAGCACACAAAAAAACGCACAGAAAGTTGAAAGAAAACGACAAAAAAACGAGCGTATTTTTTTACCACGTACTTGGAGTTTTTTCTGCCCTACACTTCATCACCGTGTCCTGCTGTCCCACAGTACCACAGTCCTGCTGTCCCTGTGTCCCCATCTCCTTGTCTTCCCTGATGCTGTCTTCATGTCCTGTCAGCTGTCCTTGTCCTCGGGTCAGACATTTGGAATTGGCTCGTCTCGTTTTGTTGATGTTCTCAGCTCCCAGCTTCCACTTCTTGTTATGCGCTGTGTGCAGCGAGTGTAGCAGGTTTGTTGAAAGAAGTAGTAAGCAGCTATGACTTTACAGGGCATTCAAAAGGCAGCTACGTGGTGTTTTGCCCTCTCTACTCCAAAGTAGCTCTGATTTGATTGCAGCTAGATACGCCCCATCAAAGTGTAGTACAGGGTGCATACCAGTCGTGTTGGCTTGCTTGCTCCTTGCTTGCTCCTTGCTCTGGTTTTCTGGTTTCTCTTTTTGGTTCTTTGTTTTATGCGCCATTTCCATTAGAACTGAAGTGCCGCAAGACTTGAAAGCGAAACGCTCCACAACGAACTTTCACTTACACACGCCCCCTCAACGCCCATCTCTGCTTAGCTTCCCCCAAACCCCACACAGCTGCAGTTATGCGTTTTGACTGCTTTTAGCTGTGCTTGCTTTTAACCTGGCCAAAATCAAATATTGTCGTATCAGAGCGAATGCTGTGTCGTCTGTTCCAATTAGACGAAAATGTTTTGCTTTAATTAATTGCGACTAATAACTGCTCTTCAATAACAGGACATGACGAAATACAGCACAACAAGGAGTAGCAGGGGAGGGGCAGAAGGAGCAGGGGTAGGCGGTGGGGCGTGGAGACGAAGAACAACAACAAAACATGTGACAGCGCAAACATTTGCTTAGCTTCATGTAAATTTTGCCTTTGGGCAGAAAGATGTATGTTTGTTTGGGGGTGTGTGTGTGTGTGTGTCTTGGGGTGTGTGTGTGTGTTTGTGTGTGTTGCTGTATAAACACGCACTTGGCATATTTCTTAAATAATGTTTATCTCCCTTCGAGTGCCAGCTGGCCTTAAACATAAATGCCTCACATTTCAAGTGTTTCCCCTTCAACTTCCTGCTCCTCCTACTCCCCCCTCACCATTCCACTCCCGCTGCTCTCTTGATTGCCTTGGCATTTAAAGAGCACAGAGACCCTTGGAGAATTTATTTGCAAGCGCTTTCATTACAAGTGTGTAAAAATTCAGCTTCTCAGATCTTTTGAAAACATGAAATATTTTGGGTATTTTCGAAACCGAAGCCGAAACCTAACCTCCAAAGTTATGAACCCCCGGAATTTCTGGGCACGGTCAGCTGTATGTTTGGCTAGTAAACCAAACGACTGACTTGCAGACACGTGCCAAGGCTCTGTGGACAGATTGAGTCAAGAGTTTGCGCCTTTGCTTTGAGCTGCATTACGTATACGCCGCGTGTGTGTGTGCGGAGCGATAAAGAACTGTAATAACTGGTAACTGGTAGAGAGCAAAGGAACTGACCAAATGGCATAATGGCATAACGGTACAATGCTATAATGGCCCTGGCAACAAGCAATCTAAATCCGATTTGAATAACTGCTTATTGGAATGCCAAAAATATTTCGATAATCGCATCATAAAAGGATTACAAAGGGGGCAACTCACACACGCACACGCACTGAGAACTTTGGATTTGTTTAGCTGAACATGTTAATTTATTGCCTTTCTGCCAATTTGCGCCAGATAAATGTGTTTGTGTGTGTGTGTGTGTGCACGTAATGCCAAAAAGTGGAGCTTAAAATGTTTATATGCATTTCGGGCTCTAGATTTATGGCTCTAAACAAAAGCCACAAACATGACAGACCGCATATTGCGCTGTAGTTTCTCTGTACAGTAAAAATGAATAAATAAAATAAATAAAACATTTGTCTGCATTAAAATAAACCCATTAAAAACTGAACTTTTCTAGATATATCTTTCTATATTGATTTGTTAGCAACAAAGACAGGTGAGAGCAGGTTGGAGGCAGGAGCTGTGCAGAGACACCTGCGAAAACGTGACCTTTCAATTTATTTGAGCATCGAAGCAAATCGAAAACATTTTTTATGCCCGCATCAAATTTATGACCAGTCGCAGGCCACGCCTGCCGCGCCCCTCTTGCCTCACCCTACTCCCCCTAGTGTGGCATGTTCACTCGCTTTTCCATCAGCTCTTACCCCGACTCTTTATCGGATTTGGCCTGCAGCACTCGAAATTTGTCTGACAAATATTTGCCGCTCGGAACTGACGATAACGCGTTGTTCCACCAGCGGTTGTTCCCACTGATGCGGGAGTGCCCCAAAGCTCCTACCCTAGGAAAAACTCCTCTCTTTGGGGATGTGTTAATGAATCGCTAGATTGGGGCACAAGCTCGGCAGTGTTAAGCCTCGAAACGGCATTAAATTGCAGCAAAATTGTGGCTTATTTATAATTCTCAACTGGTTTAAGCGCCAAGTTCTTAATCCTTGGCTCAAAAAACTACTCGTTAGTTATGACAAACTGGACAATTTGAGATGGGTGGGGTTGGGTTGGAGGTTAGCAAACTTTTGCCTAAGCGCTGATTATGACAAATATGCCACGCTTCAGTGGCTGCGATACCCGCAGCCGGAAATAGCGAGTGGGTGTGGCAGGATACCGAAGGGTAGGAGAACTGGAATTCGACCTAAAAGTCGACCCAGAAAAGCGCTTATTGTGATTCGCTTGACTTGTTTGCCTTCTCGTCGTTTTGGCCATTTTAGGCAAATCCCAAAATAAATACAAGTTTTATTATTAGCATGCAGAGGACACGACGCGCCCCAAACAAATAATATAATAGAATAAAAAATAAAATAAAATCAAGCAAAGCCAGGCAAACAGAGTCGTGTAGCTCATGGCACCCTCTTACCCCTCCTAAGGCCCCTCTGGGCACCCCCCTTGGGCTGGCTAATGACACGACTTCAGTTTGAAGCCAGCTTTGGGATTGTCTGGAACGACTTCGCACAGCGTGTCAACAATTATAATGTGCAAATTGTTTGATGTATGTCACCTGCCACATTTGCTTTACTGCCGCTCATTAGAAATGCTCACGACCAGGGCCACCAACAAAGGCAAACAACAACACACATGCAGACCCAAGCACAGCAACAACAACAACTAAAATCGACACCTTACATCGAGACCTGTTTTGCTGATGTGTTTAACTACACTGGCAGAAAAGTAGAGCACTCTGTAACCTAACTGCTACTAACTAAACTAACTAGTGCTACTTACTATAAAGAGTCATTATTAGTTTACTTCTGCATTGTTTGCAGTTTCCTTAGCAGATGTTCATTACCAAATCAAAAGTTATGGCTATAATAGTTCGACTCCTATTTGCACCTATTACTGCATAACTTCTGTTTTTTTTTTAGCAGAGTGCTTCCCAATTCCTTGCAGTGCTTGGCATTGGGTTTTTCCTATTTTTGGCAGTCACACGTAAAAGTTTCGGCTGCCCTTTGACCCCCTTTGGAGCACATATGGTGCAGGGTATTGCCTGGAAGCGGGTTAGCTGCGATTAATGGCAGCACATCACAAAGATTTCGCTCTCTGGCTTTATCGGATTTAGGCGGGAGGCCAGCAGTTGTGACATTTTGATGAATGGAATGGAATCATACGCCAGCTTAGGATACCAAGCGAATCTACACGAGCTTAGCTTGATATTCGGGTTTAGTAACCAAATGAGTACAAATACCCATACTCCCGACGAACTCCCAGTGAGTTGCAGGAAAAAAACACGCTCACAGCAATTTTGACACATGATTTTGCATAATATATTGTAATGCATACAAATTGCCCAACAGAACAATTGAAGTGTATTCATTTCTCAGTGTGTGTGTGGGTGTAGGTGTGTGAGTGTGTGGGTGTAGGGGTGTGTGGCCTTTGCTTTGAATGAAAACAATCAACGAGCTTTAGCTGAATTGCCCAGATAGACCAACAATGGCAGCCATAACTAAGCTCTGCTCTAACCTCAAAATAAAGACGACAAAAAAAAACACAACTGTACCTAAATAAAGGGGGAAAAGGATTATTTTTGATTATTTCGTAGCTTTTGCCATTGTGCGCATAGAGATAACATTGAAACCGACAAAAGCAGTGGAAAAAAGCGACAGATATACACAAATATATATAGAGAGTGATGTGTATATATATTCCATTTGTAGAGTCGTACATAAGTGCGGATTTTAATGGTAGCTGGGAATGAGCCACAACCTGCCGCTGTTCATTTCAATGAGCTGCCTTTCAAGCGTAATTTTATCACGGCCCAAACAGACAGGGCCTCAGCTGAGTTGGCTAACACCCCACAAAGGGTTGCTTAGTGCACAGAAAGGGGTGAAAAGCACAGGAAAAGTTTCTAGCTTAAACTATATTGCAGGGTATGATACAGTCGGGTTGCCAGGGGACCACAAAAAGCTGAAAGCCAAACGAGTAACATGAATAACGAAAAAAGTCCTTCTGCGTGCTGAACAGCAACAACAACAACAACAATAAAAGCAACAAATGATGAACATGGAACGAATGCTCATTCTGTGTGCATTAAACAAATCTGGGTCTAAATTTCATGCTAACCACAAAACTTGCTTATTTTGCTCAATATGCTCACACTTTTGCTCACTTCGTTTCTTTTGCTGCCTTCTTTCTTTTTCTTGCCTTATAGACTTACAATCCTTGTGGCTAACGAGCTGGTTTGGCTACAACAACAACAACAACAGCAGCAGAGGAAGGAACATTGTCGATGCTGGCGTTTACACGCTACAACAGCCGCATAAATTTCCGCTTCAATTGGACGTGTACAGCGGTAATTGCAGCTTTGATTACCAACAACACGAGCTGCCATCCGGCCATTACCAAAACCAACAACAACTAAAGAGCGCAGCATCAACAGCTCAAGCTCAATCCACACTTAGCAGAGAGCAGCTCAAATTGAAGTCAGTCAGCGAGCGGAGCGGGCAGCGTTTTATAACACATTCATCGGATTTTTACGAAACGAAATTCATTGAAAGTTCAGCGGGTAAGCAAGGGAAGAAAGAGAAATCACAACAGACGTTTCCGCGCGTTTCCATCAATCAGAATTTAAATTAATTTTCTTTATTTTTGGCTGCGTTTTCGGCACTTTGGGGACAGCAGCAGGCGATAATTTTTCACGGGAATCAGAATCGGCATCGAAGTCGAAACCGAATCCGAATCAATGTTTGATTTGAAGCAACAGAAATTTGCATACTTTTATTATTTGTACGCATATTAAACGGATTTCAGTTGAAACTTTTGCTCGTGCCGCCCGAAAGTAGGCAACAATATTTCAAATAACTTTTACAGGCAATTCAAAGATTTTATTTTGCTGCAGCCGAAAAGTATGCTTTGGGAATTTCTATTTCCGGTTTGGGGATTATAGTGGGAGCGAGCGAAAGCTGAAAGCGTGGCTTATTTTTGCAAATAAAATATTTATCAAGTTGCCACTACGAAGCTGCAAAAATCTAAAATAATTTATAAATTCCGCTTTTCCAGTTGAAAACATGGACAACATGGTCTATCAGTGCAGCAATCAGAATTCCATTTACGTGCTCAATGCTGGGTACAATCCATCGTATGGCGTAAGTTTTTGTTGAACTCTCGTTTAGTTGTGCAAATTGTGGATCAAGTTGTTTTGCATTCGCACAGGACTTTGGCACACACGCAGCAAGTGGGCGTGAAATGAATGGCAGCAGGACAACGGCAAGGACAAGAAATTCAATTGGCGCAAGTTGCTCGAGTGCTGCCTGTAGTTTGCAGCATAAATTCAAAAGTTTTGGCACAACAGCCGCCAGCAACTCGTCAGCAGCAATGCCATCAACAACAGCCGCAGCCGTCGCAGCAGCCGCAGCAACGACAACAACAATAATCGCAGCAGCAATGACGACAACAACAGCAACAACAGGAGGCGGTGGAGCAGCAGCAGCAACAAACTACGTAAATCCGGTCGCTACATCAATGTCAACCGCAATGTGTTCACCGGCAACAACAGCGTTGCAGAAACTGTTCAATTGCAGCGGCGTCGGCGTTGGCGTCAGCATCGGCAGTGGAAACGTCTGCCAAAATGTCAGCCACAGAAATCAGCTGCAGAGCCACAATAGTAGTAGCAACCAGAACAGCAACAACAATTGCCCAGTCGTCAGCCATAACAATAGCTGCCTGTCAGCGACAACTTCTCACAGTCGCATCTGTGATCCGCTCGAGCTGCCAGCAGCTACTGGAGCGGCACCAGCCGGGGGAGTAGGTGGTGGAGCTGGAACGGGAGCAGGTGCACTGCCACTGCCACTGCCACTTCTTGGCGCCGTGGCCAACAAGAAGAAATGCACCAATGTCAAATCAACGCTTATTGCCAAGAAGACAAAGTTTTTGAAATTTCTCGAAGAAGAAAAATGGCGCAACAACAGCAACAACATCCGCACAGAAGATGCTCCACCCACAGCCAGGTAGGTGAAGGTCTTCCGGGTTCACTACCAATCCACCCTCTACGCTACTATGGCGAAAACTTATAAATTCACATAAATGTTATAAGGCATATTGCGGTGCTAAAATTGTGGGCAACTTTTTATGGTCCACAAGTTTATTGGGCCAAAGGAATTTTGCAAGTTGCTACATCCACATTCCTGTCCTTACCCGGCTCCTACCACTATCCCCACTACTACCCCGTAGCACGAAGAAGCGCTGTCCTGACAACATCTTTGTCATCAAGTTTACCGAGTAAAATCAGGCGTGTAGTTTAATACCCAAAATGCTGAGAATGTTTAGTTTATCGAAGCTGTCCTTTCACTCCTTTCTCCTCCTTCTCCTGCTCCTGCCAACCCCCCGAATTAATCACTAATTTGTGAGCGCTTTTCAAGCACTTTCTGCTTCTATCTCGCTCGTAACTTGTACTTAATAAAACTTATTCATTTGTTTATTCCTAGTATTAATCAGAAAGTTTAGTTTATAGGAAATATTTGAGGCTACAGTTATGATTCAGTTTATGTGGCGTTTAATTCTTTCCTACGCTTTGCAACACTGCCTTTTTCAGTATTTGCTTAGCAGCTTTCTTTATGCAAAAAGGCTATACAATTGACTTTCTGTTTGATAGTGAAAGTCTTTTAGCCCTAGGCTTCGAATCACTTTCATAGCTTATTTCCTGCTCAATAATATTTAAGCTTTACAGCACTGCTATGGGCTGTTTTCCAACACTATTTATACACCGTTTTAATGAAGTACATGAATCAGCTGTCACGTTTCGCCTCCTATCATTGGCTTAGGCACAATTTAACTGCTCGATCTTTAATAATATTGCAGCTGATAGCACGAAATTGGCTTTAAATATTAATGGCAGTCTCACAATTTATTATACGCTGTTGGCCACGTCAACACGTTCGCCGCTTTTGGGCCCAGTTTTATGACAGACACGACACCGCAAAATGAGCTCAACTGGCGCCTTTCGTTGTTGTTGTTGTTTTGTGGTTGTTGTGGTCTACTCAGTGGCTGTTAAGCGCATTCAATTAGCTCTACAGGATATTGAATGTCCTCCCACTCCTTGCTCCTTATAGCCATACATCTTCTGTCTTTCTCTCTTACTTCCTCTTCCTCTGTCTCTGTCTCTATCTTTGTGCTTTTAGCCATTTAGTTTTTGCAAGTTTCTTGCATTGTTCATGAAGTCATAAGTTTTGATCACCGTTCGCTTGGCACGCTGCAAACTTTGTGCCAATTTCAACGGTTTTAGCCATTTTGCCATTTCGCCATTTTGTTGTTCTTGTTGTTGTGGTTTTTTGCTGGTTTTGTTGGCGCAGCCATTTGCGAAATTGAAAAATTAACGCGCTAACGGGAATTCAGTGAAGCGCTCAGCGTTCAAAGGCCGATCCGCAACTTGAGGGGGTGCCGGGGTGGGAGTAGAGAGAGGAACAGTGGTAGAGGAGCCTTCGAAACTGTTGCCATGTGCCATAAAGTTGATTAAAATGCATGCCACAACGGCAAGAGCGGCAACAGCGCTGCTTCCACACATATTGAAGTGCAATAATCATATTTCAATAGCTAACGGCATCGGGGGGGCGTGCCTCTGTCCCAGGGTGTCCCAGTGTGTGTGCGTGTGTGCCTCGCTACAGCCGTAAAAAAGCTAAAATAATATAGGGCCAAACTTGCAACCTGCAGAGTTTCTCACACACAAAAAAAGGCTCAAACAATTTCTCATTAATTTTGTGCCAACTTGGAGAACTTTTCCTGCCTCCCCTCCCACTCCTCTCCCCATCCCACCACTACCCCCTTTCTTAATAATGCCATCAAAGTGCAGCGTGTTAAATATTTCAGTAATTTCAGTCTAAAAGGAAATGCAGTTCCCTTTGATTTATTAGCGACTTTAATTAGTACGAAACTGTCGGAAAGGAAACTGCAGTCACCGTTTTTTTCCTTTTCGAGTTGATTACAAGCGTTTTTTAGACTGGCAACGGAGGGGGCTGTACAGTGGGCGTGGCACAGCTCTATCAAGACGCTTCAAGTGTGACAAAAAAACTTGCAAACTATTTTTTTATTTCCTCTTTTCAGTTTTTTCTCAATGCTCAAAGTTTGTTGCGCTCTTTGCAGCTATTTGCATTTTTGTTAAGGCCCCTTCCCCCTCCCCCGGGGCCCTTGTCAGTCCCTCGACAACTGATAAGCGGCTTCCCGTGTATTTGTAGACAGTTCTTTGATATCAACACAAATGGCTCTCCAGTGAGAAATGGCAGTGAAAGGACCAGAAATTGTTCAAAAGGGTTTAAATGGCACTCAGTTTGGGAAGTTTTGGGTGGAGTCCCTGGCAGGAGTGTTTAAGGCGGCTTTAATGAGGGAAGCACTGTCGGAACTTAAGCGATTTTTAAAATGAATGCCGTTTTCATGGTTTTGATTTAACTTTTATTTAATTTTTGGCAATCCGTCAAAGTATTGCGCCATTTTCTTAGTGCCATAAATTAAGCGCTCAAAAGTATGCTACACTAGATTTAATTCAGTATTTTCAGTTTCTATTTCTGTTCTGTTTTAAAGAGTTTTTGCTGTGCCGATTGGTAGCGAATTAATTATGAATCGTTTCAGTAGTTTGTAGGTCCTACACTGAGGCAGAAAAGTAAACAAACGCTTTGTGCCGAATTTGCATAGCAAGCAACGCGTTGCTTCCTGTGCTGAAAAATTGCTGTTCCGTTGAACGCTGTGTTTTTGTGTGTGTTTAGTTTAGTCAACCAAAAGCTAAATAAGAGTCAACTTTTCATTTCTCGCCCCCGAAAACAGCAATGAGGCGGATCTTTACACAGCCATGGCCATGGCGTCCGCATCATCATTGGCGGTGCACTCAGCCAGCACGAATAACAGCAGCAACAGTCATGAGGCAGCTGGAGCGGAGCAACAGCAAAATAAATTGAACAATTGGAGCATGCATAATGAGAGCAACAACAACATGAACAACAACAACAAGTTGACCAACTGCACACAACAACAACAGCAACAGGAGCAGCCACAAGAGGCCACAACAAGGTCGAGCTATGAGTTGTACCAGGAAGCAGCTGACATTTTGGGACTGAGTTGCAGTCTCTGTGATAATTGCCGTTGCTTGGACTGTCAGGTGTGTATCAAAGGGTGGAGGGGAGCAGGGAAAACGAGTAGTAAACACACTAAACTATACTAAACGCTAACCCACAGAGTGGCTACTTTGATTGTGCCTATGATGACGACGATGAGAGCTACTCGGAGCAATCACTGATGGATGAGTACGATGAATACAATGATGATTACAGCAACGCTTACAGCTACGAACAGCACTCATCACTTCTGACAGCAGCTCATCATAATCATCATCATGAGCAAGAGCATGCTGGTGTTAATCAACCAACCATGATACGGTCAGCTCAACAGCAGGAGGAGGAGCAGCAGCAGCAGGAGCAGCAGATTCCGGAGGCAACCGAGCAGAACCTTTGTTATGCAGTTGATTGCCAGCAGAATTGCAGCGGAAGTGAAGAGGGGAGGGAACCACAACAAACGATTTCCACAGCTACAGCCACATCCAAGTCTGAGCATCGTCTGGACATTGATTTTGATTTAATTAATGCAACCACAAGCAGCCAAGTTCTACCAAATTGTGCAACGTTCAATGGTTTAAGTTTGCTCGATGTCGAGCAGCAGCCACTGGAGACGTTTACGTAAATTTACAGGTGAGTCTAGCATAAGTAGCTAAGTACATATGTGTATACATAGTAAATATGCCTAAATATGTGTGTGTGACAGGGTGTGGGAGGCTGTGACAGGATGTGGAAGTGTAATATTGTGTGTGTGCTCGTTGGAGCGTTAATATTATGACAGAGACATGATTTGTTGTGCACTAACATATTTTGCATTGTCTGTACACTGCTGATATCTGTTAAGTTAAGTTATCAGTGTTCTGAATTCCATAATCGCTAAAAAAAGACAGTTTACACTAGCTCAAAGAGAGAGACGTCTTTTAAAAGGCTTTCTATAACCATTCCAAGCTCCTACTGCTGGTCACTTGGGCTGCACATTGGTCAGGCACTGAGTCTTAAGAGTTCTTACAGTTACCATAAACTTCAGACTGTTTTCAATGAGTCAACCCGAAATCAAATCAATCATAAAGGAGATTTACTGCCCAGGGACATTCCGCTCTTTGAAAAAAAGTAGCAGCAGCTTGCTACCTTTTTACTACACTTTGAGAAGGAGAATTTGAAAGTAGGAAGTTTGTTACTTGCCTCTAAGCAAACAACGCTCAATTTCTAAGCTTTCCACTTAAACCAAGTTTTAAATAGTACATACCCTATTTACTTAGCACAGGGTATCACAAGAGCTACTCAACAACAATGCGAATTTTATGCAAAAGCAGCAAATTGCATTTTACACAAAACTAAATGCCTGCTGAGTTGGCAAAAGCTGCTGTCCCTTACCCACACAAAGGGGCGCGGCAAATGGTACAGTGGTGGCAGAGTGGCGGCACAGTGGTACAGCGGCTAGTGGTTAGCGCCAATGGCAAGCACTTACCCCATTTGGCCAGTTTATTGCTTTTGGCCAAGTTGTGTGTTTTGTTGCTGTACCTACAACCCCTCCCGCCCCCTCCTGTTGTTATTGTTCGCCGATTGTTATATATGAGTATTTTTTGAGAGCGAGCGAGAGTGGATTGCAGCAAATTTGATTTCACACAGTTACAGTTACAGCTACAGTTAGAGTTGCCATTCACACAGTTACACAGACAAGTGCAATTTCCATATTTGTGCGGCGCCACAAAGCAATATGCAAAACAATTTGTGTATTTGTATGCATGTGTGTTTGCGTGTGTGTGTATTTGTATTTGCGGTGCAAGTGCTGCAAGTGGTTCAAGTGATCCAAAGTGGCGAGCTTTCCATTCCCATTGCTCTTTGCTCTGTGCACAAAAAGCATTTTCAAATTTTGCAATTTAATTGAGTGCAGTGAAATCAGAAAATACTTCAATATTCTCCATTTTTCAACTCGAAAGAAAAGCTACAATTGCCAAAAAGAATTCAGAAGAACACAGCACTCAAATAATTAATTTCCAAATGTATTCGAGCCTTTAAGGAAAAACCCTTTAAAGCCTATGGAAATTGGTAAATCCCGCGCCAAGTGTTAATGCCACATAAATCGCTTTTTTTTACGCTTAAACCAGTTTCAAGTATTTTTAAAAAATATTTCATTAAACCTCGTAAATACTTAATTCATTAGCGAAACGCTGTTAATCCTGCAAAAAATTAAAAAAGGATAACAAAAATGCAAGGGAAATTTATGTTTTGTCAGTGCGCTTTTCACAGGCAGTTAACTGCGCGCTGAGTCAAAAATGATCGACTAGCAGATGCTCACTACATTTGCAATTCATGTGGGAAAAGCGTCTGCATGGAAAATTCATAGCCATCAAAAGGGCAAAGAGCAAGAACGGAGCATCGAGTGGGAAAATGTGGCAATGCCTTTAACTTAAATCGAATTACATTTAGCAAATGAAATTCAAGCGTTCGCGCAAAATCCTCAGCAGTGAAAAATGGCCTCTGGAAGCGGCGCAATAAATAGACTTTATATGTACGTAAAGCCCATTTAAGCCCAGGAAGGCAGGGAGGCGGGTAGGGGGGGTATGTGAACAGTATGTGTGACTCCCTGAGTAAATGTGTGAGTGTGTTTTAGAGGGTTCCCATGGTAAAAGCCTCGTCGAAGTGCATTTACTGTTGTGGAGACCAACAAGCGCAGCTGGCGCTTCTTCCATTCTTCCATTTAACTTGGTGTCCTTCTCAGACTCCCCGCTGCCCCACTGTTACCCCTTCCCTACTGCAAGGTCGAGACTTTTGTTGGCTGCTCTTGGCCAGTTGCCAGGCAAAAGACAAAGCAATTGCCAAAAGAAAAATGCACTTGCGTATAAAACACATAATGCAAGAATGTAATCAAATTCTTTACTTACAGCATACAATTTTTATTTTCTTCGCCGACAAAAAAATGCGCACTGTTTTAAGCTGTATTATCAAACCGAGAAAGGTCTTAAAGAAACTATTGTGGCAGACGGTCAGAACTATTAAACAGCTAAGCGTAGAAATTTGTTCAAACACTGATCATTTATGCTTAATTTACACAATTAAAATTCACTTTTAATTTATTGCATAGCAGACGCTGCTGACTTTCGATAACTAACATAAGATCGATTGGCATCGAAAAGAGTCAGTAGTTCACTAAAATAGTTCAAGTGAACGCGGCTTTAAAAAAGCCCTATATTGTCACGGTCACCCCCATTTAATTTCCCAGTAATGTGCAGTGCAGTGCTGAGCAGTGTTGCAGTGCATAAAGGAATTAAAAACCGACGTTATTATGTTCGTTAGAAACCTAAGGAGGTAAGTGGCAAACGAATCGTTGCTGCTTGATTTAATTAATGCCTCATTGGTCACGTGGGTGTCACTGGCATTTAGTGTGGAACTAGAGCGCAGTGGGTGTGGACTGCGCCAATATCCGTTAGTGAACGCTGTGGGAAAAGTGGATTTAGTGGAAACGGAAACTGCAGCCATTTGCTGATGATGTTGATAATTTATTGGTGGAAGGGATTCGAATCTTATATCCTGCTTCAAGTATTTACACTGGCATTTCTCTACAGCACACACACACTCACACTCACACACACAGAGACACTGTTATAAGGCGTATAACAAATTGTTTATAATATTTATTGTTTTGCGACTACGAGCGACGACTGTTGACAATGATGAAACGGCAACTTAATGCCCCACTCAAACCCCAAGTCAAATCGAAGTAAAATCAGTGCCAAGCGGCCCCAGATTTGACCAGAAACAAGTCCAATTCTCCAATCCCCGTTTCCCCTCTCTGCCTGTCCTCAATCCCATTCCCAATCCCCAATTCGCAATTCGCAATGACCAGCACCAGAGAATGGCGTCAATCCTCATTTCCGTCGACATATTTTCATTTCCTTTTACATTTACTTCGTTTCGAGCTTCCCTTATTTTTTTTCTCTTCTTTTCTTGGCCCAGTTGCTGTTTGCTCAACGATTTGGCCAGACTTTCCCTGGACCCTTCTGCGCCCCTCACTTTGCATCCTTCCGACCATTCGTCTGTGCGGAGCAAATTGTAATTCATTAAAGTTTATTGTACACATTCTCATTCTCGTTGACCTGTTTTAAGGACCTTGGCCATGGCCCAAGCGCCTCAAGCCCCTCAATCCCTTAAACCTCCGACTCCTTCAGCTCGTCCCAATATGTTGCCCCAAATATCGCAATGAAAAGTTTTTAATTTTTGCCAATATCCCAAAAAAGTATAATTAAAAATGTTTGCATCAACAGACGAGTGTGAACGACTGGCAAATACCCTGTAATGGTGTTTCTTTGGGTTGCTTGGGCTTCCTCTCTTCAACTAGTAGCTAGCGCTAACTGTGCTACAGTGGGGCCAAAGCAAACATGGCGATTTTGTTGTAATCATTTTAAAGCTAATTATAAATTCTAATAAGCAGACGCAGTGTGTCTGTGTGTGTGTGTGTGCGTTGCACCCACGCATTACACAGATATATTAATGAAATTATTTAAAAAGTTTTCAAACACAGCAGTTGCTGTTGTTCTCCTCGTTGTTGTTGTTGTTGTCAAAATAAGCAAACAAAGCGACAACAATTCTCACACTTTGCTGCCAGCGGCTACGCAATTAATTTTACTTAACATTCATGGACACAAAATGAGGCACGTAGCCGATAATGAAAGCCGCAACAGTAACGCCCAGACAATGTCAAGAGGGAGGGGAAGGGTGGTGGCAGGACACGCCCACACTAATTGTGCTAACAACTTGATTCCAGCTCAACGGCTTTCAACGAGCGATTGGCCGCAAAAGTCTCTGAGTCATGCCAAAAATTTGCACCACATAAAAGCGGGACCCAAAAAAGGTTTTTATGACGTCTGCACGACACGTGAGTGTGTGTGTGTACGTGTGAATCCAAGCGTGCTAGCGTGTGTGCGCGTGTGTGTGTGCTGTCAGGGTGCGCATAAAAGTATGCTATATAATTGTTAAGGCATCAAGCAAATGCCGCAAATTTGTGCGTTTCAATCTAGTCCTGTGAGTGTGTTTGTGGGTGTCTGTTCATATCTTACAAAAGCTGCAAACTACGAATGCTGCAGTTTCATAAATTTGAATTTCAAATTTAACACACATAGCTCTAGACCTTGAAGCATACCCTAGACCTATACCCAGCTCTACTCGCCCTCGCTCACCTCCTCCCCCTTACACACACACACAGACAGCGAAACAAAGTTACTTTGCGGCAAGTTTCAAAGTTTCTTTCCCTATGCAAATTGATTTGTGTCTCGTATTTTCTCTTTCAATTTCTGCAGTTTACCTTACAATCTTGCCCTGTCACTGTGTGTGTTTGTTGAGTGTGTGTGTGAGTGTTTGACAAAGGTTTTATATGCTTGACATTTTAGTTTACATTGTAAACTGCTAAATCAACACAGCAACTATTAACAAGAAATATTTATTTAAATTAATTAAAACGTCGCTTGGTTTGAGCCGCTTATCGTGTGCAAAATCTTGAGCTTAAGTTGGCAAATAAAAGCCAATCGGCTTTAAAGTTTTAGTAGTAGGTTGAGTTACTTTTGTCCCTACTGAAACTAGGGTACTTGCCAGTCAGTCACTCTTTAAGAAGGTCTGCAGCGAAAAGCCCTCAGCTCCAAAGGAACTTCAATCACTTGAATAAAATTGAAAGGAGAATAAATATCAGAGAATGTCATATAAATTGGCCAAGTGTGGCATATGCTCAGATCTGGCTTAGATCGTAAATTATGCGAGTGCTGCGAACTAAATGAAAAACGTTGGCCAAAAGCGCTTCAGACGCAGTCAACCAAACGAGCCATGATTTAAGCCCTATGAATTCTTTATGAGCGTAGAACTGATGCCCATGTGTGTGTGTGTGTGTGACAATGTTTCAGCTTGTCAATAAAAAATATAAGTAGTTAAATTTGTAAATTACCAATAAATGCTTGATGTCAAAAAGCGGCTTAAATAATTATTAAATATTATGATTTGCGCATATCGTTGATTCAATCAACCAATTGCAAACAATAACAATTGACCACATTTTCCATTTTCTTTTTCCATTTTCAGATGAGAAAAATCAACTGAATTATTAAAGATAAATAACACGTCAACAAAATGCAGCTAATTAAAATTAAACAGAATATGGTAAAGCATGTTAATTGTATGTGACACCCACATAAAACAGTGTGTGTAAACAGTCAACACGCACACACACACACACACACACACACACACACACACACACACACACACACACACACACACACACACACACACTCACCCACAAACTATTCTATTCATTTCAATTCATTTCGTTTTCAATTAAATTTGCAATACGCCAAAGGCAAACTGTCAGTGCAAGAAACCGCTTAATAAATTCATAGATAAGTGATAAGTGTGTGCGGAAATGGAAACAAAAAAAATAGCTAATTCGACTAATCGACTATTGGATACCCTTTAAAATGTAAATTGTAAAGGAATTTTAATTTGTCACTAACATAACTATCTTTCTATTACTCATTTTAGCAAAAACTTTACACAAACATAATTATTTTCATTGCCATAATCATTAAAATTATTATTAATTGATATTAATACCAATTTTGTTTAAAAAATAAATTCTTCATGCACTAAAAAACTCATAAATACACTGTAACACACTGTAACAGTAAACCACTACATTACTATTAATCAAAAACACTCCAAACTGATCAAATATTAACTACATTAATTAATATTTAATTTCCCCATTTCCCCACAGAAATTCCCAGTTTTTTTTAATGCGAAATTTGTGCCAACTTAAAAAAGTATAGCAGAAAAGTTATAAATGTAACCAGCAAAATAGCAACAATTTAGTGTGTAATACATAATATATATATATACAGAAATATAAACAAATTGTCTCTTAACCCAAATATAATTCTGATGTTAGTAATATTTAACTATTAAATGTGTGCATTTGTTGTATGTATTGAAATTAAGAATTTATTTCGTGTGCGGTGCTTTTGATTCGTTTCAATTGATTTCAAATCAAAATAAAAAACAGAAAACAAAAAATATACGTTTGAAAAGCAATCAATAATGATTTTTAATTAAAACACCATTACAAATATGCATACTGAAGTAAGTATAACAGTTGCATTATTAAGCTGTTTATTTAAGTATCATTAATAGAGTGGAGCCGCGGGGGAGTACGTCACTTTAAGAACAGCGAATCAGCCAAGCACAGCGAAGAAAGGGACTAATAGTTGTTTACTGTGCTCTCCCCATTCAGCTTCCACTAAGCAGCTCTCCCCCTTCCACTCGCAATACTATCCCGCTCTTACTACTCCGCTCTCACTTATTGTACTCTCTCTTCTGTTATAATTTCTCAAGCAGCGCTTTGCCTTTGACTGTAAGCTATGACTGTGTGAGTGGGCGCCTAAAAGTAATCGGGTGGGCTTGTGTACGTGTGCCTGTGAGACGAGTGTGAAGAGTACAAAAGTGCAATGCGAAGATTTCGCATTCCATTCGCTGGCAGACAGCGCAAAGGCCAAGCGGCCATTCACTTTAATTAACGGTTAACGACTGCATCCGATCTGTGTTGACGGTTGGCAGTTGGAGGTTTGGCCTCTGTATAATTGCTTAGTAGCTGTGGTGGCGGGGGTTTACGCACTGTGGGGCAAAACAGACAGAATGTCTCGCTTGTTGGCGGGTTTGCTCAGTGATAAGCAAAGTCATAAACAAGCGACTAAATTGCAATCTGGCTATTGAAGTGGAGGAGAGCCGGGCCGCTGCCACAGCAGCGATAACGCTGAAATAAGTGGAGGAAAACTCAAAAGAGAATGCACGACAGCTGAATTCCCTTAGACAGCAACGCAGCCAACAAACAATAGATGGCGACACTGCGGCCTTAGGCGCTGAATGAATGTGACAAAGAAATGAAATTGTTTCTATATGATGCCAAGGAAAACTATCTTTATAAAACCCTATAATAAGCAGCATTTTATCAGCGCGTTACAAAGGCAAGCACAGAGCTAGCATACTCGGTTTAACACATTTGCCCTGCCTGCGAAGTATAATAATACGCCGAGATATTGAGATCCATTCGCATTTGGCCAGCCACTTCGAACTGTGTTAACCCGGCCTAACAAAAACCCTCACAAAAAACGAATTTTATTACAAAAAAATGTGAAATGGTTTTAATTTTTTCGTGCGTATTTTGTTGCCTGATTAAAATGTAATTAATGCCATTTTGCACCAAAAATTATAAGTACAAAAGTACTTTTATTCTTATCTTATCGCTGGACTTGCACGAGGGCCTTAACTGTGAATCATAAACGACTGAAAAAGCCAAAATTGAATTTACATAAAATACACAAAACATTAAGTAATAATAATAATAATAGTTAAAACCCCTTAAAACGTAAACAAAGGCAAAGGGGTTGGTCATGATGGATTCTGGTCCGCTGTTAATTGCCTTGGCTATAATTTGTTTCTGCCTCTTCTTTATACGCGTAAGTTAATTGCAGGTGTTATTATTATTGGTATTTGTTAATACTTTTGACATTCAATTGCAGATACTTATGATTGCCTATCGGTTCTACATACTACGTAAGCTCAAGGAGGACGAAGAGCGGCATGGGCAGCAGTGGCAAGGTGAGTCAGAGGGAGAGCAGAGTGCGAGTTAGCAGAGCATAATCATCCAATGTTTACGCTCTAAAACTAGTGATGGCACTTTTGCCGTGCCTTTCAGTGCGTTTAAGTGCAAAGCTTATCAGTTTTCCAGTGCGTTAAGTTTATCTTTAACAACAATTTCAACACCTTCGTAGCGCCCTAAATCTTGCCAAAAACTGAAGATTTGTTTAAAATGTAACAGAAAATAGAGCAAACGGTTTTGGCGCAAATCTTCTACAGTGAGTGGAGCTCAGTAGAAATTTTTGTACCAGTTATCCCTCTAAAAATTCAAAAGCCCATCTCTAAATGAAAACGAATGATAATAAGTAGCGTATTCGGCATAGAAAAGTCGCCATAAATCACAAATTCACATATTTTGGTGTGACATTTGCACACATTTATCATAGTGCCTCATTAGATAAAGACGTTGGTGGTGTGAATGGTTGTGTGGGTGTCACCCCCTTGCAGAAAATCAATTGCAAACACCTCAACCACACACATACACACACACACAATAGGGAACTTAAGCCCAGGCTAGTCAGTGGTTTTGTCAGCTTTATCAGCTAATGATTACAAAGCAAATATGTGAGCTCTGCCCATGGATGACTGGGCCCAGTGTCCCATCGATTTGATTTTTTTGGACTTACCATTTGGACTTCAGTTTGAGCGAACACTTTGAGCGAATCGAGACACTTCCTTCGTTGGTACGGGCGACACCAAGTGAAGAACACATACGAATGGCACCCACTGTATCGCCAAATGTGACCACCACCGAGGCCAGCATACTGCTGAGCTCCGTTACGGCAAATCATAATTTCAACACCACCACCACAGTAGCATATTCCAGCTATGGAGGGCATAATATCACATATTATAATCCCGATCCGGAGCCGTATGTCTATTTCTATTCCGGCTACGCTTTCTATGTCGTGCTCTTTGTTATTTGCATCATAATTTTTCCAATTGCCGTGATAATGGTAATATTATCAAGTGTTATCTGTTTAATATCGAATTAATCTATATTCCACATCCTATGCAAAGAACGCGATGCAACGCAAGCGACAGGAGAACGCACGCCGCTTAGTCCAACAGAGGCAACTAGGTAAATTACCAAACCAAATTTGTACTTTAATCAAATGTCAATCGTCAAACGATAATTGTCCAGTTAGAGCACCTGTTTTAGCGCTGCTAGAAAGTTAAAGCTAATCAGACCCAGATAGAGGTAGTAAACATTCAGTTTGAATAGCTCCCAACGTTCTCGGAGTTCCAAACGCCAGCGTTTCGATGCTTCCGTTTGCTGTGTCCTCTGCTCCGCATAGGAGGACTGCACACAGCACTTGGACATGGCCCAGAAGGCAGTCATGCGATTCTGCGTACGTAACGTGGACTCAATGCTGCGTATCAAATCATTGGTCTTTAGTATTAGCAGCATCTGACGATCTACCTGCTCCAGCACGTCCGAGATGTGGGGCAGCACCAGCGACGTGTTGCTCTGCAGCGTGTTTTTCTGCAGAAAAAAGGAAGTTAAGATTATAAGCTTTCAAAGTCTTGATAAGCCAGACTCACCTCTTCTTTGGAATATTTGACTTTGGTGATGCCCTGCATAAGCGTCTCCCAGGGTCGACCCGTTACCATGCACACAAACAAGCCGTACAGATCACCCGTTATGCCGAGTTGCTCGCTATGCGCTCGCATCGCTTTGCGATCCACCTTCAATATGCTCAGCCAAAGCTTAGAGTATTCGTAACGAAATTTATCGCTCAAATTGGCATAGAGCCCGTGATCGAGCAGCACGATTTCCAGTTCGTTTTTAGGTGTCTGACGTACGAGTATGTTGCCGGGATGAGGATCGCTGTGCACGAAGCCCGTGGAGAAGATCATTTCGGAGTAGAGTCTGCCGATTTTATTGGCCACTGCGAATGCATCGATCTTGTTGCGTTTAATGTAATCCAAATCGGTGACGTGACCACCTTCCAGGTACTCCATGACCAGCACACGCGATGAACTCAAGTCCCAGTATATTTTTGGCACACGTAGCCAGCTGTACTTCTTGAACTGTCCGGCTAGCTTCTCGGCATTCTTGCCCTCATTCAGAAAGTCGAGTTCAATTGGCAGATTCTGTGTAGGAAACGAAATTTCATTAAGTGTTTAAGGTTTAACTTATTTCAACTCACCTTCTTGGATTCCTCTACAAGCCATTGTATCTTAAAGTCCGGAAATATGCGTGCTAATATTTTGACAGCGATCTCCATAGTCTTCATGTCCACCAGGGAGTTACCCTTCACATACGGATGCTGCACCTTAACAGCCACAACTTCACCCGTCTTCAGACGAGCCTTATGCACCTGGGCCAGCGAGGCGGTACCCAAGGGCTCAGGCTCAAAGCTCTCGAAGAGCTCGTCAGGTTCACATTTCAAATCCTGTCTTATTACTTTGTACAAATCCTCAATAGGATTTTGTGGTGCGTCCGAGTGGAGCACCTTCATGGTATTCACAAACTCTTTAGGCAGCAGATACTCGAGTGCGCCAATATGTTGGCCCACTTTGATATAGACACCCTTGTTGGTGCATATCAGCTGTAGTAGCTTCTCGGCGGCAATCTTGTGCACACGACTCTTCTCCGCCTTGTACTCAGCCGTCGTCTTGTCCCAGTCCCTGTAGTAGAGCTCCCGCTTGTAGGTGAGCACGACATCCACGACGGCACAGGCCGAACGTGATAGTCGCACGATCCCCAGTGAGTTGAGGTCATAGTCGTTGGTGCGTAGACTCAGTGCGGTGCTGACGGTGCCTGCTCCAAGGGCTCCAATGGCAAGCACGCGTCGCAGCATCTATGGCAGCTTTGGTAGAGTAACTGTTCCGAAGAGACGACAAAGTAGAACTAAATAAGTTTTAATCGTTTTGCAAATTAGCACTTTGCCCACCTGTGGGCATTGAACCGTGAAGTCAACAGGTTGTCAGACAGCATGTATGTCAATTAACCTTTGAACCCCACAACTGTAAATAGTTCTAAAGCATTAAAGCTGATAAAAAGTAAGTTATTATGCTCATTATGAAGTTTTTTTTAATGGCCACGAAAAAAGACGTTGGCAAGAAACTTTCACTCATACGATTGAATTGCCAAAATTGCTCCAAAAGGTATTTATGTTTCGTTTAACACATTGTCAACGGTAGGGCTATTAACCAATCGCTTGTCTTTGGCTCAATAAACCTGTTGCAGCTGCATTGACTCATGCTTTACATGTGTACACAGTACAGCACTTTCACCATTCATACACAAGTCCAACGTCAGCGTTTGCTTGGCTTAAATTATATAAAAGCCCAATGCTCAATGCCAACGATCCTCTCACATTACTCAATTGTTCTTGTGTAAGCAATTTTAGTAAAACTGCTAAGGTTAGCGGGATCAGGTGAGCCCGAGTTTTCGTAGCTGCTGCTAACACTTACACTTACAATTACACTAAATTAATGAAAACAACTTTAAACCTGAGACCGACGGCCGATTGCGCGCAACTGAATGAACAATCAGCTGTTGTAGGCGTGTATGCAGCTCGGGCGAAGCATGCGGGCTATCGATAACACAATGTGGTATTAAGTTTGGTATTAAATCGATTTATCAGCAAGCACGCGTTCGAAAAATTCAAAATTCTGTTGAATAGAGATAGTGTTATCATTTTGTCCCATGTTAAATGAGTTTTTAATCCCTTTCCACTCCTCAGCTCGTCGGCAAATGGAGGTTAGCGTCGCTAACAATAACCTGAACACTGATGGCCCATCCAGCGTGCGCATCGAGACCCAAAACGACATGACCATATTGCCCAAGAATATGGACTTACCGCCTAGCTATGATGAGCTCAACTACAGCCAGGATGTGAAGCAACCGGGCAGTCTAGGCGCCTCCATGCTGACCATTAACACTAATTTGGAGTGCAGCAATCCCAATCTGGCAGCAGCACTAAATGAACCACCACCGGATTACATTGATACCGGAGCAAGTGCCACTACCACGACAACTACAACCACAACGGTTGTGGTCACCGGTGGTTTGCCACGAATCTAACTAACATATAGTTCATATTAAATAAAATATAAATAACACACGACAACTGCATTAAAGTACACTTTTGTTTTCTTAAATATAGTAATTCATGAACCAAAAACTTAAATTTTAAACAAAATAAATTAAACCTAATACAGAATTCACACAGAAAAGTTAAATTAGAAATATAGAAAAGAAAAAAACTAAAGAATAATGAAATTCGAAACTCTAGCAACGCAAGATTTCATCCAACTGTGGCCCAAATCGGCCATAAGGATCCTTAGGCAATATAAGTATATCATCACACCACGAATAGCCAATCACCCGATTCTGAATTATTTTTTTAAACGCTGGGTTCTCATGGACAAGATCGCGATAGTTATCATTGGATACAATAGCTGCGTTGCGCTCATAAGCCAACTGTAGAATAAAACTAAAAGCATAAAGGATTAATGGTATTTAAGTTTGGGGAGGATACTTTCATCACTTACCGATCATCGTAGCTGATACTTTGTTGATTGAGTACATTTTTACAAGGAGTAAGTACAATTTTCTTTTCCCGCTGAAGCTGATCGAGTAGCTCCGGATTGGATGACTTGTGTGGGTTACGACGAAATGATGGAATAACAACCTTCACATCGTGGCCCATTTTTTCAAAATAGTCCACACAGTACTTGATGCCCTCGACGGAGAAGACATTGAAGCCATGACTGTAAAATAAATTATATAGGATAACTCGTTAGGAATTAGTTAGAAGTGAAAGCTGCTTACCCGAAAGCTACATTGCTGCCATCTATAATAATAGCTCTCTTGGTTGGATTGGCAGCGATACTTGTGCCCGGATTATATGTGTTGCTGTTGTAATCATCCAATTTTTTGCGCTCCGTAGAAGTGAAAAGACTTTCGTTCATGGGCTTCATAACCTTTGGCGTTACCTGAACTTTAGGCTGCTTTTCTCTCCGCTCACGCTTTGGACTTTTCGCACCATTCACTGACAGCGGTATAAAGTCGTCTCCTTCCTTATAATCTTCAATTAATATAACACTATCGTCTAACACAGCACTGATCTTTTGAGGCTCGAACTTTAGATTTTTTAAATGACTTTTATCTTTACTCGAGGTTTTAATGACATTCTCTTTTATATCACATGTTATTGAGTTATTCGTTTGGTAGGATAAATCGTACTGGCCCACTTTGTCGATGACAAAGCGACTAGTCGTTGGAATATCATCGTTGGAATTCAAATTTGATTTTAAGGAAACTGATTCATTATCACTAGAATCATCCAAAATGCTTATGTTTTCCACAAAAGAGTCCAAGACAATACAGTCATCATCATCACTGCTCTCAATCTCCTCAATATCCTGCATCATTTCAGCCTTTTCGACTTGTTCTTTAAGCTGTTTTACAGGAGTTTTAGTCTGCTATAAATAGAGTAAGGTGAGTAGTGTAAATAATTGTTGTTTATGTCTAATACCTCTTGCGGCTGCCTTCTTAGTCCCTTGGCATTAGAGAAGTTCAACTTCCGTGGGGATAGATTGTTCAAGGAATTCCTTGACCCGCTCAAAGCTCGACGCTTCAAGGAATTGGCCAACTTCTGGGTATAACTGAACTTATTCTCTTTGGCTTTCCGGTGACGCAAGCGTTTAATGGGCTTCTAAAAGCAAAAAGGAATCATTAACTTATAATTCAACTCGATTATATTTCAAAACTCACCTTGACAGTCTTGTCCTTAAATTTCTGAAACTGTTGCTGGTGTGGCGCCATCGTGGATCTGTTATCGTTTTTATTAATCAGCTATTTGCAGACAGAAATGTTGTGTTTGTAAGTGTGATTATGATTTGATTTTATTGTAGTTGGACAAAATCAAATAGAATTTGACTCTTTTTCCAGTGTACTTACTGCGATACGATGTGGTTTTTATTTGTTTTCATAGTGCTTGGTTGAGTAAAACATACAATTTTGTTGATTTTGATTATATATACACATCGACTTTATTAATATTGATTTGCAGTGTTCACAAAACAGGCCAGTTGCTTACGTATATGAATGACTGTATATCTCTATATATATATGGTATATTTGTATGGTATATTATGTAGAAGCTGATGCAATTTATGGTCATACCTAAACTGTATTTAATCGTATATTGATAGACAATTACACTTGGAATTAAAAACGTTGATTAATTAAATTATCGATGGTTCTTGTCTGATTGCAAAATTCGGCTAACTAAGATCTTCTAGATCACTCATGTAGCTCATTAGCTGATCGGCGAGTGAGTTCACTTAAATCCATCAAATTTACTCTTAAATTATACAAAATATCATGCATATCTAATTGTATCTGTTTATAGAAAAATGTTGGATTAATAGACATTTATATGGAGCAGACAAAGCCCTTGTTCTTGATCCACTGCAATCTTATCAGAAAGAATCATTTACTTCTTCAACTCTCGGATTTCATTCCGTATGTTGGTGCGGGCCAATTCCTCGTACTTGTCATGGTATTCGGGAGTCGAGAATATACAGGGTATGATCAAGAGTGTTTCTAGAACCCGCACCCGCATTGTTCTGTAGGTTTCATCATCCAGATTGGCGTACTCATGACGCAACAGTTGTGTATAGTGTTTATACTCCTCTGGCGGTGCGCTGACCATAACAAAATACACAGTTAGAAGGTTTCGAAGTGTATTATATATTTACACACATACGCCAGTACAACCAGATCGACATCCTGCAGCAAATTGGCCTCGTCCTCATTTGACCAAGTTACTTCATTGTCTGGTGATTTGCGTCCCAACAAATTGCATACCAAGGACTTGGCGTGATCCTATTACGACGAAGTATTTCTTTGATCAATGCCTTATATGATTGGAAATACTGTTTTACTCACATCCTCAATCATGGCGTCGCGACAGAACTCCTCGAATACCTCACAATTTTCATTCACACAGCTGCGATTGCCATCGAAGTGATAGTACTGAAAGAATGCCGCCAAAGCGATGCTTGGTGAGCAGTCAGAGAGATGCGAATGCTTGCGCTGCATCATCTCCTGCCAGTTGTGATAGGCTCGCGTTGGACTGTCCACACTCAAGTGCTCCTCGATGCGTGCGTACCAGGCATTGGTCACGTCTTCGGGCACATCGTAGTGAGCGCAAACATTTCGCCAGATTTGTTCCATTGCTTACTATTTTGATTATACTCGCACTATTCACTTTTACACTTTTTGGTGGGCTTCGTTGCACTTTTTGGCCACTTAAATGTTTAAGAAATTTCGCGATGATTCAATTTGCTGCAAATTGTATCTGTAACTCGCCCGAAATTTTCACACAACTTTTTTTGTGTTTGGGGGGACTTGGCGTCTGCGCAGAATTTTGGCTGCAGAGTATACCATAACACCCCAAAGTCATAAAGAGCCCCCAAAACTAACCGACGCATGTTTGTAATTTGAATTTACAAATAAACAATAGTTGCAAATGTACTTACACTGATATTGCGCGTCAAAGGCGCGGGAACAGGAAGTGTTTCAGAAGCCGTGAGTCCTCGACACGTGCTTGGTTTAGGCAGCAGAATACTTGATTTCTTTAATTTACCCGGCAAATTTTTTCGTTTTTCGTTCATTTGCCGGTGCTTATTCAGCATAACTCTTTTCCGCGATCGTTGCTTATTTTTTCGACCCATTAACTTTAATGTTTAAACCCGCAGAACTCTCGCTTATAAATGCGCTGTTCATTTACAAACAGTTAAACAGCTGATCGGCGTTGCCACCACGGCAGTAAAAACTGAGAACGCGAGCTTAGTAGCTCTTGCCACATATTTCAATTAACATAAAAATCTTTAATTTTCATCAGAATATATATCTACATGATATTTTACAAACATTGAAAACACAACGCTCGTCAATTGCATTTCATAGACAGATAATAGATCAGATTGTGTGACCAGCATACTGGGCTCATTACGACATGCTATTCCCTTATTTTGAATAAGTTGCCATCTCTGGTCCGTGAAATGTCAGAAGTACTTGTGAAAGTAATCATTTTTTAATCTTAATTTTACTTTATTTGTTCAAATAAGTTATTAGTTTCAAAAATTGTGAAATTGGAGCGGTGTCAGAACCGTTCTATAGATTTCAACGTTAAGCCGGTAACCGCTGTGGAACCGTAAGTTGATAATTCTAATAATGTTGGCACTTGTAGTGCGAGTATCGCCTGATTTGTTGCCCTTTGTTCCATGTTTCAACATTTAACTCGCGTACCACACAGGTAAAAATGGACGTGGAAAAATCTAGTAGCAGCTCATTCGAAGACCTCACCAACGCTGAGGACACGAAAGACATACGTGCGGCCCAGGCTGCTACAAGTGTCTCCGAAGCATTAGATGAGAGTGCCGATGCAAAACTTGACGATAACGATGACAACGCAAAGACGGACGCGGAAGTAATCGAAGACCATGATGTGGATGAAGGGAACGAGGGAGATGAGGACGTGTGTGATATCTTGGGAAACAAACAGCTGATAAAGCGCATCATTAAGAAAGCACCTGCCAGTGCAAAGCGTCCAAACCGTGGTGACTTAGTGACCATAACATTCACCGGAAAGCTACAAGATGGCACCGTTGTGGAGAAAGAGGAACGATTCCAATGCCACGTGGGCGATTTCGAAGTTATCCAAGGCTTGGACATGGTCTTACCCATGATGCATGTAGGCGAACAGGCGCAAATTGAAGTTGATCCACGTTTTGGGTATGGCACCATTGGCCTTAAAGCAGAGAACTCCGCCGAAATCGTTATAGCGCCAAATGTTCAGGTTAGCCATAAAACAAAAACAATCTTTAAATGTTCTGATAAAACTTAACATAATTATTACAGCTTATCTACGATGTAGAACTGTTGGATGTCAAATATGAAGACTTCGCTGACCTAAAAACATTCGAAGTTCTACGCAAATATGGGTAAATTATATAACAACATACATAACACAATATATTAATAAATAACTCCCTACAGTGCCAGGAAAAAGGAACGCGCCAATTACTTTTACAAACGTGTGGAATACAACAACGCTATACATCTCTACAGACGCGCTCTCGACTACTTGGACAATCGCGATGGGGATCCTGAGGCTGAATTTGGCAAGGAGGATTTAGAGGCAAGTAGAACACAGTTAACAAATTGAATTTTTTGTCTAATTTCCCAACATTTATGTGAACAGTTATCAAACAGTGACTTGCAGAGCCTTTTGGAGGATCGGCTCATTGTGTATAACAATCTTGCTATGGCCCAAATCAAAATTGGCGCATTTGATGCCGCTCTACAGTCCGTGGAGCATGTGTTGCGGTGCCAGCCCAACAATCCCAAAGCTTTATACCGCAAGGGCAGAGTAAGTAGCACGAGTCAAACATTTGACATCTATTAACCCTGCTCTTTTGGTCAGGTGCTTGAGGGCAAAGCAGACACACAAGGTGCTATTAAGCTGTTGCAGAAGGTAGCTACATTGGAGCCAGACAATCGTGCTGTCCAATCGGATCTGGCTCGACTTTTTATTAAGGCCCGCCGCGAGGAACATAACGAGAAGGAAATGTATCAGAAAATGTTGGGACAGGCCAAAAAAATGGAGCAAACGACTGCTGTGAGGCAAAAAACACCATTGGTGGACAATTCCAAGGTATGTCAGTATTAATATCCCATAAGCTTTTAATGATTCTATTCAATTTTAGCTTAAACTTCTTGGCTTCTTGATGGGTACCATATTAATTGGTGTCGCTGGCGTTGCCATTTACCGTTATAAGTACTGAAGCAAACTAAACTAACAAAACATAAATAAGAAACGAATTGTAATTGGAACCTACTGAGTACTTTAAGCAATTGAAATGCATTTTTGAAAACATGGTACACATACATAAAGCGAAATTATTAACGTTGGAAACGATGGTTGCTTACTTCTAATGATGTCTTTTGTCGTATACATAACTAACTATAATTACTATGCACATTTTCTAATAGTAAACGTTAGGTCAAATGCTATGGTTTTTGGATAATTTTAATTTTAAATCCTAATTTTAATCAATTATTTTGCGAAATATATATACAATTACCCTGCCTTTTGAACAATATAATGTACAAACTATGAGCTTCAATTCAGTTATTTTATTTTTCTTTTAAACATTTGCTACAGTGTTGATTCAAAAAATAATGTACGAGCTGTGAGTCTATACCGAAAAAGGTAAAAATGTACAATATTTGAAAAGTACCCAAATCATTAACCAGCAATGCTACGGAAGAAAAATTAGGATGACCGTAATTTAATTGCTTGAACCATTTGAATGAAGCCTCTAAAGTTCCGTTGCAGCCCTGAAACGCGTTTTGGTCAAATAAAGTGTATTTTCTTTGCTGAATCATTTTCGCAGCGCCGCAACATTTAATTTTAATTGGATTGCACAGAATCAGTCAGAATCGATCTATATAATTGTGTGCAGTGTTTAATATCACAATTTATTGCGTGTTAGTTAGTTGCAGTGAACATGCATAAGTCTCTGCTACTGTTAGCTTTATGCTTGGTCCTTGCCTGGGCAAGCGAAGAGAACCCAAAACTCTTACGAGTGCCGTTAAATAAATTCCAATCGGCTCGCCGGCATTTCGCTGATGTCGGCACTGAATTGCAGCAATTGCGCATTAAGTACGGTGGCGCTGGAGCTCCTGCTCCTGAACCACTTTCCAACTATCTAGATGCTCAATACTATGGTCCAATATCGATTGGTTCACCTCCGCAGAATTTCAAGGTAGTCTTTGATACTGGCTCCTCCAACCTGTGGGTGCCCTCCAAGAAGTGTCACCTGACCAACATTGCATGTCTGATGCACAACAAATACGATGCCACCAAGTCGTCATCGTACAGCAAGAATGGCACCGAATTCGCCATACACTACGGTTCGGGCAGTTTGTCTGGATATCTGTCCACCGACACGGTCAATATTGCTGGACTGGACATCAAGAGTCAGACATTCGCCGAGGCATTAAGTGAGCCTGGTCTAGTCTTTGTCGCCGCCAAGTTCGATGGTATTCTCGGTCTGGGTTACAGTTCCATTTCAGTTGATGGTGTGAAGCCTCCATTTTATTCCATGTACGAGCAGGGCCTGATCTCACAGCCAGTGTTCTCTTTTTACTTGAATCGCGATCCCGCGGCACCAGAGGGTGGTGAAATTATATTCGGTGGATCTGATTCTAAGCATTATCATGGCGACTTTACATATTTGCCAGTCACACGCAAGGGCTATTGGCAGATCAAAATGGATTCGGCTAAGATGAATGACCTAGAACTCTGCAAGGGTGGTTGCCAGGTGATTGCCGATACAGGCACCTCACTAATCGCTGCACCCGCTACAGAAGCTACCTCAATCAATCAGGCCATTGGTGGCACACCTATTGTGGGTGGACAGGTAATATTGACAGCTTAACTATAAGTCTCTAAACACAACTCTAAGCTTTATTTTCTTTGCAGTATGTGGTTTCCTGTGATATGATTCCCAATCTGCCGGTGATTAAATTTGTGCTGGGTGGCAAAACATTCGAATTGGAGGGCAAGGATTACATTCTACGCGTTGCTCAGATGGGCAAAACAATTTGTCTATCTGGCTTCATGGGCATGGACATACCGCCACCAAATGGACCACTCTGGATTCTGGGCGATGTCTTCATTGGCAAATACTACACCGAGTTCGACATGGGCAACGATCGTGTGGGATTCGCCGATGCCGTTTAAAGAGTTAACCAAGAGAAAAACAAAATTTATTTTATTACGCTATATACCCATTTATATTATATGCAGTATGATCTTGTGAAAGTTTGTAATTCGATAGACTTATTTTCTTGAAATCGAGAAATTAAAAATAAAAGCAATTATACTAGACTTAACCATATATATTTACTTAGAAACTAGTTAGTTGTGCATAAGTGCATTTGTTTGGAGTGCGGGTAATTATTTAAATGTATCTGTATTTTTGAATATAAGAAGCTTAAGTTAAAATGAATACTATGCTAGACTCTTAAAAGAGTTTGCTTTGTTTGGTTGTTATTGTTAGTCATGCGAGTGGACTTTTGTTTATCAAGTCAATTATTGTTGTATACTTTTTTTTGCTCTTACTTTTGTTGGGTCTGCTTTGATAAGGTCTCTTCTTCTCTACCCTTCCAGAGGCCATCAACGTATTCATTTCACATTGGCAACAAAACAAAAATTAAATAAATACAATCGGTTTGCTTATGTACAAGTTTGTGTGCTGCAATCATTTTAATAATGAGCTTTGCTGATAGCAAAAAGCTGTGCAGTACACTGTGCTGCACAGAGTTCTAGTTTCTTTTTTACAAAACGCTTTTTATTTTATTTAAGAAAGGAATATAGTGCTGGGTATTCCACAATATAAGCTAATTATTAATATTGATAAGGTTTTTACAAGACATTTTTGGATCGCTCAGTGTTTGCTATTCGCTATTTATGATTAATTGTGATTAGCTAAGCTAAAACAAAAAACAAAAAAATTATAATGAAAACTAAAATGAAAACAATATTTTTATTTGTATAGGCCACTGGGTTAGGTCGATGACTTCCGCGTGTAGTTGGAAAGACGTCAGCATAGTGGAACTGATACTAAGTGGATCAGGGTGAAAATGCCATAGCCATGGCGTACTTTCGTGCTACGCTCTGAACTTAGTACATATTAACTGAGCATAGTGTATGATTTATCAGAACACTCGCACTTTGTACTTAATTTGCACGCAGTTTTGCGATTGGGTATTTCTTGTGCTAAACAATAATAAATAGGATGGTGGGTGGTGGTAGTAGTAGGTAAGACAACATTTAATACTAGGCAAAAACAAAGTTAGTAGAGCTCTAAAAATACATGTACGTGTATAAACTATGTATATAATTTAAGGCCGTTGGTAAGAATCGTTGCAGTTTCTTGTTTTCGTTTCATTTACGCTTCACATCGGCCAGATTAACATCAGGGTTTGTTGGTGGTTCGCTGTGTTGGCGGTGTACGGTTGTGGTTGTCGTTGCACCGGCTGCAGCATCAACTTCCGTTTTTATTTCCACCGATTCCGCTGTGTTTAGATTGGGCAACTCGTGCTCATCGTCTGATTCGGTGATCTCGCGTGGAATATGCAACGATGGTGTTCGCAACGGCATAGGGGATGGCAGGTGTCCACTACCGACTTTGTATATATCACAGGTCTCGTTGACGTACCGATTGAATACGTCCGGTTTATCCGCATACACATGATGACCGGCGCCAGTTACAATTTTGATGTCGACCATGCTAGTACCGCGCTGTGATTTGATTTTCTCCCCTGACGATGAATCGATCCAGCTACGTGATCCATAGATGAATGTGATGGGTATATCGCTGCGTACATCCTTGATGCGGTGAATCATCGGATGCTTGGCCCAGCCAAAGGATTGCATCATGCTATGGAATGCCGATTCACCCGACGGACTCTGTGCATTACACTGATGTATATACTGTGGCAGCAGATTGATATCCTCCTCGATGGTGCTCTGGAATTTACGCATTATATCTGGTCGTGTCTTCTGCACCACCCACTGGCCAAACGGACCAGCGGCTCGCAGTGCCCACAGTGGATTCAGCGGCGTCAGCACGCGTGCAATCGCACGCAGCCATAATGGTATTTGTTTGGTTGTCGTCGAGTCTGGTGGCTTCTCGGGGAAGCCCCAAGGATCGGCCAGTATTAAATGGCGTACGCGTTCGGGATAGCTCAGCGCATAGCTGGAGGCAATGAAGCCGCCCATGGAGTGACCCAGCAGAATCATATCATTGATGTTCATCTCACGACGCCACTCCTCCACCGACTTGACGAACTGCTTCTCGCAGACCAGAGCTTCCTTGGCAAAACTAGGCCTCGAACTGCGACCAAAGCCAAGCACATCCATTGCATAGACGGGACGATCCTTGGCAAAGCTATCTAGATTCATCACCCACAGTGCCACGCCAGCGCCTAGGCCATGCAGCAGCACCAGCGGCACCTCCTTTGAGTCCGTGTTCATACTGACAGTCCATATCTTGTCGGTGTCGCCCACGGCGGGTCCAATGTCCACAAAGTAGCCGCGATATGGCAGCTTCAGATATGATAGAATCTTCTTCTCAACGGCACGCAGCATTGTTGGTGATGTGGATGTCCAGTTACATAACCATTGCCAGAGTATAAAACCGTTATTTTTCGGAACCTGAAAATATTTTAAACCGAGTTAAATTTTACGCAAACGCCATAATAAAAAAATAATAAATGACAAAATATGAAATTCCCATACACATTTGTTGATTCATAACTGAAAAAATAGTTCAGTGCTGGACAAAAGTATTGGCAGACAGTAATTATTTGGTATGCTCCATAATTTCGTATGGTTAAACACCGCCTTAAGCAGTACAGCTGCCCATACTTTTGCACAGCACTGTAGTAATTATTTTAATAATAGCATATGCTCATGTTCCCACGGCCTGTTCACTGCTTTTTGATCTGACTGTAATACTCCTACCACTTATGTTGCACTTTGTACTCTGATAAACCCAGTAATTGATCTATTTACAAGTGTTCTACGATTAGTACTTCCAAAACCCGGAAGTGTCTCTAGAATCCGAAGATGAGCGTAGATTATCTAATGGCACTGTGGCAATGCGATCATACCCATTAGAAACTGCGCAATAAACAAATACCAACGACAATTTGCTGTACTTGGTTTTTTTCGAGTTGATTACAATCGTCGAATGGAAGGAATTTAAAGGGTTAACAATCTTTTGAGCTGCTTACCTCAATGTCCATGCTCTGTGCCTCGACAGCGTTTACATCGACGCCATCAGCGTTTGGCAATGCTAATGTGCCGCTCATTTAGTTATTGTTTTTTTTTTTTTGTTTTAGGTTTCTGAATTTTTGCCAAGAGAGCGAGAGAATAATTAGAATATTTCTAGCGGGCTGACACAACTCTGCAGCATTTGGTGAAAATCAGCGCTAAAATAACCCTTTCACCGTGACTGTTCGTTTAGTGTCAAGTAGATGACTATTAATTTTGTTATAGGCTAAGCAGCTGAGTTTTTGCCTCCTTCCTATTATGTACTACCTTTTCTAATGGTGAAATACTGGATTGTTGTCATTTATTTATATGTAGCTCACCAAAAAAAAAACAGCACTGAACTAACAGCTGTTCACTCACTTGCAGCCCTGGACGAATATTTGCCCTATTTGGTATTAGTTTAGACAGGCAAAATACAGCCACACTTTTTGTATATAAAAACAACAAATGTCGATCAATGGCGCGCAAGTGATGCGCTGCTTTACAGTTTTTTTCGAGTTCGAAAAAGTAATAAATTAAAATCGGACTTAAAAGAAAATCGATACCAGCCACTATAATTATATTAAAATTTGGAAAAGATAGTTAATGGCGCAATTTTTGATTGCAAGCATTTTTTTTTATTACAGGGTATCTATAACCAAAATGTTCAACTCTATGGCGCACATCCCTAGTACGCTGATCTCTGCGCGTGCACCGGTTCGGTATATTTTGCAGAGCTGAAAATATGGTCACCCCAAATATACCAACCATGTTAGCGAGCCGGGAGGGACATTCGCCTCTGTAATTTTCATGCACAATGGACGGAATTAACAAATACAATGAATTTGTGGCACTACACAAGCCACAGCTGGAATCCTCATTGGTGCCCGTGCATTTATGGCCAGCTCTTTATCGTAAACTGACTGCAGACTGCTTTGATGCCGGCGAAGCCTTGCAATTAATGCTAATAGATTACGATGAGGACGAGGAGGAGGGCGATGGTGCTGACGATGACAACAGTGCCAGGCCAGTGTTCGCCCTGGAGGTGGCACGTGAGGCAGGAATCAAGGCAAGCGATCCTCAGGCCATTTATTTGATAGATCATGCCTGGACATTTCGCTTGAACAGCGCCCGACAGCAGCTGGAACAGTATCCGCAGCTCGCGGATCGCCTGTCTGCCATCACTGGCGTTGATTTGGAGCATGAGCAGCGCATTGACAAGATACTGCGACGGCTGTGGAAGTACTGCCATGCCTATTCCATTGCCAGCGAAGGATTGTCAGATGAGGAGCGCATGCCCATTTGGTATGTGATGGACGAGGTTGGTTCGGCAGTCAATCATTCGGATACGCCGAACTTCCGACTGGTGCCGCTGTTGCACCTCAACACCCAGACCACATACAGCATACTGTTCCCCATCCGGGACTGTGAGCAGGGCAGTCCTGTGACACGTGACTTTGTTGAGTATGTCTCAAAGGACGCACCACAGCGTTCAGCACTACTACTGCCCTGGAGAGATACAGATCTGAGCGGCGAAAGCTTTGTGCAGGTGGAACCAAGTGCGGAATACTTTACCAGCGGTCACATACCAGAGACCTATCCAAAGGAAGACGACACCACAGTGCAGGCATTGCCTTCCCGCTGCAATCCATTGAAGGTTTATGCTGAGTACGATGTGGTGCGAGCGCATCTTACAGCTCCCGAGTTCGTGCTGGTAGACAATAAGGAGGAAGCTGATGTACTCTGGCTAACTAGTCACTACAAGAATTTTGCTGAGCTCGCTTTGGATTCCCCACACATGTTCATCAATCAGTTTCCGTTTGAGTATGTCATAACAATTAAGGATTTGCTTAGCATTGTGGGGCGCCGAGCGGCCGTGGAGCATCACAATGCTAAGTCGCTGGAGACGTATCCATCCTGGTTGCCCACCACATACAATCTGTCCACGGAGCTAAAGGAATTTGTGGCTTATTATCAGCAGCGTGCCGCTAAAGGATTAGATAACCATTGGATTATTAAACCGTGGAACTTGGCACGCGGCCTCGACACGCACATCACAGACAACATTAAGCAGATTGTTCGTCTGCCGGCCACGGGACCAAAGATAGCACAAAAATATATCGAACATCCGGTGCTGTTCCATCGTGATGAGCTCAACGCTCAGGTCAAGTTCGATATACGCTATGTGATACTGGTGAAGCGAGTGAAGCCGCTGGAGGCCTATGTTCATCGCAAGTTCTTCTTGCGTTTCGCCAATCGTCCCTACTCGCTGGATCACTTCGATGACTACGAGAAGCACTACACGGTGATGAACTACCAGGAGCAGGCGCAACTGCATCACATTAAATGCGAAGACTTCCTTAATCTCTGGCAACAACAGTACCCCCAATACGACTGGTCTGCGGTGGAGCAGCAAATTTGTGCTATGCTTCACGAGGTCCTGCTGTGTGCCAGCAAAGCGCCACCTCCATGTGGTCTGGCTCCGTGTGCACAATCCCGTGCACTTTATGCAGCAGACGTTATGCTGGACTGGACGGACAGGCAGCAGGAACAAAAGACTATGCAACCCAAATTATTGGAGATCAACTGGACACCGGATTGCAAGCGTGCCTGTGACTATTACCCAGAGTTCTTCAATGACATCTTCAAGTTGCTCTTCCTCGGTGAGCAGAACAACGAGAGCTTCCTCGAGCTCACGGCGGAGGGCAAATGAACGCAATGAATTGTTATATTTCATATATACTTTAACCAGTGTGCCTTATATAGGCATTAAATAAAATCAGTCTTCACTTATGCTTAATAATATTAAAGTGTATTTTATTTCTTCATGATTAAACTTAGTTATTAAGAGTAAACTACATATACAACTTAATTAGCGCACATTTGTACAATGTCTAGATATAGATATACGCTATAACTATATATATAGTTGGGAACCTTTCATGTACAGTTACAGATACGAATACAGATAAAGATACAGATGTGGAGTCAGCAAAACGCTCTAGAACTCTATCGTAGCTTGGCTTGGGATGGGGAAATATCTGCTCTGGATACGGGTTGTCCAGTTGTTGTTGTGTGGGGGTGTGTCTACGTGTGTGAGTGTGTTTTGATGTAAAAAGTGAGCTTAAATTTTAGGTGTACAAAAACGTTTACAATTCTTAATTGTAATGGCACTTGAAAAAATTAAAAACTTAATGAAAATAATGTGTCATTCAAGTCAAGTTTTGCTGAATTACTTTTAAGGCAATTTCAAAGGCACAACAAATTAAATGTGTTCATATAGTTGTCTCTGTGAGTGTGTGTAAATGTGTGTGTGTAATGCAAAGTAAATAAAGTAATGAAAACTTCAATTCAATTAATGAAACTTAAATGCTAGCAGAAATGAACCTCAACTAATGTCGCTTAACCTATTGATTAATCTTAATATAGGTTGTCTAACTAAACTAAACTAAAGTAAAGTAAGTTAAACTAAACGCTACTAAACGCAAACCTCATCAAAGTCTAAACGTATCTTCTCATCGGCTGATGCCAATTTATGTATAGTCTTTTTAATGCGCAACGCCGGCAGACGCACGTTGGGATTCTGATGCCAGCACTCCTTCATCAGCTTGGACATGCCAGCCAAAAGCTATAAAAAGAGAATCCATTTTAGTAATTTGCTGAGTTATCTTCTTGTTTGTACTCACCGAATCTGAGCTCCAGCGGTTTGGTATCGATGGACGATAGTTGTCAATGCAGACTACCTTGCGCATATCCTCGAAGCTGGGATCCATGGGCACCACATCATAGAAGGGCACCTTGTATTCCTCGGCAATGCCACACGAAATGGTGCGACGGCAAACCTCCCAGAGCACCAGGCCAAAAGCATAGATATCCGTGCGACGCAGTGCCTCAAAGCACTCCATGTCAATGCTGAAACAAAAAAAATGATGTAAGTTCGTAATCTTTACTGGCTACACTCCAAATTACCTCTCATCCAGTACTTCAGGAGCCATGTAACGCTTGGTTCCCACTTTCGGATTGTTGCCTAGATCAAGACGTCCCGTGACGTGTGAGTGTGTAACCGCCAGGCCAAAATCGGCTATAACACAGGTGCCATTCGATGTGACCAATATGTTCTTTGACTTCAAATCGCGATGTGCCATTGCGGGCTTTCCCTCAGTGCCAAAGATCTCCGTGTGCAGGTGAACCAAACCATTGGCAATCGACAGGCAAATCCAAATCATATCATTGTGGCTGAGTGCATTACGATTCAGGTGATCAAACAGCGAGCCCAATGGGTAGTAGTGGGTCATTAGCCACAACTGTGTGCAGGAGTTTCGCGACGTCATGTCGGAGCCGATAAATCCTAGTATATTCTCATGACGCAACAGCACAGTGCTTAACAAAAGAAATACAACACAATTAGGCAGGTGAAACAGATGCAAAGTAAGCTCAAAGTATTACCTGTAGAT
This sequence comes from Drosophila dunni, assembly GCA_018152125.1. Lineage (NCBI taxonomy): Eukaryota > Metazoa > Arthropoda > Insecta > Diptera > Drosophilidae > Drosophila > Drosophila dunni. Next base: position 16,886,724 of record JAECXC010000339.1, on the reverse strand, counting down.
TTCCGTTTCACGTTTCCAGGATTCCTCGTCGCGGCTGAAGAAGATCTTGACGGCAATGCTCTCGCCATGCCAGTGACCACGCCAGACCTCCCCGTATTTGCCGCGGCCAATGCACTCGATGAGGGTCACCTGCTTCGCTAACGTGCGTTGCACTAGCAACGGTAATCCACTGCCGGAACCGGAAGTCACGGAATGCTGCAAATACTCGCGCAGTGTGCTATCCCCAGCGCTCGTCGCTCGCAGCAGTTCATCATTAACCAAATAGGATTCGGGATCCTGTTTAATACGACTAGCCGCGAGTCTTTTGCGGTGACTGCGACGCATCCAGAATACGGCAACGGCGCCCATTAATGTGATTATCAAAAAGGGACCCAAAATAGCCACCGCCATTTTGCTAATGTTGCTGCTGTCGGCAGTTCTAACGGTCATATCGCTCACATAGGGTGGCAACTCTGGAAACTCGCCGCCATTACAGAAATCGGTGGCACAGCAAGCAACATTGAATTTCGCCGTATTGCGCTCTGTGGGTCCATTGGGTTTATTAAGTGAATTCTGATTGCAAGTCAACTGCAGATGATCTGGCGATGTGATGCAACCGCGCGACACCTGCTCCTGGCCATATGCATTACGTGTACGTGACTTCCAGCACTGTAATTAAAACAAAGAGCAATTAGTAATTGGCAAATCTGTTTTTATCTTACGCTCACCTGTATGGCATTCTGACATGTGTGTGCATGTTCATTGGGATCGAGACAAGGCGGTTCGCAGGCAAAACACTTTAATCTGTGCATATATACAAACAAATGATATGAGTATGCATTTCTGTATAGACAACTTAAATTAAAATAATATTAAAATTAAGAAAAAATGGATGAATGATTTGGATTTAAGGTTTTACCTTCTTTTCATGCGTCGCTTACTCTTAACATGCCTCCTAAGTGGAAGTGCAGCGTGTGAAATGTGGGGAAGTAGTAGTAAATAGTGGTGAGGGTTTGGGGGTTTAGTAACGGCAACAAGTTATCGATTCTTGTTGCATTATCGATACAAATAATTACTATGTTTTAAGTTTAATATTTGTGTTATTACTTTCAGTAAACAATTGTCAAAACGATAAGATTTAATCTAACATGAATTTCCGTTTAAAAGTGCTCATCTTGTTTAAATACAGTGACTGATTAAAGTTCTTGCACTGCTTCAGTAATTACCTGTGATGTGTCAGCACCGAGTTTTGTGGTATTGCTGGAAACTCTTTTCCATTTGTAGGAGGTGGTAATTCCATGTCTATTTCCTGATGCTCGTCTAGCAGCAATCCGCTCATTTCAGCTAAAAAGAACAACAAATTGAAAATAACTGTCACGAACACATGTAAACAAGTCAGAAATACTCGGTGCACACACATATGGATATCTTTTTGTGTATACACAAATATAGCGCATGTGTGTGTGCGTGTACTGATTATTAAATGCACTTTTATGCTTCACCCAATCACATTAGTATTGTAATGCCTTTATATAACAAATATTTTCGTATTTTTATGTTGTTTTCATTACAGTTAATTGACTTATTTGCAGTTAAATCACATTTTTGTCATAATACGCGGCGCAATTGATCAGAACAGTAGCATATGAAAACAAATTGAGGCTTAAACACACACACAAACAAATAAAGGTGGCAGCATTAGCATCATTTTTTTCACAGTAATTTGCCGCAATAAAGCCCATTCAAATGTTTTTCCAATTGCAAGCTAGTATTGTACATGTATTGTATTACACTTTTAAACACATTTTAACACACCTTTTGCATTTTTATATAGAAAAAATGACAACAGAAAAACTAAAAATAAATTGGACTCCATTATAGAGTTGTATCCAATCGTCCGGAATAAGTTCGATCGAACGACTCATTCAACTGAACTCGTGAGCTAAATCCCCAGTTTGTCGTTCATGCGAACTGGATTGGAATGCATAACCATAGTATTCCATACGCTGATTTAATCGAACTTATCGATAAGAACCTGTTGTTAATGTAGTGAATGTTAATAATTAATATTTTCCCGCGTAAATTTACACACTAAAATACATTGAATTACTAACATGAAAGTCATTACTCTTGGATTTATCACGTATTAATGTTAAGTTAGCTGACCAGAGCATGATGAATTTTTCGATAGACAAATTTGAATCATACCGCAAAAATACTAGACACACACCAAAGCAGAACGGAGTTTGATATTTAAGGCAAATGCCGCCATATAGTCTAGGTCACACTGAGCCGGTCCTCAGCTTGCTTCGCCTGGAAAAAATTGATCAGCTGAAAAGTTTCTAGAAATTCTGAATAAAACGTCAAAGACAACTGCACAGTAATACTGTATAAAAAATAGTATTAAAAAATTTGGTGCATTTTATAAATATCTCAGAAATAAACACGTACGTATTTAATTATTTTTTAAGTTAGTTTGACCTCTGTCCGTACAAGTGCGAAAGTGTGTGTGTTTGAAGACTAGAAAATGCAGTCTTGAAGTCTAGTTGTGTTGTTATTCTGATTGCTCCTGTTGTAAAACCTGACTGGTGATAGGCTTTCTTTGCAAAAAAACAAAACAGTCCATTTAGTATTCAGAGCTGCTGCGCAAATTTATAGAAGTGGGCGTGTGCGACGAGCCTTAAGTTCATTCGGACCGGTTTCCTTCTGTGGGCCGCACTTTAAGTGGAAAACCAATCGATTTGTGTGTCAATAGATTCGATATTGATCAAACTAAATTACAGACATGTGCTTCCTTTGGTCACGTAACTTTAATAATTTTCCCGAATTTTCTTTTGCGCGTGTACGCACAACGAGCAAACGCACACACGCAAAGGCGCCTAAAAATGTGTTTGTTTCCCTGTTGTTCCTGTTTTTTTCCACTTCAGCAGGGTCTCTTTTCTATTTTCTGTTTTTTTTTTTTTATCAGTTTTATCGTCCCGAGTTTTATTGTAGTATGTACATGTTTACACGTTACGTGTGTATACACACTGTGACATAGCATCTCTCGTCTGGGCTGCGCAACAAACACATGTAAACTTACACGCACACTCTTACATCGGTATACACTGATTATAGAACCTCGCTAATAAACAACAACAATGGCAGAGGCAAACAATTGAGGGCAAGTGGTTGGCTGGTTAGTTGTTTTTGCTTATCAAGCAATGCCGCCCCCCAAACCCCCACCATTATCGCACTCTCTCCTACACATCACAATTTTCTTCAATCGGTCTCTCTGCTGCCTCCCAAAACATTTTGCCGGCGTTTTATGTTCATTCGCTAAGATTCGCTCGCGACACAAACATCGGCATACAGACGAAGCAAAGGCCACAACAAAACGGCAAAACTACGCAGTACGTTTGTTTTTTTTGCTCAATAACAAAACGCATGGTCTAATAGCGTGTTTTTATTTTCTGTATTCTGTTGTGTCCTAATTTTATATCGTAGTTGTTACATAACAAGTGTAAATATAATTGTAGATATATTGCCAAAAATAATATAACTGCATAATTGAACCGGCAAATTTCGGCAAAAACAACGTCAAGCTGAGAGACCGAATGACAGTGTTGAAGAGAGAGAAAGAGAGAGGTAGTGGGGACAGTGACTAACTATCGTCATTGACGTTTGATTTAATATTATATAGATAACTGTATAAGTAGGTTATATAGGCCTGATAAGCTATCAAGTGAAACCTACGACAATTCAAGGTGGGGGTGGGAACTACTGGGCTACGTCAGAGTACGGCTTCGGTAGAAAATCAATTTTGAGTATTATTACATCAGCTGACAAATGTGTTTTCTCTCTTACTCTCTTTCAGAAAATAATATCTAGATCATAACAAAAACAACAGTAAAAAAAGAACAACAAAAGCAACAAGCGCAGTTATACGCATTTTCAACGGCTACGTGTTCCTAAAATAACTGTAAAACAAATCAAAATAGTGCAACAAGTGTTTTTTAAATTCAAGTATTGAGTGCAAGTGTGAGTGAGAAAGTTATAGTGTGTGAGAATTTGAGCATTTGAGAAGCTATGTCCGCTTCCACACGCAATAAACACTCAAAGTATGGTAATCAAAAGCTCGACATAGACAAGGACGAGTTTGAGCGCATTAAAGACGCACTCAGCAACGACGAGTTCCGTAAGTTGTTCTTTGATTACGTCGAAGAGATTCAAGATCCCGAAAATCGCAAAATCTACGAAGAGGAAATCGCTCAATTGGAAAGGGAGCGTGGAGTCGATGTCACCTTCATACATCCCAAGCCGGGTTTTGTGGTAAAGTCGGCCATCGATGGAGAGATCAAGTGCTTTATAAATATCGCCAGTTCCGTGGAAGTTGAGCGACCCAAGAATGAAGTCTCCGTTAATCCCCAAACCGGGGAACGGGGTCTTAGCTGGTCCATTCCCATGGCCCAAATGCCGCCGCGTGATGATTTCGATGCAAAGAAGAAACTTTGCAAAGTCTTCGATGTCGTCTTCCATCCGGATGCGCTGCATCTGGGCACGCGCAATGCGCAGTTCCGCAAATGCCTTTTGGACACGGCCCTCGATGGCGTGGAGCGGGAATTTAATGTGAAATTGGATCGTGCCAATCTAAAGTTTCCCAAATTAGACTACAAGGGCATAGCACGTCCCACTGTGATACGCAAACTGGCCAAGGACTCAACGGCCGAGGAACAGGAGCCACATCCCCTGGAGCACTTGTATCCCAAGAAACCTGATGCAAACGCCGGTCAGCCCAAGGTGTTGCCCATCAAGACAAAACCGACGGCAACTCCAACCTTCACGGTGCCCAAATATACCATTAAACATAGCCACACGTTGGATATGTCCGAGTATACGGATGAACTGGATGCCAAGCTACAGGCGACGGTGCCTAAAGCACTCGTCGTTGAAATCGAATTGCCATTGCTCAACTCTACGTCAGATTGCCAACTGGATGTGACCGATAAGTCCATATATCTGCTCAGCGAACGTCATGGGGCCAAGTATCGTTTGAAGCTGGATCTGCCCTACAAGGTGGACGATAAGACCGGCAATGCTCGCTTCGATACGGAGCACCGACGTCTCTCCATCACCTTACCCGTGGTGCGCTCGACGGCAAAACAGCAGCGTGAGATGCACGACACGGTGCGTCTGCTTAGCCGCGAGGATAGCGGCGTGGAACTCAGTTCCCACAGCGAATCCCCAGCTGAGGAGGATGAAGCTGATCAGGAGGCAGAAACTGAAGTCGAAGTAGAAGCTATCGATGCTATTATTGAGCTGACCGAAGAGGAATCAGCTTTGGATACTAATGCATGTAAGTATTAGACCCTTCGGAATTACAATAGGAAAACATCGCATCACGCTCATATTTCTATTCTCTTTCCTTCTCTTTTCTCCCCAGTCCCACCCACTGCCAATGTTACACCCCGCTCGTTCCTGAAACCTCATCTGCATTACCAATTGCCTGCCAAGTTTGAATGCAATGTGTTGGACAATGTGATGGCCTTTGTGCTGCACGTGTCCAATGTGCAACCGGATTCCATAGAGACGCTGCAGCTGCCACAAGGTGTGCATCTGCAGTTTGCCTCTATGGGCAGTGGTTACTATCCCACACACTATGCCATTCTGGTGCAGTTGCCTGATGAAGATGAGCTGGATACCAAGCTACAAATTAAGCATTTTGAGGCAGATACCTCCGATGTGAATGTGGTATTAAAGCTGGTAATGAGCGAGGGATATGACAAGATGCCAAGAAGCTATCTGGCTGGACCCGATAGCAGTGATCTCAAAGAGTACACGCTGGATCAATGCAATGATAGCCAGGAGCTAAGGAATAGCGATGATGAGTCTGTAAAGTCACTGGAAGTTAACATGGAGCAACATCTGGGAGTAGAACAAGCTCTGGAGGTGATCATAGCACCACAATCCAGCATTGAGGAGGATGAAGAGGTCAAGGAGCAGGAACAGGAGCAGCAGCATCACAAGAAGCCAACTAAGAAGCAGCGAAAGCGCAACAAGCGTTCTCTTTCGGAATCTGCTTGTGAGGACATCAAGGCGGAGCAGCAGGAAGAGAAGCAGGAGCAGCTAACGAAACAACAGGAGCAGGCACAGGTCAAGCGCTCCACAGGAGACGCTACACAGCCCATGGCGACGCTGAAGCTGCCACAACGCAAACAGCGCAGCTACTCCGAGTGCACTGAGAGCAGCAGCATGCAACGTGGCATCCTCAAGCGTTTCAGCCGCTATGGACCACGTCCCTCAATCTCCGATAGTTGTTCATCGATTGACGACTACTCTTCATCCTACTCATGCTCTGTAGATGCGACTGGAGCTGGTTTCTCGCAATCATTTGGTGGCATACCCGAGGAGCGGGCAGGAGGAGATGATGCAGGTCTCTCGGAGAGCTGCAAGAAGACTGTTAGATTTAATGATCACATTATGAAGCAAGTGTTTAAGTAAGTCTAAAAATACCCAAAGGGAATTCTCCTTTCTTTCTTTCTCTTCCAATTGAAATCAATTTGACTAATCTCCCACTTGACTTTGCTTCCATTTCAGACTCGACTCGAGCATTTTGAAGCAACGCAAGAAGAATCAGAAGCGTCGCGATTGCAAATTACGCGCCCAACAGCGTCGCCTCAGCGAGGGTGACTCGGCGGATTACGAGGAGGTGGACAAGGTATAAACTCGCCAATTTCCTAATTGAATTAGTGCCAACTAGCAAAATAATTTGGCAGACACAAATATTGATTATCTCGGTTCGAGATAAAGTGTTAGATTCAATTGTATGCCTTTGTTTAGATTAACTGCGTTGCTGTTGCGGGTGTTTAACTAGTTCAACTAACTGCGAATTCACTAAAAATAGCAACAGCAAGTGATCAGACTTTGTTTCGAGTTTTCCCACTTGAAGGTCAAGTCATATCAATTCTCAGTTGTGCTAATCATACCGTTTATTTATGACATTGTTGTACACAGTTGATATTAAATAATAGTTAGGGAGTCTTTATAAATGTTTATTATAACTTCAATAATGTATTATCATTCCCTTTGCTTCACAGACTGCTAGCAATGCACAGTATTTCAAGCAGCCAAACAATCGCCAGGTGAAGGATCACAAGAAGAACTCGTTCCACGACAGCGGGCTGGACCTCACCGTTGGTTCGTCCTCGAAGGGCAGCCACAACTACAACGAAGAGGAACACAAACGCAATGAGGCTGATGCCAAGAATTCCATGATGTTTGAAATGGATGAGGACGAGGATGAAGACATTTAAAAAGTCTCGCCCCACAAATGTTGCTAAAAAATGAGAAAAACAAACAAAAGTTTTCGAGGCATGTTTTCAATTTTGTGAAACAACTTTTTTTTAATGTACCGATGGTTTTTTTCGACACAAGTGTTTTTTTAATACAAATATAAACGTTGTTTATAAGCAAAAATTAGCAGGCGCTCAATTCAAAAACCACAAACAATTGCAAATTGTTTAAAGGTAAACAACCAAAAAAAATGCAAAACAAGAAATCAAAAATGAAAAAATTAAGAAATTTAGGAAACATCTTCATATGTAAATGTTTAAATACATAAATAATAGCAAACACATATATATATATAAATTAATAATTGTTATTTAATTTGGTTAAACTCATTGGAAATTGTTTATAAACTATTAGATTAGAGCACACCACACACACATACACATTTCAAATATATTCACACGCATGCATAGAAATATATAAATAATTATTAATTATTATGAAACAAATCTCTCACTTGATCCTTCTTGAAATAACAAACAATAACAATAGTTAACAGGGCGTATATATCAGCTATATATATATGCATAATACTATATAGTTTATAAGCTATTTACATGCTGCTGCTAAATAAAATGTTTGTAGCATTTTAACTTTTTTAGTCCAACGAAAAGTTAAATATATATACAGTATATACAAAAGAAAACTGATTAACCAAATCGTTCCTCAATCTGCTTGCGAAGGTGTGGAATCTGCTGTAGTTCGCGTCGCTTCACCTCCAGCACATAGAGCACCGGACAGTCCAGAGAGCCACAGCGTATGTCCCCTAGCCGACCACAGCAGGACTGACATATCTGCTGGGTTAGTCGATAGCCACGCTCCAATTGGGCCCAACGGGAGTGCAGCGTGCTCACGCATTTGCTAGCATTGCGGGCACAATCCGCGCAGATGCCTGACTTGGTCTGTCGTCCGCAGTCGATGATGCAGCTCGTGGTGGAGAAGTATTGTGATATGGTTGATTTGGCAGCACCGCCACGGTTCATAAGTTCCGCTCCAGTTGACATGGCAGGTGTGAGCAGCAGTTTACGTGGTAGATTGCTAAACCTGCAAAGGAACATACAGATTAGAGAATATTCCAACTAGAAAGTCCTACAGTCATACCAATCATTCACATCCGCTCCGATGAGCAGCAGGCAGCGGTTTAGTGGCGGTATTATGGCCTTGGTTATGTAGTAAATGGCATTGATCTTGTAGCCCTCATTGGCCAGCAGCTCGTGCGGATGCCGCACCAGACGTATGAGCTGCATTCCCGGCGGTCCATTGATGATGATGAAAGGTACACGCTCACCCCGACGTGGCACACGACGTGGATCCCTTGCCATCCATTTACTACAATAGAAATTTGTTTAGTTTGGGTTGGTGGATAAAGATTTAATCACTTTTACCGCGTCATTTCCAGCGCTGGCACACAGGCGGTGGGCTTATAGCCATTTAGCCCACGAAACTCCTTGGCAAAGATGAGATCCTGCAGATTGGCACGACCGGACAACAGTTTAGTGAACTGTCGGCACACGTACTGCTTGATCTGGCTCACGTCCGTAGTCTCGAAGAGCAGGCGAAGCACCTTCTCCAGCATTTTGGCCACGGCTGGACAGCCATCACGTCGTACGGTCTCTATACCCTTGGCTTCGTAGACAGGATGCTGCTGGTCCGCCGTCTCGTACATGTAACCCACGTAGCGCTTCTTGGTCTGCAGGATACATGGTTGATAGACCTTCTCTAGCTTGAGCTTTACGGGATGTGGATTGATTTCAGTGACGGCTTGAGCGATTTCCTCTCCAATGCGAAAAGCTTCGTCTCGATTGCGTCCAGGCACTAGGACAAACATGGAGTCCGTGTCACCGTAGACGACACGCACCTTCCACTTCTCATTGGCCTCGACCAGTTTGATGGCTCGTTCGAGTGTCTCACGTCCCTTGGACACCACCGAGTCACCCACCTCCACGGCGGGCATGCGACCACTGAAATTGGCCGCCGTATAGCCATAAGTCACATTGGCCATCAGCTTCAAGCCAAGCTGCCGGGAGTGAAGTATGCGCTGCAGTGCAGAGCTATCCCTATGTAGCTTCATGGACTGCTTCACCATCTGCCGTGTGTCCAGAATTTCCGTTAGCATGCGCGGCAGAATGCCCTCACGCACCTGACGCTTGACAAACACAACGCCGCAGGGCGAAACCGTGACCAGGTCGCGCTCCAGCAGCTGCTGTAGCAATTGCCGGGAGACGCGAAGCTGCGAGGCACCAAACTCAAAGGGTGTGCTGCTGCCCAGGTGCTCCACACGTCCCAGACAGGTGGAGAAGCAATAGTTGTAGCCAATGATCATGCTGGGATACAGGCTCTGAAAGTCCAGCACAATCACAGGATCCGCATAGAAACGGGATTCCGGCTCCATGATGAGAGCTAGATACTCCGGAGCACGCATGTGAGCGCGCTGCTGGACACTAGGAGATAGTGGCACCAGGTTCTTCGGCTTGGCAATGCTGCAGGGGAAGAGGAAGAGACATGGGTTAATAGATAACAAAGACTCAGTTGCTCCCACTCACCGCAGCATCATGCTCTCCACGCGAAACTGTGATCCTCTCGAGAGCACCTCATAGAATTGTATGCCAATTAGTTTGGCCATTTCACTGGTGCGTCCCAGCAAATCCAGCTGACCCAATAGTGCCAGTGTGCCACGCACGCGTTCCAGATAATACTCCAGTGTAATCCAGCGGGTGCAGGGCGAGGCAAACCAGTCGCTGAGGGCACGTGGACGATGCCAGGGACAACGTTTGTGTAGTATGTGATACATAACATTCTCAAAGGTGTACGAGGTGAGTGCTATCTCGGAGCGCATCAGACGCCACACGTCCAGCAGTATGCGGCCACAGAGCTTCATTTCCACATCCAAATCTGTGAACTGCTCACGATCCTCGTCGACAAAATCGCGCACCTTCTGGGACGGCACACGGGACAGCAGTGGAGCAATGTTGAAACACAAATGCTTGGCCCGATCGATGACATAGCCCCAGGAGCCCATCTCGATCTCATACCCAGCATAGATGTCTGCATCCCAGCGGGTACACAGAGCCAGCAGTGCTTCCAAAGCCTCGGCCTCACTCTGCACCACCTGCACGGCTATGTCGGCATCCAGACCATGATGACGCCCCTCTGGGATTACGTCCTGGGCATCGTTGACAATAATATAGCCGCAGGCCTGGTTAGGCAGTGATTGCTCCGTGGGCATACTGTGCTCAATGGCATAAAATATGCAACGAATCTCGTCGTGCAATGGATCGGGCTGCAGTTCCTCACGCGTGGGCACAAACAGCTCCAGCATCATAATGGTCAGGTAGTTACACTGTGAACAGCAGAAGATTAAAAGCTATAGGTACAGATCTGGCTGGATTTTTCACTGTGTAACTCACTTCAATGTCCGCCTTGGCCTCCTGCAGATTCTCCAGATTCACTTTAAAGCCAAACGTGTTGTCCAGTGTGGCATGAGAGAGTCCAAAACTCAGATCGTGGCTGTTCCTCTCCCCACTGACACTGTCCATTTGCCGTATGAAGGAGCTGCGCTCTAAAGCATGAAAGACCTCACTGCTGCCGATGCTTTGCTCACTCGACTGACTGCTCCCAGGCTGCTCATTCTGTGCTGCCTGGAACTGCAGCTTAATGGCACGCTTAGAGCGCAGCTTAGTGCTCAAGGGCGTGCCCTTCTCCTTGGAGGATTTGCCGGAAAGCTGAGGTGTCGTTGGCGTTAGAGTCAGTCCACTGCAGTTGAGCTCGTTATCCTCGTCGCCACTGTTGCCAGCAGCGGAGTCATCGTTAAGCATCATGGTAATCTTCTGACGCTTTATTTTAATAGGACTATCCACATCGCTGCCACGCAGCTCGTCCACCTCCCCGCCACCTCTTCGCTGCTTCAGCAGCTCTCGTGCCTTAAGCCAGAGCTTGGCCTCCTTTCTGCTGGGCGGCGTTGCTGCTGGTTCCATCACCACACGTTGATCCGTGCTAAAGTATTCACGCACCTGTTGCTCGTTCCGATATCGTTGCAACATGGCAGGACCACCAATGCTCAGCAATTGCTTGCGCCTCCAGGCAGCCAATCCACGATTCTCCTCCAGCATGCTGCTCTGGAACGGCTCCAGATCGTTGATCTTATTGCCTGGTATGCGCAGCACCAGGAATCCCACCTCAGTCATTTTGCTAACATCCGAGGGATTGCCATAGAACGGCTGTTGGAACTCATACTCCGGTATGTCCAGCTTAACACAGCCGTGCAGCACCTCATCATAGCTCGGAGGCAACTCCAAAGGAGCTATCACAAAAGATTTGGCATCAATTTGGGGCACGGGACTTGGTGCATCATCGCTAAACACCGAGGGACTGTTGATGATCAGCGAGTGCTCGTAGAAACTCTTCATCAGCTCGGGTGTGCCCTCTGGACTGTCCATCATTTGGGGTGTCTGCCCCTCGGGCGTTGCAGGAACAGAAAAAACAACTGAAGCTGATTCTGGTGGTGAAGTTGGCGCTGAAACTGGACTGACCGCTTTCAGCTCAGGCATGGGACTGTCCAATTGTTCGACTGGCGCTGGAACTGGACTGCCCGCTTTACGTTCACCTATGGGACTGCTGAATCCCTTAACTGCCGCTGGAGCTGGACTGGCTGCTTTCTGCTCAGCCATTGGACTTCCCAATCTCAGGCTACTCCTAGCCAGAAGTGTATCCCGAAAACTTCTACGCAAACGCCGCAAATTTGGCGTTTTGCGTAGCTTGGGCAAAGATACATCGCTCTCCGTATCGGAGACTATGGTTTCATCCTCGCTTTCAGCAGCTGGTGTTTCCACAGTCGGTGGTACTACTGGCTCCTCCAACTTTTGATGCCGTGCACTTCGTCTTCGTGGTGCTCTATCCATAGGAGTTTTCACACTAGTTTCATCAGGAGTTTCCACTGTTGTTTTTTTTACAGGAGTTTCCACTGTTGTCTCTGTACTTCCCGCCTCCACAAAGACATCCGCAAAGCGAGGATTCTTCAGTCTTGGTGTCAACGAGCAGATGATATGCGTCTTGTCCAAATCCCTAGTGCGATTTCTCAGACTGCGACGTACTGGTGTCCTGCAGAGTAAACATTACTAAGCGTTCCTTGGATTAAAGAAGGATTACACTTACTTAGTAGCTGGTGATTCCTCCTGCTCTGGCATAGCTGAAATGGTCTTGCGACGCAACTCCGTCATGGCCAGCTTCTTGCGTAGCGTAACCACAGCACTAAAGGTAGTGAAAAGAGGATTATATCAGTTACATGAAGTATTCAGACTACATACCTCTTGGCCACTGTTTCCGGCGTGTCGCTGCTACTCTCTGAAAGTACACAAAGTATCATAAGTTAATTTAAACCTATATAATATTTCTGGAGCTGCTTACTCTGCGCAGATTTGCTGACTATCATCAGTGGCAATGGAGCGTATTTCTTGGCGGCACTGGACTTGGGTGTTCTTGGTTGTTGTCTGCTGATGCGACTCTTGGGCGTGGTGGGCGTACGTGGTGGAGTCCTTGTAGTTTGCGCCTTTGATCTCGTTTTCTTGGGTGTGCGTGGCAACTGATCGTCAGCGCCATCGATCTGTGGCATCTTCTGGGACGCATTCGACTCAGATTTGGGCTGACTCTGGGTTAACTTCAGCAGCAGCTCATCGATGTCATCCAGTGCCATGGAGTAGTCATGCGCATGCCCAGCTGCAGTCTCCTCATCGGAACTGGCCTCATCTTCAGACAGTGGCTGCTTTGCTGCTGCAGCTGCCGTCTGCTTGTCCAGCAACTCGGGCGTCATCTCAACTACAAAGTATCATAAGTTTATTTGAAAGCCAAGTAGTCCACTTTTTGCTATGCTTACAGTTGTTGTGCTGCTGTGACAGCGGCGCCAAAGAACTGTCCAGATCAATGTGCGATTCATCAGCATTCTGCTCCTCCAGCTGCTGCAGTACATCCAGCAGCTCCAAGTCCTCTTCACGCACTGTCAAACAGATTTTGATAAGAACCATAAAAGAACAGTGACAACCAATGCCTTACGTGTGGCATCAAGTGGCACGGGTCCTTGGGAACCCAGCAGTTCCTCATCCACCAGCGTGTCATCCAAATACTCGCTCTCCTCCTTCTGCAGCTCATCCTGCTGGCAGCTCTGCATACTGCCACTACCAGACAAGTGATTCTGTATGAAGGAAGCATTCACCAGCTGCTGTTGTGCCTCCTGGGAGCACTCCTCCGGGTAAACCAAGTTAGCCAGCAGCTTTGAAAGATTAAACGTGCGACGCCGTTCCTTAACACTCGTCTGCAGCGTCTCATTGACATGGCTAACTTGTGTCTGTTCTGACAGCGTTTGATCCGCGCTCAGTGTTTGCTCCATGGACATGAGTTTGCTCTCCAGTGCAGTGCGATAGAAGACGTCGCTCTCGGCTATTTCAATATTGGGACGCTCCTGTGTCGCCGGCACTTCCAGCACAGGTAGCTATAGGAGTAAGAGACTGTTTTAATCATATTCTTAGTAGAATTAACTAGCTTAAACGCTTACTGCATTTAGTTTCTGTGAGTCGCCTCCAAAGCTTTGCGCCAATTTCTGTCGACGCACGTGCTCGTCATGCCAAATGGACTCAACGCCAGGATTTGTATGCTTTGAATTACTTTTGGTAATCAATTGAAAGCGATTCAGTATAAAATTCGAGCTAATATCCAGTTCCAAGGTGCTGCAGGCCATGCGCTTGGCGCTGATGGTGTCCAGCAGCTGCTGAGGCTTTATATTCTCATACGGCACAACTGCAAACAGGAGCAATGTTAGCAGGGTTCCCTTAAAGAAACAATAGGGAGTACTTACCATCCTCCTCCGTGTGGCGACGGAATTTCACCACCTCCAGTGGCACATGAAGATAACTCATGCCATACAGATTGAAATCGATCATGAACTGGAGTATGTAAGGCACATGCGATTCGTGGGGATTAAAGTTTTTGTTGAGTATAGCGCCGCTCTGCAGCAGATTCGCAGCACGCCGCACAAAGCGTGGATTGAACATATAGATCTTAAGAAACTGATGCTCCACGCGATGGTAGCCATAGAAGGGACTAAAAATCATTAAGTTTAAACGCTTTGAAGGTAAATAAACGATTTCTATACCTACATGCCCTTAACCAACTGTATCTTGAATACATGCTGTGCCTCAGAACTGCCCTGTCCCAGTGATATATTCAGTGCCTTATCCAGATGCATTGCAATTTGCAGAATTCCGCGCTCCAAAGTTTCGAAGTCTCTTTTATCATAGGGTATATAAAAGTACGGGAATACCCCATGCACATGCATGCAGCTCTTCTGTCCATTGGCATTGGAACCGAATATGCGCACAATGGGAACCTGAAACAGAAAAAGTATTAAATAATTTAACACAATTTTTTGAAATTCATTTTTATTCCTTACTCGTTTGATTTCCTTGCCGCGCAACTCGGAGTATGTGGGGTCTAGACCGAATATCGGCTTCTCCATATAGAAATCGGCAATTACCAGCCGTAGAGAGTAAATGCCTTCAATACTCGACATTTTATTTTATTTAAATCACTCATAAAATGTAGTTTATTCATTAAACAATTGCCGGTTGAAATAAATTCGTGTTTGTTTTGTTTTAGCTAACTACCAGGGCTGGCAACGTTACATGGTGAAATTCATTAAAAGCGGCTGACTCGTTACGGTTACTTGAGCTAGAGCACAACATTCAAACTGTTGGCGCCATTTTGAGCAGTGCCAATCCCCACTCCTACATGCATAAATTCGTTCTTAGTTGGGTACAAATTGTATTGGGTACAGAATTCAAACAGTTGGCACCATTTATGTTGTTCTCTGGTCATTGTACACAAATGGTTGCTGTTAAGAAATTTAGAAGAAAAAATTACGTGTAAAATACAAATTCTGTTGTTTTTTCCTATTGAGCTACATGCCATTGTGTACAACGTACAATTCGTCTCTCCATTGTCCGAATTTACAGAAAAGCCCACTGAAAATCCCCCTGTGCGTGATCAGGCATAACAAGAAGAGCAATTAAAAATATCGACTGGGAGTCACAGCACCTTATCAGCCTCACAGTCGGGCTTACAGTATAAAATCAGGCCGCACTTGTGTCTAGCTACATCAGTTCACAACAAATCACACAATCAAAATGAAGACAGTTCTCTGCTTTGGCTTCCTCCTGGTGCTGGCGGTGACTCTGGCACAGTCGCATCCTGCACCCAATGAGCCAATTGCTGTGGCATTTACTGCACCGCATACGATGGGAATACCCATAACTACAGATGGGGAGTTAATTCGCCATAAACGCGCCACTTGCGATTTGTTAAGCATTTTCAATGTCAATCACTCGGCGTGTGCGCTGCACTGCATCGCCAAGGGCTATATGGGCGGTCATTGTAACGGTCGAGCGGTTTGTGTGTGCCGCTAATAAAGTTTTTAATTTCTAAATTAAATAAAAAAGTTAATAAAGTTGTCTGCTTATTTATTAATTCTTTTGTTGCTTACTTGGTTCCTTTTTAAAATTGAGCTTACTTGCTGCAGCTTTTAGTACTACTGTCTTTGACTCGTTACAGCTACTTGTAGTTGGGTACCAAATTTAAGCTGTTGGCGCCATTTTTAAACTTGCCTGCCATGGAGACCGATTAAAATAGATTCCAGCTACAGAACTTTCCAATAAGAGATTTCTGCAAACATATTTTAAGTTCCTTAAATTCTTAGTTAATATAAAATAAAAAACATGCCACGTTATTCGAATTGTAGTATATGTATTTAATAATTTATTTATTATTGCTTCATCGAGCCGCCTGAACTGAATTCCATTGTTTTTCCCATATTTTCGTTATATTTCTTTGTGCAGCAGAATCAGAATTTGCATTTCGCATCCTTTGGCTGACTTTACAAATTGCATTCGTTATGTAAACATTATGAAAAATTGATTAGGATTAGCTAACAAATTGAAATGGCGATTGTGCAAAAAATTTGCTAATTGTAAAAATTTGTAACATGCATTTCGTTAATTCCTTTAACTAGAGTTTTTTCTTTTTGTTTTAAATATTTTATAAGTTAAGTATAAAAGTTTTGTTATCTCAATCAATCGTCGTCGTTTTGTATAATTATTCGATTTCATTCATATAATTACTAAGTTAACTTTGATTAGAATTACTTGTAAGTATATGTATATAATGTATAATTGAAAAATTGTTATAATATATAGTATATATATCATATTTGTTTCCCATAAACAATTTAGCTGAGTTGGCATTTTAAATAGTATTAGTAAAAAAGAGTTAAGAACATAGCACAGTTTGATTTTGCCTTGTGTTTGTGTGTGTGTGTGTGTTTTAAAAGCTCTATTAAATTTTTAGAGTTTCGTTTAGAGCAAGTATATGTACTATAAATAGTATATAAGTATAAACAGATTAATTTTTTCATACACACTCGTTTTTTTTTTGCTTTTGTTTTGGCCAAATCACAGGAGAATTAGAAGTTGTTTAAAAAAGCTAAGTATAAAGATATTAAGTTTTAACTTTAAGTAGGAAGAGAGTAAGTTAGACACACGCACACCACTTCACACACACACATAGACTCTCTCACACACACACACGCACACACAAAGTTAATTAATTTAAAGCTTATGAACACGCAAATTTCCTTATTTTCATTGTGCTTTTCCTTCGTTTTGCATTAAATTTTTAATGGTTAAATTTAATTTGTTTTTAGAATTGAAAATTATTTTTAATCTTGTGTTTGATTTCTTGTTTTTGGTTGAAAAACGCTCAACTTGTTGCTTTATTTGCCTTTTCACTTGAATTTCTGGTAGTTTTTGTGTTTTTGAGTTTTTAGTTTTATATTCAATTCATTATGTGTATAATTTGTTGTATAATAAATTATGACTATATTTAAGAAGTATGTAAGTAGGAGGCGCACATTCTTCATTATTTAACTCTCTCTCTATCTTTCTCTATATCTTTATAGTATATATAATAGCTATATAGATTTGTAAATACATATTTAATATGGTGTTTTGCCTTGAATCATGTATTTGTATTGCGTTTCCACTTTTCTTCCATTTACTTTACGACTTAGAAGTACAACTTTTTAAAAAATTGTGTTTGTTTGCTTTTTTTTTTTGTTTTCTTTTAGAAAAATGTGATATTATATTATTCGTAGGAGCGATTAAAGCGAGTGATTAAAATATATATATGTATATGGCTCACTAACGGCTGTGTAAATATATTAACAATATTAGTTAAACAACAAAAAAAAAAGAGGGAGAGAAAACAAACAAATTTGTGTATGTATAAAAATAAATATAGTAACTAGTGAAAAATGGGCGTGGGCGTATGTAAAAAAAAGTACACGTTACTCTCCATTAAACCTAAGCAGTTTCGCAAAAAATGTATAGAAAGGGAACAATTGGGTTGGAAGTTTAAACATCAACAACCATCTTCTTGTGTATATCCGTATTGCCCACAACCGAACAGAACTCATCGAAGGATATCTTGCCATCCTCATCCTTGTCCGCGAAACCGATTGTCTTGTCCACAATTTGCTGCAGTTGCGTGTCTTTCAAATTGTTGCCCACCATCATTTTCAGAACCTGCAGAGCATTAAACGTTTAACAATTTGAACTAGTTCTTTGCGGCTCACTACGCACCTGGAAGAGTTCGCCATTTGAAATGTAACCGTCGTTGTCCATATCATAGATGCGGAATGCGAAGCGCAGCTTGGACAGCTTATCGCCCTTGACACTGAACTGCGAGACGCCTTGGATAAACTCCTTGAAATCCACCTCACCATTGCCATCCGCATCGAAGATATCAATGACACGCTGCACCAATGGATTCTGCTGCAATTCCGGCAGCGACATGAACTCATCCACGCTCAACGCTCCCGAATTGTCCAAGTCCAGCTTGCGGAAACGTTTGCCCAGGCGACGTATCTCATCTGCGTCGACTGCAAGGTAAAGGTATCGGGTTTAATCGGGGCAACATGAGCTAATTATTTCACAACTGTTGCACGTGTGCGACATTTCTATGCTAATTTCGCTTTAACACTATTTTTAGCCTCAACGCGATGACAAAGAATTTCTTCACACTGATGACACTTGTTAGTTTTACAAATTAATTGCATTTATTCACAATACTGAACTAGTTCACAGTGGCACAGCACAGTTCTCTCTCCCACTGCTGCTCGCGCTACTCTCTCACTCTCACCACTGGCACAAAAGTTTGCAGGTATCATGCCCGCATAATATTCCCATTGCAATATATGCAAATGTTCTTATTGGACAAACAAATGGTCAGCGAGATAGCAGCAATAATTGCACCTGTATGTGTGTGTGCACAAATTGTAACTGTAACAAACGGCTTTTAATGGCCCTTTTTTTTGCCTTTACATATAGTGGGATATGTCGATATGTGCTTTAATATGCATATTCATAAACAGCTGGCCAAATTCCGTTCAAATGACATTGACTGTAGATATGTATGCGGTGGCATGCGTGTGTACACTCACTTTGTATGTAAAATTTACTTACAATTTGAGCACATTTCCATTGGCAGCGACGTTTCATTTCCCTGCAAATAAATGACCACAAAAATGTCATATTAATAACTTCCGAAACTATTTTAAAATCAGCAACAATGTATGATTTTCATTAAATTTAATGCGATATTCAGAAGAACCTATAAAAAATTGCGTATTTCGCACAGCACTTGCTGCAAATTGAATGCGTTTAATTACCATTTTGTGTGTGTTTGCCTTTTGTGGTCGATTTCCTTGGAAGCTAAAAATGTACAAAACACTAACGACAACGACCTTTTTTTGGCAGTTTATAAAACGTTTTTCGTTTTTCTTTTTTTTTTGGCGACAGCGACACACTTTTTTGTACACAATGGCGTCGGACAATTCACAGGTTGCGCGTGCAAGCAGTCAGCTGTTTGCCATTAAACAGTGTGGCCAGATCGCTAATACTTTTGACTGGCGCAGACTGTGGCGCGCTTTTTGAAAATAATCAGAAGTGGGTATAATAAAATAATGCATTTGTTGAGGTAAAGCATTATAAAAATTCAAATCTTTTTTTTACTGTATTCATGTATTTGTATTGCACCACTTTCTTAGACAAATGGGTAATGCAATGCTCAACCAAATACATAAATTTGCATGCATAAAATATGCAAGTACAGTGAAATCCCCTTAAAATAGAAAGTTACCCATTTATGCATGTGTCCACAAAAACCATATGGTAAATAAACAAATGCTAAATTTAATTGTTAGCTGAATTAATGTATTTTTTGAGTTCATTCAGCTTTTTTTTATTGTGGACCGATTAGCACTATCAAGACGAGTTCCGGCCTAGTATTAGATTAAAGCTAGTTAAGAGTGTAATCCGTTCTTGAGGTCGACCAAGTGTCAAGTCTCTATCATTCCCAGTTTTGCGAATGGGTTGAAAGTGAAAGCGCCTTCAGTGGTTCAGTGGTTGCGCCCACTGTAAGCAGTTTGGGAATTGGGAATTGCGGCTACAGTTGTAGAGCTTCTCCTAGTCGGTGTCACTCTTTGAGAGATAACATTTACTGCCTTCTTTGCTTACATTCAACTCGGTCACAAATGAGTTTCCATCCCGAAACTCATTATGCTTGAGACGGGCAAAGCGAACGGACCGAATACCAGACAGAGTTTACATAATGTCCAGGAGCAACCAGTATACCCGAGCTGAAACAAATGGCGCCTCAGCTGGGCGACGCAGTGTAGCAGTCATTGGTGCTGGTCTGGTAAGTGCCTGTAGTCCCAAGTGGGCGAAATGCTGTCTATATTGTTATATATTCTTGATCTTACCAAAGTTAAATCAAATTCAAAGTACAATACCATTTCGCTCACTGTAGGCTGCGCAGTTGCGAGGCTGCTTATCTAATCAGCATACAAGAGCATAGTGTGTTAATCCCCCCAAATTACACCCCGACCCAAATAACAATCTAGTGATAAAAAGCATAAATGTGATAAATCCCAGATTATACCCAAAGATACATGTATTATGCGTTTCACATCTTTCAGGTGGGCTCTTTGGCGGCACTGAACTTTGCCCGCATGGGCAACGAGGTGCAGCTGTATGAGTACCGCGAGGACATACGCACAGCAGCCCTGGTCCAGGGTCGCAGCATAAATCTGGCCCTGTCCCAGCGGGGTAGGAAGGCGCTGGCTGCTGTGGGGCTGGAGGAGGAGGTGCTGGCCACGGCTATACCCATGCGTGGTCGCATGCTGCATAATGTGCGTGGCGCCACCAGCGTGGTGTTGTACGATCCCTGCACACAGCAGTGCCTCTACTCGGTGGGCAGGAAGCAGCTTAACGAGCTGCTGCTCAATGCCTGCGACAAGTATCCCAACATTCAGTGCCACTTTGAGCACAAGCTGGTGGGAGCACAGCTGGGCGAGGGTCGCATGGAGTTCAGGGCGACGAAGCTGCGGAATGGGCAGCGGGAGCAGCAGCTAATCTCAGCCAGCGCCGATCTGGTTGTGGGCTGCGATGGCGCCTTCAGTACCTTGAGACAGCACTTGGTACGCACGCCGGGCTTTAACTACTCGCAGGAGTACATTGGCACAGGGTATCTGGAGTTGTGCATACCTGCCAAGAATGGCGAGTTCCAAATGCCTGCTAATTATCTGCACATTTGGCCACGTGACTCCTTCATGATGATTGCTCTACCCAATCAGGATAAATCCTTTACCGTTACACTCTCCATGCCCTTCGAGATGTTTGGGCAGCTCAAGACGCATCAGCAGCTTCTGGACTTCTTTAGAAAGCACTACGTGGATGCTTTACCTTTAATCGGGGAGGAGCAGCTCATCAAGGACTTCTTCAAGACACGCCCACAGCACTTGATGTCCGTCAAGTGCAAGCCCTATCACTTTGCCGACAAGGCTTTGATCCTCGGTGATGCCGCCCACGCCATGGTGCCCTACTATGGCCAGGGCATGAACGCAGGCATGGAGGATGTCACGCTGCTCACCGCCATTCTGGGCCAGCAACTGCCGCTGGACGAGGCGCTGGCTCAGTTCACCGAGTCCCGCTGGAAGGACGCGTTTGCCATTTGTGATCTGGCCATGTACAACTATGTGGAGGTGGGTGCAGCCTTAGCTTAAGCTTCTGGGGTGTGCTTTTCTTTTATAGACCCTGTAGAGATACTATAGTATGCCACGAACTTGACTTTCAGCATAAGCTCAGTGACTTTTATAAACTACATGGTATTAATATTCTGCCTCACCTTTCACACCATTTCCCCTCTCCCCCTTTTCAGATGCGCGATCTAACCAAACGCCTTTCCTTCCGCTGTCGCAAGTGGCTGGACACCACCCTCTTCCGGCTGTTCCCCCAGACATGGGTGCCCCTGTACAACAGTGTCTCGTTCACGAGCATGCCCTACAGCGAGTGCATTGCGAATCGCCAGTGGCAGGACAAGTTCCTAAATAAATCTCTCGGATTTGCGGTGATAACGAGTTGTCTCATCGGTGGTGCGTTCTATGCACGGCGTTACGTCCGGTAACGATACCAGCTGAGATTCACAGCCAATCGAGAGATCGAAATTATGCTAAGATTTTTACCATTGCTTTGTACAACAACAAAATGTCTGTTTATTATCATTAAACTTTAATCATAAAACGCTTTAAAGTGCTGCGATTAATTAAAACGATAGCGATCGATTGTTGTTATCGATTTTGACAGTTGGAGGTAAATAAAAAATACGTATACGTAATTACACACACACACCCCATACACACATTCATGGGTACGTATTTAGAATAACTCTTTAGCATGTTGATAAATACTACGCATCGAATTTTGGCAATCAGAATTGTTGTCTACACACACACGCACACACACTCACTCACCGACATTTTTGTATAATTTTATTTATTTCTGTTTATTTGCGGCATTGTGCGCAGTCACAAATATGCCCCACTAGCGCACAATTAAATGTATGCTTTACAGCCATGCAAACATATGTACATATATGTAGATTTAGATACATATTTGTCTACCTATGTTATTAATCATGAGAATTATCGCTTGTTTATTGCGGATATCAAAAACTCAGTTGTCTGTTATGATTAACCTCACTTATGTGCCGCAGCCTAGTTAGAAGGGCAGCACTGGCATTACAACAGTGGCAGCACTGTCAAGCAAGGTCGGTTGCTTTCTCTGCCCGCGCGCGCTCTCACGTTCACTCTCTTTTGCGCACTCTCTTTTAATTCAATGTCGACGCCGGCCGGTATTTCATTATGACTCGCAACAACAACAAAAACTATTTCGCATTACATTAAACACGACTGCTTATCTTCAAACTAAAAGCTGGCAAAAGCTTTCGTGCGCGCTCTCTCTCTCCATTGCTGCCCATTCTCTTTCGCATGTCTTTCGCTAGCTGATTATTATGTGTGTGGAGTTGGCAGCAAGAATTGGTCAAATAGGCAACAGACCACATGTTGATTTAACCGCACCGAAACTGGGCTTAAAAGTGAAAACGCTGCCAAAACAATGATCGGCTGACCAGTCGCTGTCTGACCCACTGCTGTGTGCGAACGAAGCAGAGAGTGTGAAACAGCCAAAGGCGCGCGCTCTCTTCTTCTGCCTCCTCCCACCTCTCCTGTTCTTCCGCTCTCACAAGTTTGGCGCTCATCTAATTGTTGTTGTTCATTTTGCAGCGATTAAATGAGTATGTCGAAATGTTCACAGCCATAAATACTGATTGTGCTTATGTAAATGTGTCGTTTTTGTTGCCATGTACATGTATGTGTGTGTGTGTGAGTTTGTGTGTGTGTATGTATGCCGCCGGCGACTTAGTTATTTGTGAACTTTTCGCTGCTCACTTTTTATTTAAGGTTTTTTTTTTCTTTTCAATTCTGCTCTCTAGAATGGTTGTCGCCGTCGCACAGTGGGACAAATTGAACATGTACAGCAAAAATTAAACATTTTCAGTTGCCAATCGTACATTTGCTTGTATATCGATAGTTATTCACTTGTGTCTTTTAGTCACAATCAACTTAACTGCGAGCGGAGTGTAATAACAATTAAAGCATACACATACAAAATATTTTTTTTTCGAAATGAATTTTTCATAATTTATAATCTATGAAATTTGAATAACCAAAGAACCTTTTTGCACAACCCCTTTCCTCTCCCCCCAAAAAAAACCAAAACAATTTTAACCGATGGAATTGGCATTCGGACCATAGTGCGCTTGTCGACGTTCGCGACGCGTAGCTGCCGCGATTTATACAAACATACGCGTTTGCTTAAGCAACGGCCATCAGTTGCTCGTCACATGTTCGACACTCAAGTAGAAGAGAAGACAGAGACACCTCAAGAAATTAAAACAGAAACTGAAATTGAAATCGACATCTCGACAACGAATTCGACGATCGATGATCTTTTCTGTGACCAATAACCAAGACTGAAATTGAAATTGAAACTGAAACTTCAACCAAACTACCAATCAAGCAATCAAATGTTCAAGCAATTCACATAACGGTAAAAGCGATCTAAACAAAAGTTCATCACATTGTGCAACGAAGCGTTTAAAGCTGCAGTGAGTGCGAGTTGAGTTTTGAAAAAAAAAAAAAAAAAAACGTTATAAAGTAAAGCAAAAAAACCCAAAAAAAGCTAAATCTACAGCTACTTAGTTGCCAACGCGTCGTTTGCCGCCCACAACATTCTCGAAACATTTAGCGGACATTGGGCAACGTGCTTTCTTGTCCCACCGCGTGTCTGTGTATTTGTGAGTGCGTGTGTGTGTTTGTGTTAATCAGAAGCAAATAAGCATATCGCCAAAACCAAAAGTAAAAGCAAAAGCTAAATTAAAAGCATTATTTATTAAGCACATAGCAATTAGGGTTTTATATGTCAGTCGGTAGTGTAGTGTAGTAAAATAAAGAAAAAGCAACAAAAAAATTAAACCCAACGCTTGCAGTCGGCTGTGTTGTTGGATCACGTTCACGTAATATTCAAGCAAAACAAATTTACCATCTTGAGCTCTGTTGCGTGTTACTCAAGAGCGCCAGAAACTAACAACAACAACAAGTAGAGATCTCTGCAGTCTGTCAGCCTTTATCCGCCTTTATCCGCCGTATTAAACAGAATTTGTAGCGCTGCAACAGAATCGAATTGCAATTTGCTTCCGTTTGCTTTCTCCCTCCCTCTCACTCACACGCTCGCTCTCTCTCTGTCTCTTGCTTACACAGTCGCCTGTCAATTTGCTGATTTATTTTAATACAACAAATTTATTGTTTCATTCATTCAGACAGCAACGCCTGTTGTTGAAACTTTGTAATCATCGTGTAACCGTAACCAATAACGTCAACTAAGCATAACGAATAACGTGTCGCGTACGGATAACGGATAACGCGCTACATACATCTCGCTGTCGCCATTTTCCTTGCACTCTCGGTGTATCTAACGCTCTGCTCTTCGTTGTCCTCGTCTCGTGGCCGTGGTGCAAGACGCCTCTCTTAATCTCTAATTGCTCACGCTTTCGCTCTCTTTGCCTTGCCGCCCAACATCGATGTGCGTACGTGTGTGTGGGGAAAAAGAAAGCAAATCATAAATTTGAAATCGTCAGCATTGTTGTGGGGCTTCTGTACTGTGACTTCGGATTAAGCACGAGTTATCGCTCAGTTCTTCAGGTAAATATTAAACAAAAGAGGAATCAAAATATTGATCTTGCTATTTTGTGGCTACGTGACCAAATTGCAAACTCTGCTGCCGGGTTTTTGGTTGCCAAAGAAGCACATCAGCAACACGCACCCGGCACTCTCGCCCTCACTGTAGCTCTCCCTTTCTATCTCTCTCGCTCTGTTTTAAAAATGTAATACATATGTGCGTGTGCTTTTATGTTTGTACGCTCAACGTGTGGTTTCTGCCGTTTCCGGCTTGTTTTAATATCACCTTCAGGCTTTTTTGGCCATGGTGAAAATTCAAACGGTTTTCCTACTTAAATTTCTTATTCTACTCTGACATAAAATTCAGGGATCACTTAAATCTACTCGGCCATACCTAAGAATCGATTTGTGTCGGTTAGTTATTGTAGCGAATTTCCGAAAAATTTATTTCCATTCGAGATTTCATGCACCTTAGGTCTCTAAAGCGTCGCTAATTGCTAAGTTCTAATTGCATGCTACTTAAGATTTATTTTAAGTTCAAACTGTTTAGCCGTGAAGAAAAGAAACTACAAATATCTTTTCAGTACCAATTTCAAGTTCCGATTTGCAGAAACACATTTCTCCAGTAACAAGATATAGCATACTTTTTAGAGATTTGCATTATTCATGTGCTTAATTATAATTTTTACTGATTTAATGATTTGCTAATTGATTTGATAGTGAAGTTTTATGACTTGATTTATACAATGTTTAATTACCGACAAGTTTATGAGTCAGCGGTATATATAATCATATTTATCAGATATGAGGAATATAATTTACTAATATCTATTCCTATTGTGATCCAATTACTTTGACTCACGCAAGAATTACATATGCCAGTTGAAGAACTGATTAATCTAATTGTTTGCTTTACGTTTAACTGTTAGTAAGCAAATTGAAAATTAAGAAACTAAATTCATACATACGTACATTTTATTCGTATGCAAATGTGATACAAAATTGCACTTTATGGCATACAAATTCCAATTCTTAATGGAATACTAATTAAGCGTTTTGCCAACCCATAACAAAACCAATTGTGAATTACACACACACACGTTTATTGTGACTGCAAAATAATTGCATTGTAGAAATAATATATGAATACTTTCGCACCTACATACATACAAACAAACAAGCATATGTTTGTATGTGCGTATTTTCGTACAGTTTGCATTTAAAAAAACTTACATCATCTTATCGTGAGCCCGAGAGAGGGAACAAGAGCGAGAGCAAGCAAGGCAGAGCGTGTCGTACCTAGCTGACCACCAAGAGAGATTGAGAGAGAATGCCAAAAATGGCAAGCGATGTTTGTGTAGTTGTTATTGCTGTAGTGGTGGGCGCGAAAGTAATAGAAATTGCGCGTTGGAATTGAAAACGAAAAAAAAACAAACAACATAACGAAAACGAAAACAACAATAACAACAATTAGACTATGTCTCATCGTTTAGTTGTGCTCCTTTTTCTAACGGACTGAGTGCAAAGCGGGAAGGGGAGAGTATAAGAGTTTTATCCGATAAGCCGTTGGCATCCAAGCAATTGCTGTGAGATCGTAACAAAGTTATGCACGCACACATACACACATGTACCGTACAAATTTCTACACTATTTATTAATTTATAAACAAACAGCGTGTTTAGCTAGAAAAATGTGTTTTAACAACAACAATTCAATTTCTAATATACAAATCTATAATATATTTTTATTTTTCCCCTTTCTCTTTCTCTTTTTTTCGCCGTTTCTTTGCCATTCTTTCTAATACGCCACATTGGGTGAAATGAATGCAGCTAAACAACAGAGCAAACATTTAGAAGGGAAGACGCAGTCATTGAGTGTAGTCAGCAAAAATCAGCCAACAACAACAGCAACGAAATCGAAAACAACAAAAATAAATTAATGAATTTGGTGATTATAAATATTTCAAAGGTACAACAAAAGCTCATTAAATACGAAAAAAATAATAAAATCAGCGCGTCGATCACAACGCCAACAGCAAAACCCCAAATCAAAAAAAAATATAAATTACCAAAAGAAAAAAACAACAACAAAATATAAATTTTATAAAAACGACAAAACAAAAACGCACAACAACAAACGTGGCAATAACTAAACAGAAAGCTTTGGCAGAGCGGCGACAACTACAACTATAACAGCAACGACAACAACAACAGCAACAACGAAGAAGAAGAATCACAACGAGAGCACAAAAACGTAACGAAACGATACGAAAATATTAAAGCGCCAAGCAAGTGTGAGTGCAAGTGTTGTACGCTCTCTACCTCTCTCACCTCTTTAACACTCTACTCTCACTGTGTTTGCGAGTGTGTGCGCGCGTGCGTGTGCGTTAGAGAGCTTAAACAAGAGAGAGAGCAGCGTGAGTGTGTGTGCGATTGTGTTTGAACGCCGCGATAGGCAGTAGCAGCAGCAGCAGCAGCAGAAGAAGAAGCAGCGACAGCGGCAGCAATAAGCAGAGTAGTTAAGCGAAGCAGCGACCAAAGCCAATTGCGCATAGAACAAGCACAGAAGTACTTTTGCAAAAGCGCAGAGCGCAGAGAAGACAACGAAAAATAAAAGCATAAAAAAGACAATTGAAAGTTCAGAGCAAAGTGAAATAGAATCAATAACAACAACAACTGAAACGACAACGACGGTACCGTTGTGAAAATGGTAAACAAAGCCAATGGCAAGCAAGCGAAGGCGGACAAGGACAAACCGGCGACGCAGCAGCAACTACAACCACAACCACAACAGAAACAGCAACAGCAGCAACAGGTGCTGCCCGCCACTAAAAACAACAACAACAACAGCAACAGTCAAGTGAAAATTAATGAAAAGACCAAAAATGTAAACAAATCAAACAACAACAGCAACAACGCAGGTCGTCCAAAGAACGCTAGCAATAAGCCACATCAACAGCAGCAGCAACAACGTGCCAGCAAAAAGGGTAGACCCCAACGCCAGCAGCTCTTCTTCCAGCCATTAACGCGCAGTAACAACAACAGCAACAACAACAGCCACAACAACAGCAATCAGCAACTGTTGCAGCGACAAACATCCACACAAGACGTGAGCAATAAAAACAGCAAAAGTTCCAAGCTAACAGCAGCAGCAACAACAGCAGCGGTAGTCGCAGCAGCAGCAACAGCAACCACAACAACAACAGCAACAACCACAGTAATAACAACAGCAACAAGCGAGAATAATGCCGTTAGTAAAATAAATCCCGGCGATTTATTAACAGCCGCATTGGCCGTACCATGTGCCAAATGCCTAAAGCCATCGATGCTGCCCTCTCTGCTGCCCTCGTCCTCCTCCACGGCGCTGCAGAGTAGCGCCAGCTCGGATATGAGCAGCAGCAGCTATAGCAGCATCGGTAGCGATCAAAATCAATTGGACACAACCATCATCTATACTGGCAAACAATATCGCAAATCCAAATCGTATATGGGCGTATCACAGTACGGCAACAACAACAGCAGCAACAAGTCACAAACTGGCAGCAACATAAGTAGTAACAGCAGCAACAGCAGCAACGGTAGCAATGGCAGCAATCATGTGCCTTATAGACGCTCGCAGAGCGATCGTCGCAATTCCTTTGATCGCACATTTGCGGAGCGTAATCGTGATTTTGTGCCCATTGTACAGCCGCTGCGTCCAGTGCTCTCCTCATCCAACATCGCGGGAGTTATAGCCAGTGCCAGCAAGTTGACCATCATCGAGCGTTTCGGCAAGGGACGCGTCGCCTATCCCATAATGCAGGTGAGTTGAGAGCAAGTTTACTATATAGAAAAGGATTTTAAAATTGGGGTTGAACTATATAAGAAATAAGAGAGAGATATTTTCAGATACTTCCAGTTAAATCTATATATATCTCTATAAAAAAGTAACAAATAATTGTAGCTACAAGTTTCAAACGATGCGCCGATAAACACACATGTTTGTTTGGAATGTAGCAAAGTTATATATAAATTTAATCATTATATAAACAATATCGACATTATATATACTTGTATTCCATTGTGGAGCTACAAAAAACAAGCAGCAGATAAGACATACTATATAGTCCTCAAAACTTTATCTTTATTTTTCACATTTATTTACATTTCGTGCACGAACCAAAAAAACATTTCACAACTCGTGTTTAAAGTTA
Organism: Drosophila dunni; assembly: GCA_018152125.1. Classification (NCBI taxonomy): domain Eukaryota; kingdom Metazoa; phylum Arthropoda; class Insecta; order Diptera; family Drosophilidae; genus Drosophila; species Drosophila dunni. The sequence continues at coordinate 16,857,553 of JAECXC010000339.1, read as the reverse complement.
ACACTAAGTTGGGCTACATTTAATTGGCTAAAAGGTGTTAAAAAACTAAAATTTAATAGGCTGAAGAAGGGTTATGTCTGACAAAAAGATCGGTGGGGTTTAAGTTCAACTTTTGGCTTTCAAAACTAAATAGAAAATTTAAGAAAATTTCGGAAAATTCTGACGACATTTTCTTCTAGCATGATGAACGCTTAGTAACCCAACTATTTTAGTTATAGTTGCTAGAACAACCAAAGATAGTAAACTATATAGTAGCGAGTTTAGTTGAGTAACAGATATTAACTATACCAAGCACTTAACTTATGTTTTATAACTAGAATTTTCTTGTTTTTTTTACCAAGTTGTTGACACTTGTTTGCTTCATAACTATTGTATCAATATTCTAGGTAATCTTTCGTAACTTTCCATTTGTCTTGGTTGGTTTTGTGGGCACAAACACACACACACACACACACACTCCTACACACACACACACTCCTACACACACACACACACTCCACTCGTATATCAATAAAGATTCGAAAAGTTCTTTCTAATCAGCACTCAGTGTGAAACTACCTTTACCAAAAGGAAGCAGTTCTAATTAATGGCGCAAAAAAGTGAAACAACAACACTTATTTCCGATAAGAAAAGAGAAAACAAAGTGGAAAGGGAGTAAGAGGGAGAAGGAGAAAGGGGTAGACAGGCACAGTATTAGTCACTTGTATATTTTGACTGGCATTGCATCAGAGTTTGATTTGATTAATACGCAGATTTTTACTATAAATTCCAGTATTGACGTTTCAATCTGCGCTCGGGAAAGCTACAAGTTATCAGCCATTTACTATATATTATATAGTGTCTGGTTTACGTACATAATTCTTGGAACAGTTTAGCTCCGACGTTATTCCCCGACTTTTGTGTAATTAGTGCAACGTATATTTCTTCTCTTCAGTTTTCTTTAGTTTTTTATTTGTCATTAAGCATTACGTAGCGGCTTGCTTGTTTTTTATTTGATCAGTTTACAGTGGGGCATTTGTTATCATTGCACTTTGCATTCTGTTTGCTCACTTGAGCCCAGTGGCATCTACTTTCGCTCCCCCAACGCTTGTCACGCCACGCATTAAGCATACGACCCGTTGAACGTGTTTTTTTTTGTGGGATACTTAATGCCAAATTCCCGAATTTGACTTTGATTTTGATTTCGATTTCATTTGATTTTGATAGATTGTTGAGTGCTGGTTTTTGCGGAAATGGAAAAACCTTGGATCAACAAAAACTAAATAAAATTTAAAAATATTCGTAGGCAATACAAAAAAAAATACAACATATTTTATTTATGCTAATTAATAAAGCATTTTAAGCACGAATCTATTAATCTGCATATTTTAAACACATGTGTGCACGGAATGTAAACAACATGAGTCTGAAATACCCTAAGATTGGTTTAAATAGACGCCAGGTGGCGCCAGTGAACGAATAGGGGATGCAAGTTAGGGCTGGCATTTACAGGGTAGATTTATTTGAATCTATCGGTAACTCTTCTACGCCTTACACCTGCTGTGCCCTGCTGAGCATATTTACAGGGTATTTAGCATACAATTAAGGTGTTTTGATTAGCATGTGCGTCAGCTCCATCAGCTGGCTTGTTGACTTGGCCATCTTAATGGCCATAAACCACCAAGATCAACGAAACTAGTTCTAAATGTATGCGCAAAAGGGAAACTCGTTTTGATTGCCGACTTGGCAACATTTTGATAAATAATTCGTCTACAAAAAAATAACAATACAGGCGGGAGGTGTGTGTGTGTGTTTAGAAAGAGACAGCCAATGAAATGCAAATTGATTGCGTTGAAACTGAAGTTGAAGTTCGTTTAGAAAGCGAAATTAAAGACAACTTTACACAAACGCGGTTAACAAACAGTTAACAGACAGAACAGGCGGAAACTGTCAACAGCCACGAACAGCGTTTGAACAACTGTTTGGCCCACAGAGAAGACGGGAAGACAGTGGGAAGGGGGAGGGGCAGAGAGCAAGACAAACGACCTTCAAAATGGTTTTTCAAAAACAATCTTAACACACATTTTTCAATGTTTCCACACACCGCGAGAGAGAGCGAGAGAACACTTGTAAATCGTAATAATTTGTTACTAATCTCTGTGAATCACTTCATCCCAAAGCGTGCACAGTGGGTCGAGGTTAACGCAACACGTGGCGAAAAAAAAAAACAAAACCACAAATAAAAATTACAGAAATACCAACAACGGAAACCGTTTGACGTGCAGATAAGATAGTCGACCAAAAATACTTATTTCAAGTGAATAATATATGAAAATGATTCTCAATCTAAAAGGAGTGTGATGATGTTGCGGATTTTGTTGTGATTCCCTCGATTCTCAAACAGTTTAAATATTTGCTCGCCTCTGCGCTCCAACACGTCACAATCCCCGCTAAAACAATGAATTATTTAAACATGTGCAATACCTACATTTATACATATTTATATTTCTATACAAATTAAACAATTTGTATTGTTTTTGTACAGAGGCAGCGACAGCAGCGTGTGACGCTCTTGGTAGGCACTGTAAACATTATGAAACGCAGTGTGCACGTCAAATAAACAACTCTAATCAATAATATATATAATCATGCACTTTGCTAATTGATTTTAATAGTTTTCAAAGGGATTAAATTTGAAAAAAAAAAACATTTTTTAGGTGAATTGGATTTGTGGAAACTAGAAAAGTTGTGGAACTCTGTCCACTTCATAAATGACATATCGTTTAGATAGGGGCTGGGACTTAGGTTAGGGTAAGCCGAACGCCCTCTCGCGGTCAGTTCATAGGCCCATGATGGCTCTTAGTAATCCGGTCCCGGAGTATGCCATGGCTTTGAAGTCAAGTAGAATGCGGTAGCGCTTCGCAATGGCTAGCAGTGCCCCTAGTGCCCGTTTTGAGGCATCTTCCATCGAGGAGAGTTGTGGTGCCACTAGGCAACTTTTGGACTTCATCTTATTTATAATTTAAGGCCTCGAACATACCCGCAAATTACCTGCTAGTAGGTCAGATTCTACAAGACTTCAGGCCGTAGTAATCCTTCCTAACAGGATGACTAAGTGCTAAATCTGACCTATGCTCTGTCCCACGAGCACGTCCGGCTAAACCTCACCTAACCTACTTATAATTTAAAATCTGCTTTTATTCTGCTTTTAAGATAATCTTCATTTTTTTGGTATATAATGTTTAAAAATATTGAAGTCGGGCGATTTGCTCAATTTTTAAGCGTTTAGAATAAGTTAAATGTAATTTTTAACAGGTATTGAGTAGTCAATTGGATCTACATACAAATTTCTGTACAGTTTTTCTCTACAAAATGTACTATTACATTTTCTTATCACACATAAATCGAGTGCCATTTGCTATCAGATTATCGTAACTCTTAGCCATCTCTGTAAACTCTGCGGCATTCTATCCACATTTTAAGTGTTACCTTGTGGGAAACAGTTTATTCAACTTGATTTGATTAGTTGCTGCTAAATACTAGTATTCTGGTCCAAGCTGTGTTCCGGTATTTGATTAGTCGGGTTCGAGTTTTGAGTTCATGACATCAGCATCAACAGATTTAAAGCCGATTGGAGTTTTGTGCGATTTGTATATTTTCCAGCTTTTTCCGCTCCGTTAATTGCTCACGAGCCAAATTGGTTTTTTAAATTTTTTAAATACCCATTAAGTAGGCAGCTCTGCCTCCAGGGTATCTGTAGTTGTTCATACTTCTGTTTTTATAGAATTTGCGTCGCAAATATGTTGATCATCTAAGGCAGGAGAATAATATTCAAAATGCATTTGTATTGGGTTAAATTCTGATAATTTAAAAATAAATCAACTGCTGCTGAGTAAATGAAGAGGCTTTGATAACGCTTAATGATAATGATGATTTGTTATCACGTGTTCAACGTTTTGGTAGAACAATTCTAGTCGCTTATCAACAATGAGAAACCGTGCAAAATATAATAAATATTTAATCAAAAATGCACAAAAATATTTACCTTAAATATTACTTAAATTGGCCAAAAAGACTAGGAAAGTGCTACACTAACACACACGCACAGCTATGTTATTGCTATTGTTTAAACAATAATATGTACAATCACTTGTTATTCAAAAATCCACAAAGTGTTGGCATATTGTCTTAAAAAAAGGTGCAAAAGTACAACAAACGCACAGCTTTAATTAAACAATGAATTGGTTGTGTGGCCACTTATGCGACCGACAGATACCCTAAGCTAATCAAATAGCCATAATAACTCTTATCTAAATTAATGTGCTGCTTGGCAACACAGCAAAACTAAATTTGCCAAGAATAAGAACGAAACTCTGAGTTTAATTTAATGCTGAGTTAAACTGGAGCACTCAAAAGTATGCAATAAAATAGTTTAAATGTCAATCCTAAAACTATGCTTTGAATTTAGCAAAGCTGTGCTTTAAAGCTAGCAGCTATAACAGCGACTTGACAGCGCCAGTGTGACAGAGACAGCCAAGCAGGTTACATAGCAGTCAGCTTTATAATGTGACCTTTGTTCAAACACAAGCGAAAACTAATTAGAAGCATTCGGTAATTTGAGAGTTTCTCATTGTTTAGAACACAATTAGCGCCATTAGCGCGACAAAGACAAAAGACACAAACACACAGACACACAGGCACACAGTGACAAAGTCTGAGTGAATTTGACCCGAGTTGACACGATGAGCAACATTGTATTTGCCACGAATTAAGTCATATTTGTCTGATAAGCAAGCAGCGCCCGTAGAAACATAAACAAGTAAATAAATATGTGTATATTTAATATATGTTTGTAAATATTTGTTTATAAGTATATGCGGTAAATAGAATAATCAAATCATCATAATAAAATATCAACTAGAAATGCAACAACGACAACGCAAACCTCAGATAGCATTTCGAAGTGTTTGTTTTTGTGTGGTGTTAAGATAAGCAACGAAAGTCTCAGTAAATTATAAAAAAAATTCTATAAGCTTATAAAAATAAACAATTTCAATTTGATAAGCTATCCAAGTCGAACTTTCGCTTTGTGCAGTCTAGTAAATTCTACAAATATAGCACTGATTTATCTATATCAAATATATGGGTGCTTAAAGCAGTGATAAGACTGAAATAATATTGATTTAATTTATGCAGAGTAAAGTCTGACAACACTGCTTGAAAGTGAAATGAAAGCAGTGTTGCCAGACTTCACTTTGCATGGAAAATAGCTAGTTTAGAGCCAAATTGCTTGATTTTTGATTTTGTTATCGATTGTGCGCTGTTATCGATAGTTTGGCCACTCAAAAAGTCAGCTTAAGGATGTAAATACAAGCTAAAACAATCAATTTAATCGCATACCAAGCAACGTATGCAAGTTATGCCACATACTATGTTGTTGCCAACGAATCTTGTTGTTTGTCTATGTTTGTGTATAAGCCAAGAGACAGACGGACGGACAGACAGACGGACAGACAGACGGACAGACAGACGGACAGTGTTGTAGTTGTAGTTCTTTGTTTAAAATGCTTGCAATGCATTCGTGTGTGCACCTTTCAAATTTTTTCGCCTAATCTGAGCTAGACTTGCAATCGCCTTGTTGTTGTTACTATTGTAGTTGTATTAGTTGCTGTTGTTGTTGTTACTGTTGCAAGTTGGCTACAAAGCCGAGGCGAGAAGGCCGCATTTATTTTATTATTTTGATTTTTTGTTTCTTTTTTAGGCAGCAAATTGGTAAATTTTTAGCCGTTTGTTTCGTTTAGCTTTATTTTTTTCGGTTTTTTTTGTTTTTGTGTGCATATTTAACGGCTTTAAAACGATTAATAATTATGCAGATACTTTCAAAAAATTGAAGTTTAACTGGCGCTTCTTGTGCACGAGCCACAAAAGTGCCGCCTCTCGATTGGTATTTAAAAGACATTTAACATTTATGCACGGATGCCGTCTGGGCTGACATTTAAGCCAAACAAGCCAACAAGCAAACGAGCCATCGAACCAATAGCCAACAGACAACAGCCAATAAGCCAACAAGCCAACGAGCCAACAAGCGTACAAGTGGCCCAGAGCATCAGAGTGTGGCTCAATGGCACTAGCTGTAAGTGACACTACAAAACGAAACGGATTAGTGCGATTAAAGCTGCTTAAACACACACCAATTGGCGACAGCTGTGCACTTACAGGGTGTAAATAAGCTGAAAAGTGGATGGGCAAAAGCGCTGGGCAAGTGAAGTGTTTGAAACTAAGAAATTGTTAAGAATTCAATGAGCTTTTCTTTGTGAAAGCACATTAAAGCTCGGATGTTTGTAGCTTGGACAAGCAAAGAGTTTAAAACTAAGAAATTGTTAAGAATTCAATTAGCTTTTCTCTGTAAAAGCACATTAAAGCTCTGCTCTGTTTCTAAATAAAACCTCAAACGACTCAGCTGTTTGTTGTCGCCTTCGCCCCACAAAGACCAGCTCACTTTTAGCCATTTCCCGCTAACTTATCATCGCCTTTCAAGGGCACTTGCCTGTACATTTCTCAGCTAAAACTTCACTTTAGATAAGTTTTATTGTATTTTCTAATTTACTGTGGTCTTTTTCGACTTCGCCCTTATCAGTGGTGCTCCCAGGGCTTATCAGCTTAGGCCGCACAGACAGTAGTCCCACTCTAGCTGTCCAAACATTATTCCATTTCATTTCTTTTGCTTTTTTTTCTATTTTTTTTTATGCCTTTTGGAGTTTTTACTGATATCGTAATTAGCGCATGGAATGTTTTAGCTGTAATTTGTTAACCGAATATTTTTCTAAGAAATATTGCTTCAAAATAGATGCGAAAAGTGTTGCCAAATTGTTTCTAATAGTCGACACGACAAAACCTGATAAAGTTCGGCTCTTTATCAATTGTCAACAATAGCAACAACAACAAAATACACCAAAAATAAGGCTAAATTTTTGAGTGTATGAGTGGAACAAGTTACTTCCGCTAATTATGAAATTTGTCAGTGTTTTTCATTCTTTTTTTTTTTTTTTTGTCGTTGTTGTTTGTGTCTTCCTTCTAACACAAAGCACAAAAACAAACGACGATTCAAATATTTCAACAACAATAATAAAAATAGTAATAATAATAATAGCTTTGCTTGGCGATTTTCTGGCTATTTTTAGCCCCACTGACTTGCAAAAAAAAACCAACTGAAAACACATTCGATTTAAGCCAAAAATTTATAAACACTATATTTAAAATTAATTGTGGCAAATTTGAGAAAAAAACAATTATGACACGGCACAAAATTTGGGACACTTTGGTATTTTTTTTATGGTACAGCACAAAAAATTATACTAAAAAGCTGTAAGAGTTGTACAATTAACATAAATATTTGCTTGAAATATTTAAATAATTGGAATATGCATGTGGAGTAGTCGTAATTAAACAGGTATACAGGTATTCCGTGATGATTCTCGTTATCATTGCAGTGATATCTTGACATTTACCGTTTTTATTTTATATGTAGACCCTGTATTCAGAAAGGGGAACAGGGTTTATGAGGTTTGTCGGCAGCGAAGTGCGCCTAACAGGCAGTTGGAGGCGTCACCGACGTCATAAAGTATATATTCTTGATCAGCTCCACTGTCAAGCTTATTTGCCTGGAAAACTGCATGAGTACAGGGACTTTAACAGTCGGTTCGCTTGACTGTAGCCTTTTCTACTACATTTTTTTGTTCCCTTACTTGCTGTGTCCCAAAAGATAACGGCAATTTCTTAATTTGGAAAGCTTTTACGCACACGCACGCGTCACATGCACGCAGCGACCTTGAAAAGCTTCAGCCTGTAGCTGAAAAGCTCACAAATACACATGCAGCTGCAGGTGTAAATGTATCTACAAGATGCTCGCAAGATTTACATTCTGACAGCTACACAAGTTTAGCTTGTAATTATACAATTGAACTCGGCTTTGATTGGAATTACCCTGCGACTCTAGTGGCTTTTTAATTGTTCTAAACGGTAATGCAATTCAAGCTAAATAACAACTGAGTCAGCAGTCAGCAGAGAAGTGGCTAGAAAAAGGCAGCTAAATAAAAGTAGTAATAATAATAATCACGTGCTGCGTTCGAAGTTTCAATTAACATTGAAATCAAACTCGAAATACAAAAACTATTAATCAAAAATTTGATTTTTGTTATTTTCTTTTTTTTTTTTTTGTTAAACAATTTGGAGCGCCATGTAGAATGCGGATGTGGAAAACAATGTTTTGATGATCGAAACACAGAGAAAGAGAGACAGATAGTGTATCTCTAGCTAAAGTATCTATGAGGTACAGGTACACACACATGTGTGTGTGTGTGGTGGCATCCACTTTATGAATGGCGCATTTACTTGAAAAATCATTAAGCGTGTTCCGCTATTGTTGTCTCTTCCATTGAAAAACTCTCGTATGTGTGTGATAAAAAAGCGACTCACAAAAATTGGTATTTTTTTCCTATGATTTTTTGGGTATTTTTTCATTTTTGTTGTTGAAATTTTAAGCGATTTTTGTGCTACGGTTGCGCACTAAGCGCCGCTAATTCTTTGTGCTTCTTTTTTGGTTCGGAAGAGCGCCTCTGGCAAGGTCGTTCTCTAAGCCAAGACCAACAGCAGTACTACCAATACCAACAGCAACACCTAGACACACTTGTATTACACTTAAACTGCAATAACTGTCAGTAACTATTTTGTTATTTAATAATTCCACACATATATTTCATCAACTTTAATTTGTTGCCATTTTTTTTTAAAGTTATTTTTATTAATTTATTGTTTATAGTGTGTTTATAAGTGTATAAATTATTTAGCATTTTGCCTTGCGGCATTTGGCGGCTTTTACGAATTTGTTTAATGCGCAAAAACAAAAAGCTAAAAGCGAAAAAATTAAAGCAAAACAAAATCAAATGAAAGAAAAACACGCTATATTTACACTTAGTTTTATAGAGTTATTTCTGAAGGGTTACAAAACAACAGCTCAAGTGGTGCGCTCTGGTGGCTTGGTATGCGTCTTAAAGAGACCTCATGCCAGTCTTTAATACCCTGTAGAGGTTGGGGAAAACATGGGGTTACTTGGGGTAGCAAATAGTAGCTGAATTATAAAAAATACTAAAAAACTACTAAAAAATACTTGGTATGCGTCTTAAAGAGACCTCATGCCAGTCTTTAATATCCCGTACAGGTTGGGGAACTCACGTGGTTACTTGGGGAAGCAAGTAGTAGCTGAAATTATAAAAAATACTAAAAAAATACTGAAAAATACTAAAAAAATACCAAAAAATACTAAAAACCTGCTAACTGGCAGCTTTTACTACTAAAATTGGTCTACAAACTTCCACTGAGTAAAAATACCAAAAAATACTAAAAATACTGCCTAACTGAAAGTTCTGACTACTAAATTTGGTCTTCAAACTTCCACAGAGTAAAAATACTAAAAAAAATACCGAAAAATACTAAAAATACTGCCTAAAATTAGCTAACTGGCAGTTTTGACTACTAAATTTGATCTACAACTTCCACAGAGTAAAAATACTAAAAAAATTACCAAAAAATACTAAAAAAATACCAAAAAATACTAAATATACTGCTAACTGCCATTATTGACTGCTAAATTTGGTCGACAACTTTCACAGTGTCCCCAAAATTTTCTTTAAATCTTAGCCAACATTTGTTTTTACAGGGTATCCACCAAACGAGTTTCTACCACTTCTATAAACTTCTTTGTTTTGTTTTGTTTGCCAAAGTAGCGCCAAGTAATTAAGGTTTAGTTTATTACGGGTATTTACGAGCCAAGTGCCTTGCAAGTTGGCATTTCAGTCTTCTAATTGGTTTTTATAACGTTATTTCTTTTCGAAAGGTAAATATACACTATTGCCATGAGAACCAACCGCGCTTACCCCAAATTATAAATACAACAATGCAAATTAAAAGCGTTTTTATTTGTAACACTTGTAGATTTAAAGTAAAATCAGTGATCCTGTAGCTGAGGTCTTAAATCTTAATCTAAAGTTGTTTTTTACGAAGAGTGAGAGTTACAGGTCGTTAATCAAATAAAAGCGTTTGTAAATTAGTTCAACTTTCACTTAAGAATAAGTTGATTAGCTGTAGATTTAGATAAGCTTTAGTAACGCTTGAAAAATAGCTTTCAGCGGGGATAGCTTGGCTTTAAGGTGAGGAGGAGCTTACGCTAAGAGAAACAAGCTACTGATTTAATAACTTAGTTAAGCTTTCAACAACTTGAGCTTTGGATTAAGTGACTAAAAGCTTTCTGTAGTACAGAGCAGACTTAGTTAGAGCAAAAGTGCGGGCAATACAGCTGAAGCTTTGACTTGCAAAGCTCAAGCACATTTCTAAAGCTCTATTTTACTTAAAAAATCAAATAAACTAAGCCCAGCTGTCATCACCTTTAGCCTAAGTCAACACAGCCTCAAAAAGGCTTTTAACAAGTGTTTGCTAAACTCAATTTATAGCCACTTAATCCAGTTACGATTCCAATTACTTAATATTTAAAGCCCGATATAACTAATCAGTAATAATCTCGATTCGCTTCCCTTGATCTCAAATTGCATTACGCTCGAGAGTGTCGAGAGTGTTTAATAGATTTCAATTTTCAGATTTCACAAATGTATTAAATGAATTAACATTAACTTAGGTTATAAGCTGATTATAGCTGCATATAGAATATATATGTAGATATCGGTATCTATATAGCTGGACTCAGTTATGCAGTTGACTTTACTTAGCCAAGCGGACAAATTGAAAACGACAATTGCAAGAAATGAAAGGCAATCCACACACTTGTAGGTTTGGTCTTATAAAAAAATATTAAATAAAAAATATAAAATTAAAAAAGAGGAAAAAAAGAGAAAAAACAACAACAATACAATCCAATAAACAAACAACTTCAATGTCAATCCAATGCAGGTGGCTATGGACTGCGCCCAAGCTTTCGGTTTTTGGTCAAAAAGAAACAACAACAAAAACTCAACGTTGGCGCTTTGATTTATCTGTAACGCTCGTTAAACGAACACAGATACCGATACAGTTTCAGCCACAGATACCAAAATTTTCTATAGATACAAAAAGTGAACAACAAAAAACGGCTGCAGACTCGTTCAGTTAATTGTTTCGCTTTGCTTTTTGGGTATTTTGTAATCGCATTACGTTGATTATATTCAGTTTGATTTTTGAGCAGATTTCAGACTGGTTCTACTCCCTACGCCCCTTTCCCCTCTCTTCCCTCCACTGCTGCCTTCCTCGTTGCACTGTGCGTGTAAATCAATCTATAATTAGCATCTTTTTTTTCTACCGCCGTATTCTTTTGTATCTTTGGCCGCAGATCCGGTTTGCTGTGTGCCAAAAGGATGTAATTTTTAATTCTCATAAAAAAGTCATGCTACTTTTTAGTTTCAAGCACACGAACCGCACCCAAAAGTAACCCAAATTCTTGACAAGTTACTGCACTGTGCAAAAATTAGTAGTTGGTATGGAATTTTATAGTTTTTGACTGATTTGCTTGTGATTTTGTTCATTTTGACTACTGTGCAGCACTTGCAGTTTGTTCAGGTGCAAAAGGATTTACAGCTCTGCGAATTGAATACGTTTAAATTCGATTGGTTTGAAATTTTAGTAGCAGCCACTTTAGTAACTTGGCTAACAGCGCAGCACGTTCAACCATTTTTTGAGTTCGTTGTCTGGCAAAGTTGCAGCGGCAGCGCAGCAGCAGCAGCGATGGCAACTGACTGCACACAGCTCGTAAACTGGAAAGATCGGTTTCAGGTTTCAAGGACTTTCTGTGGACATTCACTTTTCAAGCTATCAGAGTGCATAGAACCACCAGCAGCAGCACCAGCACCACCAATACATGCACAAATGCTGACTGACGACTAGTTCAACTCACTCACTCGCTCGCTCACTCACCAACTCACTCACTCTCACACGCTCTTTGACTGACTGACTGACTGACTGGCACAGTGAGCTGCATTTAATGCCGTTCGAATGCTTTGTGGACCACGAGCGTAGCGCATGGGCAACTAATCGGCCTCCTACTTCATCTACCTCGCTCTCTTTTGCTCTCTCGGTCTCTCCCCCCACCACATCAGCAGGCAACAGGTTGTGACTTGTGCAGCCAATGCACAGAATTTGCATAAGCTTAAGTGGACCAGCCCTGGGTCCAAAAAATAAAATAACACAAGCATATGAGCGTATCTAGCCCTAGCATTGTCACATACTCACACGCACACACACAACGCTGGGAAAGTGCAGTCGCTGTCGCAGCAGCAGCAGCAAAGCAGCGCAGCAGCTTACACAAAAGCTTCCAGTCTCTTAAGCTCTTAAATGCTCGCGATGCCATCAAGTGCTTTGCGGCTGCTTTAAAATTGTTTTTGTTTTATTTGAAAGTAATATTCACCCGCTGCTGTTGTTGTTGTTCTCAATTTTTTCGGTTGCTTGCTGCTTTGAAAAACAACGGTATATTGTATTTGCATTTATGCATTCCGTTGTTGTTGTTGTCGCTGTTTTGCTTCTTCTTCTTATTCTCTTCATCGTTGTCATTTGCATTTGCTGTGTATTTGTTGTTGCCTGCTTATTGCATTAAACGGCTGCTGTTGTCTTAAAATACTACGTAAATTAGTTGCAAACCGTGGGTATGCGCGACTTTATAGTGTAGATGTCACAGTCAATGGGAATGAAAATTGTGAAGCTGTTTTCTGACTATACAAAACTTAAACTTTTAATTGTCTAGGGTATCTGCTTGTCGTTCAGCCGCAGCTTCCTAGTGGCAGGATGATAATTTATGCCTTTATTTATGTCAACATTTTTTGTTTGGGTATTTGGAAGTCGTGCTTTTGCTTGTTTAACTTTCAGCATTCTTGCTTCATATTGTCGCACATTTGTTACTCTTGTTACTGTTGTTGCTCGCTGCTGTTTGTTGTGGTTGTGTTGCTGTTGTTGTTGTGTTAGTCATTGCAGTCATTACACAATAAATTATAATACGGGTTTGTCAGTCAATACAGCAATGTATCGAAAGGTTTGTTTGAATGCCTGCGCATCATCAGTATTATCATTGAGTGTATACTCGATAAACACTCACACATTGGCAACTATGTATGTTCGTTCTAACGCTCTTTGGGAACTTGTTTCGTCTTGTCTCGTCTCGTTTTGTTTCGTTTTTCGCAACCATCTGCAATTTTGACATTTCGTTTCGATTCAACCTTGAAATCGAATGCGAACTGCTAAAAGTCTTGTTAATGCGATAAAAGCCCGAGTCTCTTCGCGTTGTCAGTTCATAAATTGAACACTTGATGTGGTGATTATCATCAGGCAACAATATGCTTTGATTGGATTTCGTTACTTGGCCTGGCCCTCTGGCTCTCTTGGCTCGCTGGCCAAGCCTCGGCGTCGTCTAAGACTTTAAATGCCGCCAGGTAATTGTTTCAAGGTCATTTCGGTATTTAGTTTGGCTTTGACATTGCAACCATTGCAAAGTCCAAGAACACTATTAATCAAATAACTCACTCACCTACGCACTCTCACTCACCCACTCTCTCGCTCTGCCGCTCTCCCACTCACGCTCTCATTCTTTGCTTGTGCTGCGCAATTTAAATGCTAGCAGCTACAGAGCTTTCACTCCAAACGCCGGCTTGCGCATTGGCAAAGGTCAATAAAGGACTCGAGAAAGCTTTAGCACAGGCACACTCTTGTTCTCACTCTTTTACTCTCACTCTCTCGAGCGCCCGTCACTTACTTTTACGACGCTCTCTCTGACTCACTTTTTCCTGTTCTATGCTCTCTGTGCTCCATTCTGGCTGCTGTTGCTGTCACGCTCTCGCCATATTTTTATGAATGAAATGCAGGCAAGCGAAACAGGCGCTTTTCGGCGGGCACCATGCCCACCCCACCCCCAATTTCAAACCTACGACAATTGTTGCTTTGTTGTTGTTGTTCTTGTTGGTGTTGGTGGGTTTTTTGGGACGACAGCACAATGAATGAATGACGCAGTTTGCGGCTTGTGGAAGCTTCGCGAGTCATTCACAATGACGTCAGCATGCGTAATTTTCAAACTGTATTGGCTGTGTGTGTGGGTGGGTGTTAACCACCCACAACAACAGGCTCCACACACAACTTCCACACAGGCGGCGGAGTGTGTGAGTGTGTGTGTGTGTAGCGTTAGCGGCATACGGTGATTGCAAATCCTTGTGGATTATATTACAAACTAGTGATAAACAGACGTATAAATAGATTAGATTTGATATGATATGGATCAATCGCTTGGCAACACACACACATACACCCCTACACCCTTGTGATGTGTGTTCTTATGTAATCTATAGTTTAACTTAAATTGCGCTTAATTGAATGCTGTGTTTCCGGTGGTCGGACATGCGCACGCCTACGACGCCATTGGGCGCCACTTGCTACATGCCACACACAGTGTGCCAGTGCCACATGCCACCGTGCCACGCCCAATGAGCGTTGTTTTTTATTTAACAGGCGCCAGTCGCCACAGCTGCCTGCCTCTAGCCACATGGCAACACTTGCCACATGTGCAACTCTGCTGCGAATTCCTCTGCCACAATCCTCCTGCTCAACCTAAAGTTAACCACTAATGTTGCTCGGCTTTTTTGGGCTTCAGCAAATGGGGGCGTGGCTGGCTTTGGGCGCCGCTCGGCTGCCCGTTGATTGTCCATTTTGCTTGCCACAAACAACAGTCGCATTAATCGCAACCCAAACCCATTAAGACGGGCAGCAAAAGGTGGTGGTGGGGGGAGTGGTTGTGGCTGTGGGAGTGACAGCGGAAGAGGTAGTACACGCAGTTAGTGTTGGAAAACGGTAGCTGTGAGCGGGGGCGGGAGACTCATCGATTTTTCATTATGCCAAGCATCACTGGAGTGTCTCCTCGCAAGCTGTTCAGCTGGCGTCAACAACGTCATCCGGGATCTCTCTCTCTCACTCTCTCCGTCTTCCTTTCTTGCTCTCCCTCTTTCTCACACTCTCTTGCTGGAGTCTTAACCGTAGCTCTTAACAGTGTTGCCATTGTAAGCAATTTATAGCTACTTTTAGCTACTTTAGCTTTACAAAAATGGAAATTTATTGGCCATAAATCTAGCTATGGCCAGTAATTAGCTTTATAGCTAAATTAGCGACTTTATTTAGAGCGAGTAAAGCTTTAAATTGCCACTTAAATAATTTTAAAGCTATTTTTAGCTAAATCTAGCGAAATTGGCCATTATTTAGCTACTTCTGGCTATATTTTGTTATTAAAACTAAGCCAAAAAAAGCTGGCAACGCTGCCATAAAATGGCTACACTTTATGCCATTTATTTAAGCATTAAAGTGCCAAAAAACACGACTCAAAATACCCTATAAATTCAACTGTTACTTAACTTTAGCTGAACTTTAATTTAAATCGGGGAAAATGGGGAAAATCTGAAATTTTCCTCAGCCTTTTGTTAGCCAAAACTTAAACAAAGAAAAACTGGCTTGGTTTTATCATAAATTGCGGCTAAAACTGGCTTGAAACTGGAGTTTTTGAAGGGTAGGGGTAAATTACAAAAGCTTTGAAAAATCAAATGGAAAATCAACCGAGTTTAAGCCAAATACGAGTATGCTAATACCAAACTAATACCCAGCTAATACCCCACTATTGTTAACGTTTTGTCTTACCAATTTACATAGTGTAGACTGTAAAAGCTTTTAACCAAATTTATTTACCTTAATTAACCGTTGCACAAGCATTTCTTGCAGTGTATGAACAAGTCGTTGCTTAACTTGGCTTATTAAACTTTTGTTGTTATCGCATTTGGCGCATTTCCCTGCTGGCCATGTTGGCAATGAAAGCGGCCCACGCCAAAAAGTAAAAGAAGAAGAGGGGGATGGGGATGGGGAGAAAGAGAAAGAAAAGTGCTAAAATGCAGGCGAGTTTAGACGGTTTCTATTTTTAGCTTGGCAATTTGTAAATAGACGGGCTAAAAGGAGCAGCCCCTCAATCAAGTTAAGTCAAGTGTGTGTGTGTGTTTGTGTGTTTTGGCCTGTTTCATGCTGATAAACATTGAATGCTTATCAACAATTTGCAAGCGTCCCACACAAATGTAGACAGGAAATTGTTTGTCGTGATTTTTTAGCTGACGACAGCGCGTGCATACTCTCTGTTAGCCCAGTTTGTAGGGTATGCTGTGGGCTGTAGAGCAGTTAGACTACCAAGGGTATTACCAGCTTTTGTAGCGCATCTTTTAGCCGTTTACTGACTGCTCCACTCTGGCACAGTGCGGCCAAAAAGTACGCGACAGGACATCAATTTCACGGTCATTTGCTTGCTGACTGTGGGCGTGTGCGCTGTAGTGGGCGT
Source organism: Drosophila dunni (assembly GCA_018152125.1). Classification (NCBI taxonomy): domain Eukaryota; kingdom Metazoa; phylum Arthropoda; class Insecta; order Diptera; family Drosophilidae; genus Drosophila; species Drosophila dunni. The sequence goes on along the minus strand of JAECXC010000339.1, from coordinate 16,841,193 downwards.
GGCTGTGGGTGCCTGCAGATTTCTAGCTATTTTTGGTTGCGTTTTAACCGTTTGATTTTTCATCTTCGCTTTATTGTGTTTTTTTTTTAGCCAAAGTTTTTCTTGTGCCACAAATTGTGGTAGGCAACTTTCAATTTTTCGTCGCTGGCGTAGCAAAATAATTGTTGTGCGTGTGTGTGTGTGTTGTTGTGTGTATTATCAAATTGGTTCATGGCAATTCTTGTGCGTTGTGGCAGCAGCACGAGCTCGTTAACGCCGCCTAACGGAGGCTGCATGCCTCAGTCCACAATCCACAAGCCACAAGCCAAAAAGACATGGAGGCGTTGTGCCAAGTGTTAGGACACAATTTAAGCGGCACTGTGGCAGTGTCTTAGTGTGGCACTGTGGCACTGCGGCAGCTGCAACCAGTTCCATTCTAAATCGCCTGGCAAAGTGAGCGTTCTCCAGATACAAGAGCTACAGTGAGAGAAACTAAGCGGTGTGAAGGGCGGAGTAGTTAGCAGATACAAGAACTACACTTAGAGAAACGGATGGGTGTGTAGGGCGGAGTAGCTAGCAGTAGTTTTTAGCTAGATATATTTTAGGTGGACTTTTTGTGGGGAATTTGTAGAAGAAACTTAACAGGAAACTTAAGGCGGCAAAAGCTTTTAAGCTTTACTATAAAAAGCTTAAGCTTGAAATAGATCAATTTGGTTTATTTTAAGGTAGACCTTGTCTTGTTTTACTTCTTTATTAAACAAAAATTTCAGAAGCACTCAAAATTTAAAGCATTTTCTATAAATACAGCTGAAGTTTGCTTCAAATACAACTGACAAATGAATAAATTTTGTACAGTTCATGATAGAATTATATGAGATCTTAAGTTTATTCAATTCCCTGTTTCACTACAGCTGTCTAACAGTTTTCAGTCTACAACTATTGTATTCAAATACTATACATATAGTATTTATAGCTTAACTAACATATAGCATATATAGCTTCACTGGGTGTGATTATATTTGATAGGAAATTCTATATCTCTTCTATTTATGCCAGTTTAAGCCTTAAAATGCTTTCCACTGAGTTTTTAACTTGCTGAATTGAATTTACTGAGCAGTTCTTTGTTTTACGGTCAGATCATATCCACATTATATATACAGATCTTTCTTATATAACAGAAATATATATAGACATATTTGGCATTAATTTTATATACTTTTCGAATACCAAAGTAGAAAAAAATCTCTTTCCACACATGCTCTCTTGCCCTAAACCAACTCAAATTCCACTTAAGGTTAGTTTAATATTTCCCCAACCGTTTCTTCAAGTGTAGCACAGTTATATATACGTATGTGTGTGTGTGTATCTGCGTACTACTGTGTGTAGCTGCTTACAAGTCGAGTGCATGCCACATTGTCGCTGCCCTTGGAGTTGTTTCATGACGATGTTGCACTGTAGTTGCCACTGTTTCCACTGTTGTTTCCACTGTAGTTGTTGCTGCTTCCACAGAATTAAGGTCGTCTCTTTAGCTGGTTTCACGTTTGTGGCCTTTCGTTCTTGGCTCGTAAATTTGTGGCAACGTGCCTGGAATTTAGGATGCGTCTTATCGCCACCGAAGAACCGATGAGCAACTGAGCGAACGAACGGAAAAGTGAACAAAGTGAACGAAATGAACAAACAACAAACAGCAGACAACAAACAGTTCACGACAGCGAGCAACAAACGTGGCGTATACTTAATGTATGTATATAAAGCATACCAAGTGTGTGTGTGCAGATGTGTATGTGTGTGTGTGTACTGGTGTGTGTTTTGTTGACTTTCACTTTTTGCAATTGAAATTCTTGCATAAAACCAATGTAATTAAAATGTCTTACATAATTCAAAGCTGCGAACAATAAGCCAAGGTAACTACAGCTATGGTTATAACGGGATATTTTTGGTTCTTAGCCATCTTGCATGCAGATCAATAAGCCACACAAAACACAGCACAAAACACTCCCTTTTACTGGCAGCACTTTGAAGGCATTCGAGCAATTCACTTTGCACTCGAGACTTGAGACTCGAGGCTCCAAACAGTAAACGACATTCTTCAAAGTTGTTGGTAATTACAAACGATAACTTGGCCAACACCCAACTGAACACGCACACACACATCTACACACACAGACAGCTGTCTTGAATTTTTAGAATTAGTTGTTGTATTTGATTTAGTTGCTGGCTTTAAGAAGTTGCCTATCAAATGGGCTGTAACAAGAAGCCAGCCAAAGACTGAAAGTGTAACTATGTTTGTGTGTGAGTGTGTGTGTGTGTGTGTGTGTGTGTGTGTAACTAAACCAGTCTTGAAAGGTGTCTTTGCTGTAACCTGGCCACAGCCAGCAGTTTGAGCCAAGAGCAGCTCTTTAGCTCCGCAACTCAACAAGTTAAAATAAACAAATGCAGAGCGAAGCAGCTGAGCAAAGAACCACGAGCAAATACCCTGTAAACTAAAATAAAAGTATTAATTTTAAAGAAAATGATTTTTGCTTTAGTTAATTTAATTTATATTGATCCATACAAAGCATATACCCTTTTACTACAGGGTATAATGTTAATAAAAAATAAACTAAAACATTTTGGCCAACAAGTTCTACAAGCAATAAGAAAAACAACAAAAACGTCGGCGACGACGTCGACGACAATGATTGCTGTCTTCGCTGACGTTTGCTGCCGACGCCGACGTCAACGTCAACGTTAACGCATTCAGGCGTGCTGAGACGTATCGAGACGTAGCCGTCGCCGCTAACTTTGCTGCTGCTGTAGTTGTTGTTGTTGTTGTGCTCTTTGGTTAAATTTGAGCTTGGAGCTGGGCAAACTGCAGAGAGCAGGGCAGTGGAAGAGAGTGTGCGAGAGTAAAAGAATGATGGCGGCGGAGGCTGAGGCGTAGAGAGCGAGACTGGAGTGTGTAGGGAAAGAGAGGGGTGAGCGGAGTGTGTGGAGTGGGGGCTGGAGTGATGGTATAACGGGGCGTCCACTGCGGCAAAAAAAAAGCATTGATACAATTTATAAATGACTTTGCTTTGTATCTATCAAAAAGTGATCTGCGTGAACGCTGCTGCTGCTGCTGCTGTGGCCGTCGCTGCTGCTGCTGTATTTAATTTTTTATTATATTTTTTAAAATAACATTATTTTTTGCTGCTGTGATTTTGGTTGTTGGTATTCCAAACGTCAGATTTCAGTGCATAAAATAGCAATTTAAACGTTTCTATAGCTGTGCGAGAGTGGTTGTATGCATGCCAGTGTGTGTGTGTGTGTGTGTGTGCGACTGAGTGTGACTGTGAGCGCATGTATGTGTGTGCGTTTTTGAAAATCGAAAGCAAGGTCTTTTTTTCTGCGCAAACACGCAGACAACAGCAACAACAACAACAAGTACAACAATAACAACGGAGACAGACAAATTCTATGGCCAGTTGTGTCTTTGTTGTTGTTCTTTAAGCTCCACTTTTAGTTTAGAACGTAATTTATATAAATATTTAGTTAACGCCCCAAAGTCACATGGGCCAAACACACGAACCCAAAAGGAATCTGCGTTTGTTTGGCTTTAAAGCTAAAAACAAACTAACATACCCTCTCCCTGTCTGTCTTTCCCACTCTTCCTCTCTTGCTTTCTTCGAGTTTTTGTTTGTTTGCTTTGTTGCACTTGTATTTTCTATCTTTCTGCTTACGTTTTTTTCGCACGTGTCGTTTCAAATGCAGACGACGTCACCAGCTGCCTTAAGTGCAATTAGCAGAGCAACACTCTCCTTCTCTTCTCCTGCTCGCTCTTCTTACCCCTTCCCCTTTTAAGCCTATGCACAAAATGGTTGCTGTCGTCGAGTGCCGATAAAGCAGATGAGTAAAGAGAGTGAAGGCAAGAGAGTGATGCGAAGAGAACAGATCGCAGAGAGCAGCTCCCGCTACTCATAAATAATTCTGAAAATGCATCCTGTTTGCGGCTTCGTTTTGTTTTTGTTTCTTTTATTCTATTAAATTTGTGCGACAGATAAGACAAAGAAGATCACAAACTCAATTGTAATATGAGTAAAACCTTTGTGAATATATTTATTTTTAATTCTTTTATAAGTGAGTTCAGTGCACTTTCATCTGTAGTGGATAAATGTTTATATACCTAATTTAAAAACGTTTTTTTCGTATACTTCTGGCTGTAAATGTTAAATCTCCTAAAACAAAAATTAAAATCAGTAATAAATTATACAAGACCTTATCAAAGACATTTATAATAAAACAGTCGCTGCAATCGGTAATTAGTCACCAAATTTAGCTTTCGAAATTATATAATTGGTGTCTTTGAACCCAGTCTAAAGTGTTTCTTATTTATTTTTTTCAAATATTCCATTGTCATTGACATTGAACTTTTAATTCTAGTCTTTAAAATAGCAACATTTAATTATAGTAAATGACTAGCCATTAATTTAGTACAAGTTGCCAAGGAAAGCTGCTTCCAATTCAGTCTTTAATACGCTTAATATTTGCATTTATCTTAACACATCTTGTGAAATTTGCTCATATGTCATGAGGTGTCAGCCCACTGTGCGTGTGAAAAAAGTTTATATTTAATTTAAGAGATTTTCGAGGAAAATATAAATAAAAACATTTGCGTATGTCTGAAGACAAATAAAAATAGTTAACTAAATGCAATCTATGCGCATAAACAATGCCAAAAATAACAGAAAATGTTTAAATGTTTTCAAGTGTGTGCAGGCGACAAAAGTGAACAAAATAAACAAGAAATCGAAACAAACCGGACTGAAAAAATTGCTCAAATGTTTTCAATTTGCTTTTTTATTGAACACACTTTGCTGCAGTTTTTTGTTTGTTTGATTTTTGTGGATGCCATTTAAAAACGCTTAACTGAATTGCATTAATTACGCGCACACACATACACTTACATATTAATATGGATGCGTGTGCATAATATTCATTTCTAATTAATTTAATTTTTTTGTTTTCACTCGTTTCGTTTCGTTTTATATACTAAATTGTTTTTATGTCGCCGGTGCAGCTAATTTTTTGCGACTATGTTTTGCCATATTTAACTGTGCGTGTGTGTGTGTGTTTGTGTGTGTGCATGTTTGGGTCGCGCATGAATTGAAAAAAAGAACGGCGCACGAAATTCGTATAAGAAAACTTTTAGTGCAAAAGCTCTGTTGCTTCGCGTGTAAGTGTGTGTGTGTGTGTGTCTGTTGGAGTGCGAGCATTTCTGACGTAATTGTGCTGGCGTTGCCGCCTAGTCAAATCCCAAAGCGCTCCACACACACGCACACAAGCAAACACCGACTGAGAGCAGCGCCACAACAATGAGCGAGTACAATTTGTTGCTTCTTTTGCTGATCATCGGCGACGGAGACAACGACGACGTAGCGCTGTCGCCGCTGCTGCTGCTACTGCTGCTAGCTCTGCTTGCGTCTGCCGGTTTCGAAAATTCAAAAGCAACAATAACAACAACAACATCATCAGCATAGCAACTAGTGTCGGTGGCGCAAATATAATTAAACTTTCGAATGGGATCAGCAGCAGCAACAGCAACTGTAATGCTTGACAAGTTTTTTTTTGCTTTGCTTTGTTTTTTTGTTTCTTTTTTAGTTTTCGTAGTGCTTTTCACTCAATTTGGAGTCGCTTGTGCTTTTGAGAGCTTTGGTGCTGTAGCTGTTGCTGCTGCCGCCGACGGCGCTGCTGCTACTGTTGCTGCTTTGTTTTCACTCAATGGCTGTTTGCTTGCGACCGCGTAGTCAAGTTTCATGCCACCAGCGATTGCCTTTGAATTCAGTCGTTCAACGAGAGTGACCGCGCACGAAAGCCCCAACAAGCCCACAGCGGAGTCGCACAAAAATTATAAAAGAAATAATTATTAAAAAATATACAGCAAACGAACACACACACAAACAACATCACTGAGTGAGAAATATAAACGTATAAGTACTTGTAGAGAGTCAGCGCAACAGCACCGATATTGATATCAATAACACAGAAATAAAAAACAAAAAGCGAAATTTGTGCAAAATAAATTTAAAATAAAGTATATAACGGACAAGCAAGAGAATAATAGACGACAATAAAAGAGACCCAAGCAGCAATCAACGGCAATCAACGCTCAAAAAAACCGAAAGTCGAGAACATTCTGTAAAACAGCTTGCAGTTGTTACTACCTCCTGTTCACACACTCCCTCTCGCTCGCTCACTCACTTGCTCACTCCTGCTCCTGCACCTGTTTTCTGTGCTCGCCAGCTTTCGTCACACGACCGACCACCCCCTTGAAGTGTGCTGCGTACGTGCCTGTCTATACAAACATATGTTTGCCAACGCAAGAGCTACAGTAAATGCAGTAACAACAACAACAACAGCGACAACAACAAGTGCTACAAACTGAAGTTTTGTAGCGACGACAAACCGTTAATCCTAACATATGTTGAGCCGCCAGAGGCCGCTCTTATTTTTCTCGAAAGTGCAGCTGCCGCTGTTTGTATTTGTGTGCGTGTGTGTGTCCAATAAGTAAAAGAATTTAAAGAGTTTAGCAAAAGTAAAAGAAAGAGAATTTTTGTGTGCATTTTAAACGTGTGTCGCATCGTCGCGTGTGCAGTGAAAGAAAACAATTGTAAAAAGCATAAGCAAAGAGAGTTATTACAACAACAATAGTCAAGGAGGATTGGTGAGTGCAAGTGCAATTGAAAAGTTGCGCTCTCTCTCACACTCTCACTTGCGCTCTCAGCTCCCCATCACTTCACGTTTAACTGTGAAGTGCACTCGCGCGCTCTCAAGTCTCTTTATTATAAATTTGTGTAGTGCGGATCCTGCCGCGCACAAACAGCATTCATATGAAACCAGAAAATTGGCTCGAATCTTCTTCATCATCATCGTCAGCAACGTCAGCGTCGTCGTCGTCGTCGGCGTCAACGTCGGCGTCAGCAGCAACAGCTACAGCAGCAACAGCAGCGGCGACATCAACAGGGTACAATGCTAAGGTAAATGTCACGCCCACGATACGGCCCATCTACCCTGTAGAATAGCAACTGCCACACCCACCCACCCACTCACACACACACACACACGCTGTCAACCCATTTGCAATTGTAGCATATGGCGCTGAAAAATCGCTCGTTAAAATTGTTTTTGCTCTTGTTTTTGCGTGTTTGTTGTTTTTGTTTTACAGTTATTTTTGCTTTTATGTGGCTTGAAGTGCGTTTATGGTATTTCGTCTTTGGCTCATTTAATGAGAAGAATTCTTCAAGTCACTACCAAAAAACGTAGTTAAAAAGTGAACAACAAGACAAACAATTGAAATTAAATTCCAATTCCAATTCAATTTCAATTTCAGTTCAATAAGTACAAGACTGAAATTGAAATTCAATTTTGATACGAAATGCGTGGCACAAATATATGTACATGGTTAATTTATAGAAACACTCGTGTGCATACTTGTATACACACTTGTAGGGGTGTGTGTGTGAGTGTGTGCATATATCCGGGTTCATTAGTGTGGCGCGCAGTGAAACCTAATGACTTGGTCAGTTTTTTGTTTTTGCATGCCAAGAGTAGTGGGTGGGGGTGGAGGACGGGGTGCTCGGACGTAGGCCTAGCAGGTGGGGGCGTCTGTGGGTCACGTGTGAGACACAAACTTGGGTGCAATACTCGAGCATTTCACATTTCACAAGCGCAAATTACATTTTGACGCTACAAACACCTCACTAATTACATTACATTACATTACAATGCTCCCTATACGACGTAGTTATAACTGTATAACAGTATAGGTATTTGTGTGTGTGCAGACTGTTATATATATAACACTTGGCACCTATTTGGCGTGTCTGCCCTGTCTTTTTGTGCAGGCAACGCACGTTGCCAAACGCGCAGCACAATTGTACTATCAATGGGCCCTAGATATACATTTATATATACCTAAATGCATTAGCTATATATAGTGTATGGTTGCTATATATAAATTTTCAAAACAAATAGTTTTAGTTTAATCAAAAGCTGATATAATTAAGGGGAAAAGTTGGTCAATAATATTTAGATATAGAAAATATATAGGCTACAAATCGGAGTAGGTTTTCTGATTGTATGAGGAAATTAAGTAAAAATATCGTTTATATATAAAAGTGTTTTTATATGGAAAATACATATCCTACAAATCGGAGTAAGTTTTCTGAGGATGAATGAGGATATATATCTATATATAATAGAGTATTTTTATACAGAAAATATATTCGATAATTTAAATTAAAATTCTAAAATAGTTTTAAAACCTTGTTCTTCAGATCATCCTAGTTATATACTACTTTACTGAATGCCTAATGGTTTTTTTAACGTCCAGAAAGTCAGACTACATTTTCTGATCAAAATAAAGCCTATAATCTGATAACTGATATATTAAAGTATCATTAGGTTTAGCTTAACTGAATTTCAACTCGTCTCTGCTCTCTTCCAACTTTTCTCTGTTTCTTTGCTTCATACCAATTGATTATATTGATTGTCTATAGTTCCCTAGTTCCAAACCGATGTTTGTTCAGTTACCTTTGTTGCCACAAGTTACAGCTTACAAAAAAGGGGCAAACAAACGACGATTCTGGCCATGTTTATTGGGAGCAAACGTCGTGCAAACATGCAAACTATTCAAGTGATACAAAGTAAATTCTAAACGATAATGAAATATTGATAGTATCGAGTGGTAGTTAAGGCCTTAAAAATGTTATTTAAAATATGGACAGCTGTTTGTTACTATTATTATGAACAGCGAATGCAGTTGCTACTTATAGATTGATCGGTTGAGCTGACGACTGCTTTATTGTTGATACTTTTGACTTTTGTTCGTAAAGGTTAATAACCTGCATACGAAATTAGCCAAAAATCTACCTGAAGATGGAAAGACTGTAAAAAAAAATGAAGACTTTGATGAATGTGTATTTTAGTATTTTGTGTATTTTCTGCCACACGCTGCTCCGTTACGATGTTTGTTGGCTTCTGACCCCATTCAGCGTTTATATGGCAACAACTGTGCTCGTTGTCGTCGTCGTTGGCACATGGCAAATAAATAATCAGAAAAAATATTCAGCCCGCGGGGGCCAGTTGGTCTTACATCTATGCAGATGCTACAGGTAAATGGCCTACGCATTAAGAATCCATCGTAAATTAGCAGTTAAAACAACAAAGTAACGAGCGACGAGTAGCGAGTGACGAGTGGCGACAAACGAGTTAAATTTAAGCTGTAATCAGACGCAGACTTATTCAACAGACTGTACACTGTAATTAGCATAGTGTAAAGAAACTATTATGAACAAATGTTATAGAACTAGCCTGAAATTTGCATATTTTGTTGATAAGTAATTGTGCCAAATTGACTGATAAGTGAAAAATAGAGCGAACTGTGTAAATGACAAAACTCATTGAATATGCATTTCTCCGACTACCGAAATTTATGCAAACTTGTGCCAGTAGGGGGTAGAGGGGAGAGGGTAGAGTGGAGGGCAGAAGTGGGGAGTAGACTACATAACAATGCCAAAACTGCTGACAGTTAATTATGGTAGTAAGTGTTGCATAAGCGATAAATGTGGATCAGGATTGATGGAGTTGGGAGCTGTGAGTTGTGGCAGCTGGACAGGCACAGAACTATTAACACACACTGTAGTCACTTCGCTTTGTAGCTGTAAAATATTAAAGTGGGCAATTTAATATTTTTCTTCTTTTTTTGGGTTTGCATCAAGTCACGAGCAGCAAAACGAGAAAAAATTACAGAAATTGTGAGTAGGAAAATCGCACGCAGAGTTTGCTGTGGTGGGGCAATGTGCAATTAAGTTTTTCGGCCGCACTGCCACAAATACCAAGACAAAAGCAACAATGCGGTTGCAAGTTGCTTGGGGGGAATTTTTTTGTTTTTTTTGTTTTTTTTTTTTTTTTTTAATTGGGCAATCTGCCCAGCTACACGATTTATAAACCATATCAGAAGTAGAAAAATAAATAAAAGTGGTAATAATTGAAGGTGTTAACATTTAGGCAGATTTTTAGCTGTTTTTCTTGAGCTTTTTTGGCCTTAAGCGATTGCAGCTTTTGCTCTAGTTAATGCGCTTTTATCTTTGTTGTTATTAGCTACTGTTGGTGTCACTGTAGCTGCTGTTGTTGTTGCTGTTGTTGTTGTTATTGATTGTAAACCTTGAGCTACGTATGTGCCGCGGCGTACACGGCGAAGGTCGCCAAGTGCGTTGTCCGTCGGGTATTTTTCATGCACAAACTAAATAGCTGTGAGCTAAACTCGTAGATACATAGCTACAAATACAGCTACATAAGTGTAAGGAGGGGCCCAAGGGGCAGGCAGAGGGGCGTGGCATTAACATATGTAGCGCGATTTGACTTTGATTACATTATACGCGAGTCTACGAGTCAGCAAAAATTTGCATTGTTGCGTTCTAATTAAAAGTGGGCGCAGTTGATAGCTGTGTGTGTGTGCGAGTGTGTGTGTGTGTGTGTGCGTGCGTGTGTGTGTGAGGGCATAGTTTTTGTATGCAAAAGACAATGCGGCAGTTAAGGACAAGAGCACAATGAAAAGCAAATGCTAATTAAATTAGGACAAGCGCCAAGTAGTGAAGACGCTACACAGTTGGCCTAAAGACGGCTAAAAATAGAGAGGGAGAGAGAGAGAGAGCAGGAGGAGGAGAAGGCGATACAGAGGTTAAGAGAGCGGGCAGAGCGACAGCTTGAGCCCAGCGCACTTGTAGATACATTTGTATCTTTAGGTCGAAAGGAGCGGGTTACTGTTTGCTTAGCCAACTTTTCGCCCCTTTGGCTATTTTTGGGCCGTGCTGAGCAAATAAAAGCGCCGCAAGCCACTTGCAAATGTAAATAAAGCTAGAAAAAAGGCAATTTCTGGCTGACAAGTGAATACACTGCAAACAAAAGGGTGTAAGCTGTAAATTACTTAAAGCCAAGTTCAATAGGGCCCTGTAGTTTGCTGGTGCTCCATTTTGAGCAGCGTTGCGTTATTGAGCCACGGAAACAGCTGTGACTTTTGCAGCTGTGTACACTCAACCCATAAAGACACAAAGCAGGAGCTGCTCGTATCAACACAATTGGTAAAACTAGAGTAGAGCACATCTTTTTTGATGTCCCCAAAAAAACAACGAGAATCTAAAATAAACAAAAAATGAGACAAATTTTTTTGTATTTATTTTTTTTTTTCTACGTATGAAAACAAAATCAAAATTAATTTAAATCAACTTTTTGCGGCGCTGCCTCGTTTGCCTTGAGCACATAAACAAGAGCCGAGAAAAAAAACACAAAAAATTTGCGAATTTTATTCAAATTTTGTTGTACTTTTGTTGTTGTCGTATTTATTGTTGATTTCTTACACAAATTTTTGTCGAAAACTTCAGTTGTCAAGCGCTCAAAATATTTATTTTAACACTTTTGTGTTGTTGGGCATTTTTTTGATATGTTTTAAAATAGCCCTGTAAATGAATTTATTTATATTTTTACTTGTTTTGTTCGCTGTTCTGACTTTTACATGACACGCGTGACGCCATTGGCTGGGCACTACAGGGCAGCGAGTGGGCTAGAGTAGGGTAGGGTATTTGTAGTGTATTTTCCAGTTCGTTTCCCCATTTGATATGCAACTGTTTATTGATTCTATTTCTAATTTTCCTTTTTCATTTTGTTTTCTATTTGCAGGTAAGAGCCAATTCGCTTGAAACATTTGAATCATTCGACTGTTATTCAATTGCATTTGTAAGTAAACAACTTTTTAGCATTTCTAATTTGTTTGGCTTTTTTTTTGGCGAGAAATGAAACGAAAATTTGCCTCCACTCTGGGGCCTCTCTCTCCGACTCTCCTCTCACCTGCAGACTCTTCGTTTGTGATGCGTTTCTTTTCATTTTGCGGTTGGTAAACAACTGAAAAGCGCGTTTCCAAAGATTTCACTTTCACGCCGTTAAAACAACTGCAACAACAACAACAACAACAACCTCTGCGTAGCTACGCAAATGCACAAATGCAAATGGCGGCAAAAGATCAACGAGTGTCACCAACTCTGCTGACCAGGGCTGCACGTCATGGGCAACAGCTCTGCCTCAATTAAGTCACCCCAAGCCTGCAATTTACTTGATTTGCTTGACTTACAGGGTAGCTAGGCAGTCAGTGCTACCCCTTTGTTTGACTCTTTGAGTTTCCATACCTTTATAGTTCAATTTGACACAAGCTGTGTAGACTGTAGACCTTTTTTCCACTTTTCGTTTAGAATTCCCAACTGGTTCTAGCTGGCAACAAGTGCAGCCAACTCAAATAAGAAAAACTAACCAACAAATGCCACAAAGTCTCTGGAATCTCACGAGCTATTGTTGTTGTTGTTGTTGCTGCAATTACAGTTGCAGTCAGGTGCTTGTGGCTGTAGTGGTGTGCAGTGCGGAGTGTGTGTGTGTGTGGTGGCTGTTGCAGTCGCTTTTGATTGTGGCGCAATGGTTTGGCATGTGCATGTGCATGTCTTGGGGGCATTGTAACAAACAAACACACATAGGCGCGCACTCACACACACACACTCGCCTCTACACACATAGTTTTTGCTTGTCAAGAGGCATTCAATTGCCACCACAACAACTGTAACTGCAACTGGCCACATCGGCTTTTGTGGTTGAGTTTTAGAGCTGCTTTTGGGTTGGGCTTTGCTTGCTTTTTGTAGCTTTTAGACCCTGTACTGAGAGAGGCTCAAAGTGGAAGCTTAGAGACAGAAGAGGCAGGTTTAGCGAAGATTATTCTTTAGCTGAAGGTGGAGGTTGAGGCATATGGGAATGTAGAACTGTGCCAGAGGTCACAGGCAGCTACTGCTCGCAGTTCAAGCCCTGTAACAGATTGGTTAACAAACTAATTAAGGCAACAATGATAAATCCACTGACTCAGTTAAAGTTCGCAGACATCTGCTTGAAACTTTGCTTACAGGGTCTTTGAAAGTCTTCACAGCTGTCTCAGCTACTTGTTTTTCCACTGTTTATGTTAATGCTGTTGTTGTTGTGGCTGTTTGCCTGTTGGTTTGTTTATTTATTTGTTTGTTTGCTAAGTGAAAAGCGCTGTTTTTTGTTGTGGACACTCATTTTCACCAGCGCACGTTATCGGCAAGGGTTCAACATGCTTTTTGCATGTGCATCGACATCATCGTGAACATTTACGACTCTCTTGATACGACCTGCAGTGCCCCCAGTTCCCTCTCTCTCCCTCCTCTCTCACCCCTCTCACTCCTTCATTGATTACTTTAAATTAATAAGCGCCGGAGTGTAGGAGTGCTCATTAAATTGTTTTTTATTACAACTTTTTGCCTTTCACCCGAAAGCTTAAAAAAAATACACCCACAATTTGACTGAGACACGAATTGTGTTGCTATCCATCAATTCTCAAGGAAGCTTTGTCTTAATTTACTTAACTTGCCAATTATTTTAGGCAAGCCATAAACAATCAAATCGAATAATAATAATAACAATAAAAATAATGAAAAATTTGATAAATGCAGCGAAAAAACCAAAAAACGAAACGAAAAAACTTCAAAAAAATGTTTTCAGACCAGAAAAATATAAAAAACTCCTTTCACTTTGTGGCAAGCAGACGAAGCCAACGATTGTGGCTGTGGCTGCACTTGTGTGTGTAGAATGTTTGCCACATTGACACACACACACAGACAGACTGTGTGTAACACTGACACACAGACCAACTAAAGCGCAACGAAAACGAAAACGAAGCCAAAAAGTTGAGAAAAAACTCAGTGAGTTAAAGACGAATGAACTCTCAATAGTTGTGCAGCTAAGAGGGGGAGTAGGGGGGTGTTAGAGCGGGGGAAAGTGTTGCAGGGAGTGCGGCGTTTCATTCTTCATAAATCACATATGCAAATTGTGCAATCGTTGAATAAAGCTTGACACATGCGGCGTATGCGTAATGTGTCGAAAGCATTAATATCACGTATACGCACACATGCTGCCAAAGCGAAACGGAACACACATAACTAGCGCTAAGTCGGCGTCTCCCCAGCAACCTCCCTCCCCCCTCTCTCTACACCCCTCCTGCCTACGCGCTGCCTTTGTATCTGCTGGATGCACTCGAGTACTTCGAGCATCTCAAGCCGCAGAACTATAATTGAAATTGAATTTCTATTTTTAATCAGCGAGTGTACAGTTGTATGTGTGTGTGTGTGTGCCCGCTGTGCTCGAGTGAGTTTAACATGTGCTTCAATAAGCTGATTAGACAGCAGCCCACACAACACTACACCACACAACACTCGAGTCCAGCTTCAGTACACTTTTCCCCCCCTTGAAGTGGCCAAAACAAGCGCGAATCTTTCAAACAACTATTAGTTTTAAAAATAAACACAAATAGTGAACTATATGGTAAATAGCTTCAATTTTGGAGCCTCGACTTTGTTACACTTGAGAATGCGCAAATTTTGCTTTGATTTGTTTACTTTTTTTGGGAGCATTACGTAATCGTCTGTCTCTAGAGCTATTGAAATTTCAGTTCACTTTTTATTCGATTTCAGTTTCAATTTGATTCTTTGTAGCTTTTAAGCTGTCGTCGTGGATATCTTCTAATTATAAATAAACGGAAGCATTTGCTGCGATTTGATTTATGCTAATTGTTAAGAGTTTTAGCTGTTTTTCGGCAGCAGACCATTAAGAGCTTAACATTATGGTCAAGTTTAAATGTTGGCCAAACTAAACTGTGAGAATTGCAAATGATTTAGTGAAATAATCTCCATTTTTCACATAGTTAAACTTCTTTTCTAAACTCTTGTATTTTAGTGAACTAAACTCTGTTTTTCCCATACTTTTGTAGCTCAGTGTAAGCTTAGTGAGTTGTTCTTGCTTTGCATGTTTAAATATAAATAGCTAAACTCGTTTAGTTACCACTTTTGGCATTATCTCTTACATATTAATGTTATACTTGTATTATCGCACCGTAAATGGTAATGCACAGTGGTTCGTAATATAATTAGATGCACTTACTGTCGTCGTAGTCAAGTTTTTGTCCAGTTTGGAGATTGCGTAATCGACGTTACAAGTTGATGGCCATAGCCAATTTGTAATGGCACGTAGCCAAAAAACGTTGGCACGTTTCAAACACGAAGAAAGTGAAATTACAACAAAAAAAGAAAAAGAGACAAAATCAAATTCATAGCTTTTTGGCATAGTTACAATTGAAGCAGGAAAACCGAGTGGCAGAGGGGGGGAAGGAGGGGCGAGGGGAGTTGCTTATAGGATGTCTGATAATAAAATGAATTGTATATATAAACATTTTGAAGAAATCAGCATTTAATTATAATGCAGTTCATTCAAGTTGTACAATCGGCATTCGTCGCACGGCTGTTCCAAAGGTCCGCGTACCGTTTTTGACCTGCTGATTAGAAATGTGAATGAAAAATACGGAGCCTACAATGTAGTGCTGTGCCTCATACTAGTTTTGGCATCTATACTATTTATAGGGTATTCGATTTGGGGCCATTGAACGTCTGTTGTTGCACGTGCTGATGGAATCGCCGTTGATTGACGGACTTTCGTATGATTGATGGCGATAAGTGCACGACATTTTGTATTTTATTCTATATATACTTGTATATATACTTGAATTTATATAAAAGTTAATTTGTATTAAGAAATTTCGTTTGTGCAAGCAATTTGAAAGCTGTTGCTGTCTATCTACATCTCTTTCTAGCCATCTATCTCTCTCTCTGGCGAGTGCATTAAACTCATTTGCGCTGACGGGCGAGCTAAATAAAAGTTATAATATTTAATAATAATAAATAACTCACAAAGATAGCACAATTTGTGTTTGAAAGCGTATTAAGTAAAAGATCTCGATCCACTTAACACAATTCACAAAAGGGCACATAAATCAGCCGCGTAGCTTGAGATACAGTTTGAGATATCGCTTGAGATACAGTCAGTTGCAGATACAATTGAGCATATTGAGCACGTTGCAAAGCGGCAATCCCCAGATTTGTGGCATTAGTCACCTGTCGTCGCTTATTAATAGACACCACAACACACAACATTCGCATACTCGAGTATTTATAGATCTGAAAGAGAGATATATATCCGTATACGAGTGTATCTAATACACATGCCACTAACATCGCGTGGGTAACTCAATTATTGTTGTGTGTAGGAAATAAAAAACATTGCAGTGTGGCTCCTAGATCGTAAATTATACAGATCTATAGATGTGTCTATAACTGACACATTCGGACGGAATTTGATGCACACCTTATAGAAAATTTAAAAAGTCGCCCCCGAAAAAAATTATTTAAAAAACACCTGATAATTTGTATATAGCCAAGTACATTATACTTATATCACACTTATTGTATAATGTGTTTATAATCCGCAACTGAATCTAGAACACACACACACTCTCTCACACACACTCAGTCACACGCTAGCACAATTTGTTGATACAACTGCTTTCGTTTTGACGTTTACCAATACAGCTGACAGTATTTTTTCATTGTCTTCTTCTTGATTAAAAGCTGAACTAGCATTCCATTTAATTGGGAACGCATTAAGAAAGCTATCAATAGTTTAAGTCGTACATAAGTACCCCTATATATAATTATTACCTGTCAGAACTGCTGTTCAGCTTACAATTCCCAAGCACATGAAATGGGTCGATTTTAATTTCGTATCTATTTTTATACAAGTATCTTTGTATCTTTGTCTATATAAAGTCCGCACGTGGCACTATTTTTACTTGAATTATTTTTTGTGGCCACTTTTAAGCTTAACCCCACAAAATGCGATTAAATTTTTGATCAATTTATTTATTTAGTTGCAAGTTTAATTGTATTTACTCGTATTTTGATGCATTGTTTTTTCATTCCACTCAAATTGAATCGGTTCCGTTTCGTTTTGTTCTGAACGCTGCTGAAATGGATGCCACGTTTGAATTTTTTTTTTTTAGCGTGACTTGACGTTTTAAATCATGCACAACTTGTAATTATTGCTATAAGTATCTGTAACTATGTAATAATGATCAGCTAAAAGATACATTTGTAACTGCCGAGCTTTGTGAATAATTTTTTTTTTATTTTGCTATCGACATCAATTAGAAACGCTTGCGATGCGCTGCGTTCAAATATGCTGAAATCAGACCTTGAGATACACTCATTTAGCACAAAACTATTATTATGCTGTCTCAGATACTCAAGAGGCAGACAAACGATTTTATTGAGTATACGCCTAGTGTAACTCCCTGTAGTTTTTTTGGAAAAACTACTTGAGAAAGTACTTATTTACTTGATTGGAAGGGGGTGTGGATAGGGAAGAGGGGCTAGAATAATTGTAATTAAAACTGATAAATGATTTCGTGCCGAGTTTTGAGTGCTGAGCTATCAATTACTTCCTGGGAACAGCCAGAAGCTGTAGCTACTACAACTACTATAGGTATATAGCTATATCTAGCTGGCGATCTAGTTTTCTAGCCAAATTTCTAGCCATTTGTTGGCTTCGTGTTGTGCGCCAATAAAATTGTATCATGATAAGCGCTGATCGTGATAAGCGACGTAGAAACTAATCAACGTAATGCACAATTATACTATATATTTATTTATACATTCGATATGTGTATCTAGGTACTTTGTGTATGTTTGAAATTGGAAACCTTTTAACAGCTGTGTTTCGTTTTGCAATTGAAATGCTAATTATTATAGCCAAATAGGCAAATAATAACAAAGACAGCTGTCTCAACACAGACACAGACAGTCAGACAGACGCACTTGGTGTTGTGTGTACAGATTTAATTAGAATGCGAGAATCTATTTACATTTTCCATTCGAATAAATTGACATAAAGCGCGAATTCCACTAATTTTGTGCAGTTTGCAAAGAAAATTATCCTGGGGGAGTGGAAGACAACTGTTTAGCATGCTTGAGCCTTTAACCGCTTGGGAATTCTAAGCTAACCGCTGTGTAGGTGTTTGTTTATTGTTATGAGCGCGACTTGAGTTGAATTTTCAATTCGCCAATCGAAAGTAAAAGTTGGCAAGAACTCGTTTCAAGCGTTAAGTGCATTGATTGATTCGATTTTAAATGCGTTGCGAGAGTCACCTAAACCAGCTGAGAATTATAACCAATTCTTTAAGTTGTTTATTTACACTACTTTTAATAAAAGTGCCCTCAACAGTTGATGGAATATTTATGTTTTTTAGCACAAAAACTGCTCGAAAATATTTACACAAATGTGGCTAAAACTAACTTTTAGCTACTTTTAGGCACTAGTTTGTACTCTGTATTTAGTTTAGGCGGCACTAGCATATGGACACTTTATGTATCTGCTAGTCTGCTAAATGTCTTAGCAGTTGCTAGCCTTTTCTGGCTGTTTCTAATGAGCTGAAATTCATTTTAATTGCTGTGCTAAATAATTCATAATTCCACTAATTTTGTTAGGTTGATTAATAAGCTGCTATCTTTTTTTTAGGCATATAAAGTAGATACATATCTTTTTGTGGTCATTGCATAACTGTTTTTAATAGTTTTGGCTTTTTTGTGGCTAAAAATAGGCAGCCAAAGCGCAAACAATGCAAAACTAATGAATGACAACAACAAAAAAACAATGAAAGAAAAGTAATTGAATTATTCAAATGTGTGTGTGTGTGTGTGTGTGTGTGTGTGTGTGTGTGTGTGTGTGTGTTTGCGACTGTGTGTGTGTTTATTTTTTGACGTTTTTGTGCTGCTTTTTAAAGACTCGTGTGTGTCTAACGTTCGATTAATCGGTGCAGAAAGAGACGGCAAACAGTCATACTATCTCACTCTCATTCGCTATCGCTATCTCTATCTGTGTCTCCGTCTCTGTCTGTCTGTTTGTGGCACTCTTAATGGCGGTCACGTTTTGTACCGTCGGGTCAAGATTAACTGAAACTAAAACTGAAACCGAAACTGATAATGAAATACAATAGAAGAGAAAAGAAAAGAAAGAAACAGAGAGAAGCAAAGAGCAGCGTAGAAAAAGCAGGCAAACACAAGAAACAACAAAGCAAAGCAGACGACGTCAAAGCAAACGAAAGGCAAGAGGGAAGAGATGGGTAGAGCGGCAGAGCGAGGCAGGAAAAGAGAGAGGGAGAGAGGAACACGGGGAGAGCGCCAAAATCAATATGGCAGACCGTGCGTATACACTACTTTTGGCTGGCCCTACACGGCCGCTCTCTGCCAGCGCCACTGCCTCTTGCACTTCCCGCTCCCCCCTCTCTGTCTGCCCTAAGCTTTAAGCTTTGTTGTTATCCATTTCCGTCTGCCCTTTAAAGCTTTACTGGAAATTCTTGCTTTACTTTCGTTTTCGCTCTTTGCTTGCCACAACGCCCCTAGTCACCTTTGGGCGGTATGTGAAACTATGCCAAAAAACCGCAAGTGAATCTCGTTGTATTGGCCTGGCTTAAAGCAAGCTACGATCAACTAGCTCACTATCGCACTACCGCTCTCTGGCTCTGCCACTCCCCCTCTCTCTCTCTCTCCACGTCGAATTTAGAGCCGACCGCTATTCACGTAGTTTATCAGAAATGTCGGTCGAACCGGTTCGAATTTGGCACTTGGCACTTGGCGCTCTACAAACTGCACGGCATATTAATTAGGCGAGGCTTTGTACGAGAATTTCAGTCTGCGATTTGTCAGATTTCGATTTTTATGTTCCCAATTGGAGTTCAATACGAATTGGCACAAACTGAGCTTTCGTTTTGGCAGAAAACAGTTAAAGGTCGACTCAAAAAAGAGCACTCAGTATGCAGTTGTTGAGATACAAGATACATCTGATAGTTTTGCAGCTACAAACATCAAATAAAACTGACAATTTGCGCTTGCGCATACTTATTAGGTCAGGGTCAGAAAGACTCGAGAGTCGAGAGTCTTGCCAAAGAGCGCAGCGGCAACGCCAGCAACAGCATCATAATGATCATCATTATGAGCACAGTCAGCTACAAGTGGCTATGGAAACAGATACAGATACAGATACACATATCTGGTAACGGATACATTGGGTGCAGAGCCACAATAAATGGCATTAATAACAAAGTGTTTGTGGGTGAGGGGCTGCTGTGGGGCGTAGAGGGGCGGGGTAGCTGTCAGAAACAAGCAAATGTTGTGGCCTTTTTTGTATGTGTTTTTTTTGCTGTTTCTTGTTTATTTGTAATGCAGTGCAGTGTGCGAGTATCTGCAAGATACATTAGCGAGCTAAAGTTGAAACTGAAGTTGTTGCCATTGTTGTTGTAGGTACAGGCAGGTACAGGGGTGTACAGGGGTGCTTGGCGAGGGGTTTTACCCATCATAAAGGCTGAAAAATAACATTAATCTTTTTGGCCACACTGGCAGTCGAATTGCGTTAAGACTGTGTGTGTGTGTGTGTGTGTAGCTTTTGTTGTTGTCGATTTAAGCTGCTGATTAACATTGAACCCCAGGCCAGATACTGAGTCTGAGTCAGGCCCAGAAGCAGTAATAAATGCCCGATCAACAGCATTGCCATCATCATTATGATCATTGCGTTGTTCTGCTGTGTGTGCCATGCAAAATGCCAAAGTAACGGTATATGCCAATTGTATCTGTAGTTGGCCCCAAAACAAAAGCAGAAAACAAAAAAAAATAGTACACACACAAATGTGAGCAAATATTGAAAAGCCACACCAAAAGTTATGGTACATAAATAATAAATGAATAATTGGCACATATTATTTTGCATAAACTACACACACACGCACACACACACTTACAGCACACATTTAGAATTAAGAAAGCTGTGCGTGTTTGTGCTTGCTTTGTTTTCATAGCGGAATTTTGTAAAGCTTGAGCTTTGAGTGTTAGCAGCATTCGCATTTGTCATTACATAATTATTGACTCAATACCGAGATCAGCAGCAACAACAGCTGCTTTAGAATTCAAAGCTCAGCTGTTGCTGTTTATCTCATCATCTTCTTATGTTTGCTGCGTCTTCATCTTCTTCGTTTGCTGCTGCTGCTGCTGCAGAGAGCGAGTGAGCGAGCTTTGAGCTATTTCTTAACCTAAGCGTGCCTTGCTCTTCACTCTTATCAGCAGTGACCACTGTGTGGTCTGACGACATGCAAATAGAGAGCGAGAGAGAGAAGCAGGAGGTGGGGGCTGCGCGTCGGATAATTAGTAAAAGAAAAAAAATAACGCAGTCTAAAAATAGATTGGACACCGCAATACGAACGGCACAAAAAAAGAAGTAAAGTATTTAAGCAATTTGCGTTGCGGCAACATTAGCAGCAACAACAACCTGCATAGTTAAATATCATATAAAAAAAAACTCAACTAAATTTAATAAACTAAAAGACAACAACTAATTAAATCGAAAAGTGGGCAAGCAGCAAAAATGCATTACGAATAAGGCATTAAATCAGCTCACACAAACACACACAAACAGACTTAAACACACTCATACACACGCACAAAAGCACTGGTGTGCATGATCGCTTTATCAGCTGTGAGCAGCGCCCGCATTGCAGCAGTCAACGGACAAACGACCGACAGCCAGACAAACCGAACATATGTACGAAAGAGCAAATAAGCGACCGACCGACCAACCGACCGACTAACCGAACGACCGTCAGAATACCTGATACAATGCTTGCCCTTCTAAACACACACACTGACATACTCACACTTTTTCATTCAGTCTCCAAAATAACTCAAGTCAAGTCTCTCTCCATCGAGCCACTCAACAGGCATTCACTCACTCACGCGCGCGCGCTCTCGCTTGCTCTCAGTCACTCAGCTCAGCTGCCTATGGCTGAGCGCGTGGTGGCAGCGTCGTGACGTCAGTTGCTAAAGCTTTTTGTGCTGCTGCGGTCGAGTCGCTGCGCTCACTCGCGAATATTCTAAAAGCATTTGGTTTTCAAACGTTAAACGCAACGCAACACACGACGCTAGCTGAAAACGGTACGAAGCGCGGCGTATAATAAATATTCAACCAAATTTCAAAAGCATAATTTGTATTTGTGTGTGTGTATTTGTGCAATTCTGTTGTGTTTTGTTGTTGTGTGATGCGGTATTGTGGCCAATTGTGTTAAATACAAGATTAGTCGTAAAGCATATAATTTAATACGAATACAAATACGCGTATTGTTTAATTGAAATTGAAAACATACAAGAAGAAAAAAAAAACAAACACGCACAGTGCTAAATCGTGAAAAAGAAACAGCAGCCACAAAAAGTAAAATAAAATAAAAGTAAAAACAAAATCAAAGCAACATTTGAAGTCGCAGTCGTCGCGGGTGCGTCGTCTTCGCTTGTTTAACGGTAATGCCCCCAACCCCTGCCATACTGAGCTAACATACGCACATACTTCTATACGGAATCCATATTTGTTTTTGCATTTTGGACAGCACACGCACACAAGGAGACCACCACACACACACACACGTACATACGCATAGATGAAGCCAGCTGCTAAGTTACACTTGTTTGAGCTTTGCTTTGCAAACACTTTCTGCCAATGCCCGTCGTTGTTTTTGTTGTTGCGTTTTTCTCTTTCATATCTGATTTTTTTTTTGCTACGGCGGCGGCAGAAAAAAAAGAAAAAACAACGATTTTCACTTTTATTTGAGACCAGTCTCCAGCATGAGTCTGTCTAGGCCACCAGGTAGGCAAGGCACGCTATAGATACACCTGTTTGCGTGCCTAGCGCTGTATGTGTGTGAGTTGCTATGCAACAACTGCAGCATAATGATGATGATAATACATAATGATGTTTATGCATTATGTGTGTGTGTTTGTGTGAAACAAAATAAATGCTCAAATGAAATTGGTGAAAATTGCAGCGTTAATTTATTATTAGTGGAAAAAGTACACACACATGAGCACTTCGACACTTACAACGAGCACTCACACACACACACTTACTCGCATGTTGTGAAATTCAAAGTAAAAAAAAGCTACAAAAAAAAATGTGGCAAATGGCAAAAAAAAAAAAAAAATATTTTATCAAAATGCTTGCCAATTAAAGAGCAGAAAACAAGTTAAAACAGAACGAAGCAGTAACGGTAAGACTAGCAGACACCCTGTGTGGCTTTAGAGGGGAGTTAGGCATAGCAAAGCTACAGGGTAACTGCTAGTCACATAACACGCCAATACTTTCGGTAGACACTAGTTCACTTGCGCTGCTCCCTAGGGTCGACGAGAGCCACCTGATGGTGCCAAAGTACAGGGTATGCGCACTCACTCGCCTCGTTCTCGTTCTTATCAACGATCGCAGCCTAAATTTCACATAAATTGTAGTTTTTTTGTAAGTGCATTTAATTAGCTGACGAAATCAAGAAAAGTGCCAAAAATAATTAATGTGCTAATTTCGAGTTATTGTGTTAATTTTTACTTATATTTTGTTGGAGGCTTAATTGAATTATGTATGCGATTTGTGTAGATTTTGAGCGATGACAGGAGAAAGTCAAATTTCAAATTGAAGCCAGCTGGCAGACACACACACACACACACACAGACAGAGGGAGACTCACGTTTACACAGTGCATAAAATGACGAAAAAGTTACGAAAGACACTATTAGCAATAAATTAATGAAATGTGCACTTAATTATTGTTGAAAAAACAAACAAAATGCGGAGAGAAAAAAAAAGAAAATGAAAATGCAATAATATTAGTAGCAATAACAAAAGTAACAATAACAACAACAATATTTATACAGACACTCGGATAGCAACAATTGTGCAGAGTGTGTGCACGTCAAAGGCAATTAATTAATGATAAATAGCTAAATAATTGCAAAAGCCACAAATCATTTAAACACACTCTTATAGAGTAGCTTTTTTTTCTGGGTATAAACCATAAACAAATGCAGTTTACACGTGGCTTTTACACAGGAATTCAGTTGTAAATTCTTTTCTCTTAGTCCACTTAATATTTCCGGAGATAAACGTGGCGCTTATCTAGCTTAAAAACAGCTAAAGTTGTGAATTGAAGTATGCAAATGAGTCTAGAGTTTTTTTATTAGCTTTTCCACGCTACTATTTGCCCTTTCGCTTTTTGTCTCTAGTATATAGATTAGTCACAGATTAGGTTTATTAGGCCAAGAGGAGCAGGAAAATAACACAAAATTCTGTGCAAAGAAGGAAAGTAATTAACAGTTAATTGTAGAGTGTTTTGTTGTCGCTAAAAGGTGATAAGAGAGAGGCCCAAAAACACATGATGATGAATGTGATACCATGTAAATAGAGATAGCAAATAAGTGAGAGAGTGTGTGTGTGTGTAGCTGCTCTCTACACTCACACTTTATTATCGTGTTTAGCGTTTATCGTGTAAACGCTCGAAACTCTTTCGCATCACTAACGCGGCACGCAAAGAATTTGAATTCGGAAATATTTGCACGCAGAGTCCTCAGCTCACACACACCACACACCACACACACACACTAAGTAAAGACACACACGCACACATGTGGCTGAAAATTCAATTGTTTTTTTATGTTGTGCTCGTCAAAAAACGCACAAACAAATTGATAAATAGAAATTAGGGAGCACAGCAAGAGACTAGGCTAAAGAAAACGACTAAAGCATACCCTGTAAAGCTTTTAAACTAAGTAAAAAAATATTAAAAATAATTTAGAAGCTGATGAAGTGAAAAAATAGTTACGAAAGCATGAAATAAACTAGTTAAAGAGTGATTAGATACCCTGTAATATATTTATACAGCTGCCTATCACTACCATTCGGCATAAAATACCACAAAAAAGTATAAGTAAACCATTTAAACACCCGCTTCACTCTCTACAGAGTATACCAACTGTTTGATAAGGCCAACTACTAGGTATACCCGAGAGACCCACACACCCACGCCCATACATCAAGATATCAGCAAAGCAGTCAACCCAAAAGAAGCAAAAGATTGTGGAAAAAGATGCGGATACTTTTAGTATTTTATTTTTTAGAAGGGAATTTCTTTGTTTTGGTATTTTGTAATGGAAATAGAAGAGATAAAAACAGCTTAATCAACAGCCAAGCGACAAAGATGGAAACGTTAAAAGGAACAAAAAACGAAACATAAATAATAAACAAGTAAATTAAAAAAAAATACCTAAACGAAATAAACAACAAATTAAATGTGGGACTGAGAAAAACACAAAAATTATAGAACGTGAGTGTACGTAGGCGTAGAAGAGGCACAGAAAGAGACAGAGAGGGAGAGAGAGAGGGAGTGAGAGTAGGTGTGGGACAGAGACAGGGACAGCAGATGACAGAGACACATGCGAAATTGAGCAAATTTAAAGCAAATTAATTAATTAAAGCAGCTAGCAACCAACCAACCGAGTAGCCAAGCGGACCCCGAGCGTCAATTTGCTGGCATTGATGGCAATAAAATGCCAAAAACTAAATAAAATGAATAAACGAATCAACCGAAAAAATAGAGGAACAAAAAAATACTAGACTAGACAACAAAATAAGCGCGATTAGTGTGTGTTTAGCTTTAATAAATTAGTGTCTCTATTTTAGCACTAGTTTTATGGCCAAAAGCGGTGCTCAATTGGGGAATTTTGTCAACGAAAGACGGAAGGCAGCGGAAAGCTTTTTAAGCAGTAAAAAGCTCATTTTTGGGAACTACAGGAAAAGCTTTAGTTGATTAGCATGAAGTTTGAGCTACTTTTTGACTTAACACACAGTAAACACTGTAACATAATCATTAAATATGTATAAATCAAAGCTCTCGAAAGCTCCCAAAAGCTTCTAAAAGGCTTACTTTGGATGAAAATCCACTTTAGGTGTCAAGAAAATGTATCCATTACTCCTTAAGTCGTTGCTCCAATCACACTTTAAAGAAAGTTTCTAAATAGAAGCTTTCTTAAGCAGCTTAAGAGCTTAAAGCTTCCACTCTGTAATACCAAAACTAACGCCTTCTTTTCTTCTTCTCCCCTTTACAGTGCGGGACACTAGACGGAGCCGCCGAACCGTTATTTCATCAGCAGCGCAACAACAGAATGGACGTCTACCAGATCGACGACGGTTTCCACTCGGACGGAGGCACCGAAACTCCGCCACCATCGCCCAGTTCGGGCTCCTCGATAGCCTCGACCTCGGATCATGGCTCGCTGGAGAGCGTAGATACCGGAGGAACACAACGTCTGGCGGTGCTGTCGTTCGAACAGGTACGCAAGCTACACAATGTCATGGACGAGAAGGTGGCCATACATGGACGCGGTAATTTTCCCACACTGGAGGTCACTTTGAAGAATCTGGTGAATCTGGTGCGTCGCAAACTGGAGGCGGATGTGAATAGCGGTGGAGCTGGTGTGCTGGTCAAGGACATACGTTTGAATGGTGGAGCCGCCAGTCACGTGTTGGCCAGTGAGGATCAGCCGTACAATGATCTGGACTTGATATTCGCTATTGAGCTGAGTTCGCCGCGTGTCTTTGATCGGGTTAAGACCGCCGTGTTGAACACGCTGCTCGATCTGATGCCCGAGGGCGTCTGCAAGCGTCGGATCTACACGTGCTCCCTCAAGGAGGCCTATGTGGGCAAGATGGTCAAGGTGAATAATAATAATGATGGTGATCGCTGGTCGTTGATCTCCTTGGGCAATTCACCGGGCCACAAAAATGTCGAACTGAAATTTGTGGACACAATGAGGCGACAATTTGAATTCTCTGTGGACTCATTCCAAATAGTATTGGACTCGCTGTTGCTGTTCTACGATTGTGCCGCCTTGCCCATATCGGAGAATTTCTATCCCACGGTGGTGGGTGAATCGGTCTATGGTGACTTCCAGGAGGCCCTGTATCATTTGCAAAAGAAATTGATCTCAACGCGGCAACCGGAGGAGATACGCGGCGGTGGTTTGCTCAAATACTGTAATCTATTGGTACGCAACTATACGGCTGTCGATTCTCAACTGATTAAGACCCTGGAGCGTTACATGTGCTCAAGATTCTTCATTGATTTCCCCGACATCAACACACAGACCACTAAATTGGAGGCCTATTTGCGTAATCACTTCTGGGGCATCGAGGAGGAGCCGCTGCAATACGAGTATCTGATGCATTTATATAATGTCGTCGAGATGTCCACAGTCTGTCTGATGGGACACGAGCGTCGCCAGACACTGTCGCTCATCCACTCGCTGGCCAATCAGGTGAAGCAACAGCAGGAGCATCAGTATCAGCAACAGCAGCAGCAGCAACATCAACATCAGCAACATCAACAGCAGCAACACCATCATCATCACCAGCACCAACACCAGCAGCATCATCATCAGCAACATCAGTACCTACACCAACAACAGCAGCAGCAGCAGCAACAACAACAGCAACTGGAGGCGGGGCAAACACAGGTGTTGACTCTGGTGTCGGCACCAACACAAACATCGCAGACACAGACAATTTACGTGCAACAAACAGCGCCAGCAACAGCCACCATTTGCTGCAGTCCCACAGCAGCAGGGGCAGCCACAACAGCAACACAAGCCACAGCGGTGACAACAGCAACAACAGCAGCAGCTGTAGCTGGTGGCGTGGCAACAGCTGCTGATCAGCAACCACAACAGACTATACAGATACAGGCGGGTCCGCCGGGTCTTATCTATGCCAATGGCGTTTACTATGCTCCTGTGATTCCCAGCACCATTTGCACCTGCAACTCGACCTGGCTGAGTACGTGATTGGAGCAGCAGCAACAATATTGCGAACCACAGCAACAGCAGCAGCAGCAGCAACACATTAACAATAGCAACAATAGCATTAGCATAAGCAGCAATAGAGAAGCGTATAATGATGATGATGATGATGATAATGATGATGTGGCAGCCAGTGGCAGCTTGGTGCTGACCCAACAGCAGATGCAGATTTACAGTCTAAACCAGAGACAGCAGCAGCAGCAACAACAGCAGCAACAACAACAGCAGAAGCAACAGCAACTTAAGGATAACTCTTTGGTCACCTACAGTGGTCAATTTGCCTATTTCTATCCACACGATGGCTCAGCGCCCAGTTTATTGCTGTTGGGCAAAGATTCGTATCTAAATGTGACGAATCTTTAAATGGAGAAAAACTTGTTAGAAATTTGACTGAAGCCGCTGTTAGGAGCAGGCGGAGGTGGACAGAGAGAGAGAGGAGCATTGGGTGACAACAACAACAGAGGAACTGAGAGAACAACAGCAACTGAAACTGAACCTGAGACCCCGAAACAACAGCAACATTTACACCTCCGCTAGAGAATTCAACAAATTTTAGCTCTCAAATTTATATATATAAAGAAAAGCAAACAATTTATAGAAACTCACACACACACACGCAAAAACAGTACCACAAACTAAAAAATACTAAAAAAAAATACCAAAAAAAAAGCAGAAAAATTTTCAAATATTTTCCCAATTTTTGCGCCGCTGAAAAAAATTCTCTTGTAACGAAAACTGAAAACTTAACTTTAAACTAGAAACATTGTATACGAACAGCATATTTACAACGATTATAATTGAATTCTTTGCACTTGTACAACAAAAAAATACCAAAATACCAAATGTTTTTTCCAACACACCCCCGGCCCGCCCACCAACCACTTTACACGTTTAAACTATTGATTTGTAATACAAAAAACAAAGAAAACTTGTAAAAATTGCGGCGCAAGAAAAAAAACCATAAAAAAAAAACCCAAACACACGGAAAAACAAAAAAATTTGTTGTTAATTTTGTTTTGCTTACATTTGTTGTTGATCGATTTCAGCTGAGCTCAGTCCAAGCCCCAACCCCCTAACCTACAACCCTCCAAACCACCCACAAGAATTTCTCTCTGAATTTGTTCGTAATTTGCTTTGAGCGCGCATCGAAATTCCAATCAAATTATCTACGTAATCAACAAAAATAAAAAAAAATAAAACTACACAAAAAAACAATACATAAATATATTTAAAGAAAACATAAAAAATACTTATCAAAAAAATACAAAAAATACTAAAAGTGCATAGGCAAAAAAAGTAAATAAACTTAAGATTGAATGAAGGAAAAAAAGGCAGAAAAGATGACATAATGTAAATAAATAAATAATATTAGTCAAATTTGTAGCAGTCGAAATTGAAACAACAAGAAAAAACTGTATTTATATTGTATATGATTTAACTGTAACTGTAACTGTAAACTCTTATATAGAACTATATAACTACAATCACTAGATTCGATGCGATTCGCAAATGTATCTCAATATGGCAACGCGACGAGACGAGAATATGGAAACGTAAAAACTGAAAAAATCTCTTAAATCAAAGCAGTTATAAAAAAACAAAAACAAAATACATAAAACTATATATAATTTTTTTACTTGAACATTTTTATAAGACAACAAAAAACAGCCCGGAGACCTCCGAAAATCTGGACTCGATGAAATTTTCAGTGTTTTTTCGTGTCAAATTTGAAAGTAATGCTGTAAACTGTAGTTGATATACATGTAACTTAATACACACTTATATTGTATCTAGTGAAGTTAAACGGCAACAACAATATATGATTGACTGTTTGATTGATTGATGCGTGCGAATGTCTGATTGTTTTGTTTATATAAACTAGAATATAAATTTGTTTCTTTGTTAAATCTGCTGGGTGATAATTTATGAATGATTCAACTGATATACATATAACGCATATTATATATATCTATCTATCTACAACACATACATATATATATATATATATTTATAATCCTACAAATCGAGAGTTCCGGAACAGAAAAACAAGAAGAAAAAACTTTAAAAAAACTTATGTATAATCAATGAAAGACAAATTTCAAGTCCAACAAACAAATTATCTATGTTTCCTGTTAACTTTGTAAATCTGTAAACTGTAAACTTTAACATTAACTGTAACTAGCGCTGTTAACGGCTAGCTGTTAACTGGTTTAACATTTTGTGTGTACGTTTTTGAATTTAGTTGAACATTTTATGTTTGAATTTTTAAATTGTATTAACTTTAGTTTAAATATTGTGACATAATAATGTTTATAATGTGTATATGTGTGTCTGTGTCTGTATCTGTATCAGTGTGCCTGTGTGTGTATACATACGTATATCCTATGTATTCCAAACCAAAAACTAAACACAAAATTTTCGCTTAATCAATGAAAATTTTTTGAAACTTTGCTCACAACTTGGCTGCATGATATTTTGATAACAAATCGATAAAGATAAAGATAAATATATATACAGACATATACACATCTATATATTACTAGTTGTATAGGCATAGTGCAAGTAGGGAGCATGATTGAAGATTGATGATTGAAGAGCGAATAGTCTGTAAGCGAGTAGCGAAAAGTGGACAATTTTTGAAACCTAGCATGTAATTTTAAACTTAACAAATAAATCAAAACACAAAAAAATCAAATACAGATACAGAGTTATAATTATAAATCAAAAACAATGAAATCAAATCAATCAACAATCTATTGAGATTTGTATATAATATAATTACTGTACTACATATATGTATATCCAATTAATACACACACACGGAAACACTACACCCCACACACACACACATAAACACACACAATACTTATTACATTATATAAATATAAATATTAATCTTAATTATTATGTGTATCTACAACAACAATTTACCATATACATATTACTTCTGTGCGCTTCTTGCGATCTAAGGAATTTCAATAAAAACAAACAAAAAATACCTAAAAAGTATAAAAACCAACGAAAAATACAAAAAAATACAAAACAAAAAAACAAAACATACAAATATATTTTTTTCTATTTGCTGTGTCTTATCGATGGGGTCAAATTTTACAATCTCTTTGCTTAGGCCATTGGCCATTGTATTTCCTCCTTTCGAATTCGCTGTGTGTTTGTTTCGGTATTTGGGCAAACATCTGCTGATTATGACAGACCCGAGTCGGTGAGGACTGTTGTCGGGGCTCTACAAACTGGACAACTCTATGATTAACTGCAGTGGCAACTTTGAGCTGCAGCTGCAGCTGCATCTTCATCTTTAGCTGTCGACTGGCAGGGAACAACTTTCGCCTCTCGTGTTGGTTTCACTCTCGGCACTCGACGATTTAAGCTTTATTGTATAACATTTTTGACTTGAACCCGGCTGTGTTGATAGCTAGCTGCAAAATGTGACAAATAATCTGTTATCACATGATTTATTAGCCACTTTAATTGAGCTGTTAAAAAAACTGCTTGCATGTCAGCTAAACAACATTCAAACTTGGCGCCAAAAGTTTGCACCCACTGAATAGCACTCAGCTTTTGTCACAGCGCACTTATTAGGCTGCCGCATTTGCGTGCTGCCACTTGGCGCCAAACGGCTGTTGGGCACTGCCATACCGTTCTTAGTTATTTTTTAGCACTTTATTTTTAAAATACCAACTTCAGCTCCAAATGGCTAAGCTCGAGTGAGTGGAGCTTTTAGTGTCGAACGTGGATTCGTGACGAGCGGTGGGCAGAAGTGACGAGCTTGCGACGAGCCAGTTAACTTGCAACACACACATACACACAACAACACAAAAACACACACAATCAACACACAAAAATTCTGAAAAGTGCACAAAGTAAAGTTAAAGCAATTAAGTGGAGCGAAAAAAACTCAAATTACTAAGTGAGACATAAAGGAGAAAGCAGCCAAGTAACTGGGCATCAAGTGCTGGGAAGTGCGTATATTGGCAAACGAGTTGGATTCATTGAGAAAAGTGCGTAAAAAAGCCAAAAAGTATTCAAGTTTTCATTTCCACAACCACACACACACACGCACAGACACATACACATGCGATACGATATATATATGTATACACGTTCGTAGAGTTACCTGACACACAACGCAACGCGCCTATCACCGACTACCGCATTTTCTTTTTACCCCTACACTGCCCCACCCACCCTGTGGAAGGGGGTGTGCGTGTATGTGTGCTTTTGTGTGCGTGAATTTCTGATTGTGCTGACTTTTTCCTTTGGTGTTTTCATTTTGAAAAAATAAAAGAGTAGAAAAAAAGTCACAAAAGTCGTGCGTGGAAATTGAAATTCTATAGATTCCGTACTAAAAATAATACAACAACAATAACAACAGTTATAAGCCAGCTGTGCTTTAATATGCCCGTTATACAATACTAAATAAGTGTGTGTGTTTTTTTATGTTTGGCTCAACTCAATAGGCAAATAGCCAAAGCGCGTTCTTTGCTTAAGCTGCGAGAGTAACACACATACACACAGACAGAGGCACGCAAATAAACTGAGAGACACACAAACACACACAGACACGCACGCACACATATACAGCTATGCGCTGGTAACGTTTTAAGAGTAACCTTCAAAGCTTGTGCAACGTTTTCGCTGTCAAACTCTGCAGCCGCAGCAGCAGCGCAGTCAGCGTCAGCAGGAGCAGCATCAGCAAAGAGAGAAGCAAAATAGAAAATAGAAAAAATAGTAGAAATATAAGCAGCGAAATAACTGTAAGTTGGAAGCCATAATTGAGTAGGCGAATTGAGGTTGCGCTGGCGTTCGTTAGTGCTATGCTTGCCAGCTATGAAACTTGTGTGCAGTTGCATTTGCATAGTAAATGATAGTTGTACGTGTGTGTGTGTGAGCACATAAATAAATGATTGCAGCACAGAAGTGTTTAGAGGTAGACGTTAAAGCCAAAAGGCAACCAGCAAACCAGGCGCACCAAGGCCCAGTTAACCGAATGCCTTCATATATTCAGTGTTCATTTGTAAATGCCCAGGTGTACAGGTGTGTGTGAGTGTGTGTGTGTGTGTGTACGGGTCAAAACTGCAAAGTGCACAGCACACAGACACAGCGACACGAGGGCAACTCCCACCTAGGGACTGATTAACTGTCAGAATGAGACAAGCTTTGTTTGTACCGCCCACCTGTCTACCCCTAATGCCCCCCCTACTGCCCCCAGGCACTTAGATTGTGTACACATGTGCATTGTGTACCCTTTATTACAGTGTGTATCTAATTCTAATTGAAAGTGACTTGGCAAATGCTTTTAACCTAATACAGCATTAACTAGTAATTGATCAAATACTAAAATTAGTAGCCATCCTTTTAGTATAGAATGCAATTATCAAACTGCTTTTGTCTCGAAGCGAAAGCAATTTAATATAATTATGATTAATGCAGTTGCCAATTGTCGTTTGTTTTCTTAGGCCCACTGTGCGCACTGTGGGCGAGTTCGATTTAATAGCATAATATTTATGTTAATTATAAATTATGTGACGCTAATGTGCTGCAGGCAGTTAATTAAATGACTTTGAGCCACTTTTGAGATACATTCAAGCCCAAAAGATACACGTAACTCGCTGACTGCAGCACAAAAGATACCCGAAGTATGACGCATTCAAAATAAATATAAACAGCGGAAAACAGAACTAAAAAACAACAATCAAAATTACTGACGCTGACGTTAAGCTGCGAATACTTAAAGATACAAAGATACAAAAATCGAACGCTCGCTGACTGGTACTGGTACTGCTACTGGGTAGAAAGAAAGTTGTCATTGCGGGATTCTTGCGATTTCGTTGTGCTTCCTGGGGCCAAGAGATCAGCAAGTGCTAAGGACAATGCCACATGACGTATACGTAATGGCAACATGCTTGGTCTTGGCTATATACATATATCGTGCCAAGCACATTTATCACATACAAGCATATTACCTACATTGGCAATACATGCATAAAGCGAAACCAGGGAGGCAGTCCTTGACAGCCCTGGGGCCCTTAGTCCTCCGTTTGTAGCCCTTGGCATGTGGGCGAGAAATTTCGCATTGATTATGCAACAGTTTGGCGGATTGAGCGTGTAGCGTAAACAAAACGCGACAAACGGGAGTCGTCGTCAGTCGACTCACACGTAAGAGTTGGCTGAACTCCAAGAGGCAGCCCAGCTGCAGCGGGGTAGGCTAGACACAGCAGAGACCCTGTATAAAGCAGCTGAACTTAATTTGTTTTTAAAAATTCACTTTTAAACGTTTGGATTGAAAGAATGTTACCTTTGGTAATGCTTATAGCCTAGTTAATTCAATTAGCCAACTTTTAAGTGTTTTCACTCATCAATTATGCAATTACAAGCAGCGTTTATCGTATGGGAAAAACTGATAACTTTGTTAGAGGAAAACTGCGATTGTTGCAGTTGGAGGAATGTACAAGTCGAAACATGTCATGCCCAGTACAAGTAATTCCCCGTCTTATAATTGACTGAGGCACGTCAGGCAACAACAACAACAACTGAATGAACAACAAGAAGAAGAAGAAGCAGCAGCGGCAGAACAACTTATGGCTACATTGTATGTCAGTCGCAGTTGTCGTTGAGTTTATGACTCGAAGCGAAAGATAGTTCAGAGGGAGGGGAAGGGAAGAGGCAGCTAAAGGGCATGTCTAATGATATTTAGTCGAGAATTGCTCATATTTAATGCATTTGATTGTAATAACAGTTCAGCGGCGACGCGACGCGGCGTATACGTAATGTCTGCAATGCATTCGGTCTGCAATTTAACTAAATCTCAGCTAAAAGTCGCTCTATTGACTTTTTTTTCGGCTGACTGGCTAGCTAAACGATGATGTGATCGTCTGACGCACGTACACACACACACACACACACCGTCACACCTACATGAACCCGCATAGAACTATACAAAGTAAATCCAAGTTTTTATTTTGTTTTTTATTTTCTGTTTACATTTTTGTTGCTGCAACTAAAATGTCGCCAAGCCACGTTAAGACGTAATTTGCCTTAAAGTCAACACACACACACATACACATACACGTGTGTGTACTGGGTATATGGAAACTAGTTACTCATGCGGCCAAGTCCATAATTTGTGGCTTATTAACAGCTACGACTTTGGACACACAGCAAAGAGCATGAAAGCGTCTCTCTCTCTCACTCTCCACACAAGACCCGCTTAACTTGTTTACAGGGTGTGTGTGTGAGGCAAATAAAAGTAAACAAATCACGTAATAACGATCAACAAATTACTCAGCAGTAATTCTATATATCCACAGATACATCTCTATCTATTCACGATTAACAGAGATGCGACAGCTTAATAAAGCTTGTAGTATTTGTAGGCAGCCGATCTTTGGCTACAATTTGGCTATAATGCCAAGCAAACATAGACATTCTGGCCAAAAGCAAACTTAACTAACTAAAAACGTCAGTTTGGGTTTAAACTGAAGTCAACGGGACTGACAAATTCATGTTTATTCACGTCCGACAGTGATGGAAGTCGGTGTCACTTCACTGTCGGCAAGTGCAAATATTCTAG
Organism: Drosophila dunni; assembly: GCA_018152125.1. NCBI lineage: Eukaryota > Metazoa > Arthropoda > Insecta > Diptera > Drosophilidae > Drosophila > Drosophila dunni. Next base: position 16,805,964 of record JAECXC010000339.1, on the reverse strand, counting down.
TTGGTAACGGAGGCCCTGGGAAACGGCTAACAAACTATGACTCTAAAACGCCAACAGAGTTTTAATTTATTTAAAACAATTAGAAAAGTTCAGCGAAAAATTGCAAAAAATTTAATGGAATTTCTAAAGTAAATTAAGTGGGGAAAAACAGCGAAATCCGGTTGTAAAGTATCTTATAGATGCCAGTAAAACAGTTTGAAGAAGTAGTGAATTTATCTATTTGTACTTAGGACACTTTCAGCTGTATCTATTGGACTTTACAAAGCATCTTTGAACTTCAAACCTTGCCAAACAGCAGCTACTTTCTATCTTTCTTACTTTATAGGGTATCTTTCAAGTCTAAACCTTCCCCAACGACTCGCACTTCACACCTGTTGTTATTTATAACAAATTGTTTGACAGATTACGCTTAAATTTCAAATGTAAACAGTTGAGGAATTTGTTAATTTGTATCTTACGCTGAGGCTTATGTAACCCAGATACACTCACTGCTAAATTTATGAATACTGCGAGTATATTCACTGTGTAGTCACCTCCATTGTGGCTCGACTTTTCGCTTATCAGACACTCGAGTGTGTGGGTGTGTGCGTGTGGCACCTTGAGCCAGTTTGCTCAACAAATTTGGGCCAAAGTTGCAAGCTACTCAGATACTTGCAGCATTGTTAGCCGAGTTACCTGTGCTACCTGTGTGCGAAAGGGCAAAGTTCAGCATCAACTATCGCTCTGGCAATTAGGAAGCAAACTGCAGCAAACTGAGCAAAAAAAGCTACAAGAAGAAAAAAGATGGCTCGAAGGGGTTTAAGCCATTGTTTCTCAGCTGGCATCAAAACTGGTGACGCACTTGCCACAAATAGCAGCAGCTGCTGGTGCTGCTGCTGCCTACGTGCAACACTCGTGCTATGAATATGAATCAAAGCCGAGTTGTGTTGAGACACCTGCCATTGTGCGCTGACAACAATGGATTGAAATACTCTCTCTCTCTACAGGGTATAACTAAATTGTCACGCTTTATAGCTATGCAGGCCAGCAGTCAGTTGGGGATGGGGAGTGGGCATTTAGATAGCCTAGTTTAGTGCACAGTGGGCACAAATAGAGTTATTTGTGGAAAGGCTTAAACACTGATCAGCGTGCAGCTCGAATAGAAGGGGCTACGAATCTGAAATATATTTTTAGATAGCTACTTCGGTTAAATATAAGCAGGATGGCTAATGAAACGCTTTTTAATAACTAATTTTTCTCACTGATCATCGTCTGCCCTAAGCCAAAGGACATACAAAGCTGAAAAGTAACTTTATTGAAGCTAGAGAAGTGCTTTGGGTGGAATAAAGAGCTCGTAGATGCTATTCTGGCTGCTTTACCTACTCCACACTGATCACCAACCAGCTTAAACTTAAAGAGCTGCGATGCTCATATTTTTACAACCCACAAAACCGAAACACAAGCTAAAAACTCACACAAAGATACACAAAGTACCTACGTACTACAGTTCCTATGCTAGCTAGAGTATCTAGCGTTTTTCACTCAATTTTCTTAGCTGCTTTTTGTAGTGTTTACTTGCAAATTAGGCAACGACTTTTGGCCAAGTTGGTGCTATGCAAATATTTGTTTTTTAGCATTCGAGTGGAGTGTCTAGCTTTTGAGGGAACAGGTCTGCTAAAAAATATCAGTTCGTTGACGCTGCTCATTCCCCAGTTTCCCCAGTTCCCCAATTCCCCATTTCTTCAATTCTACAGATTTCAAGATTTCCAGTTAAACTTTAAGTGTGGATTAATGTGATTGTTTTGATTGCTGTGGGACTGTGAGTCATTGTCTGGTTGTGGCGCGATAAGAGCATACTTCAGGCACACACTGTTTGGTTTGGACCAGTTTGAAGTGCTGACAGCTGAACTGACTTGGCTAACTGGCAGACGGCAGTTGGCAGTTGACTTGACCCAACTTGGCCCACAGACAGCACAGACATGCGAACTCTAACCCGAAATGTTTGAGTTCTTGTTAATAAAATATACAAAAACAACTTTTGTTGATATATTTAAATTTGTTTATGTCAATTATCTTTTGCAGCGCAATGCGTCTCGATACGAACTCAAATGTGGACTTTAAAGCGTTCGACTCTAGTTCCAGTTCCAGTTCCAACTCATGTGTAAGTATGCTCGATGTTTAGTACAGGAAAAAGTAACTTCTTCACCCAGCTGCCCCCAAACCAAATCTTCCACCCATTTTCAGTACTAAATTCTAACTCCCTATATTGCAGATTGTGAAATTGGAGCACCTGGCCAGCTGGGGTGGCTCACAAAAGACGGATACACGGCTGCCTATAACGGACTACTCCACACTTGGCGGACCGCGGCACAACTGCAGTCCCTTTCCGCTGTCCAAAGATGTCAACAATCGACTGGTGATTTGGTAAGCTAAAGAAAGTTAGGTAACCCAAGCAGTTGGTAACTTTACACACCTCTTTATAGGGATGGAGATATGACCACATTGGATGTGGATGCCATCACGAACAGCAGCGATGAGACCCTGACTGAAAGCAATACCATATCGGAGCGCATTATCGCCGTTGCGGGCAATCAGCTCAAAGAGGAACTCAGCACAACTGTGAAGGGTGAGCTTACTTACTCCTAGCTGTATCTTTGAGATACTTTAGCTAAACCCCTACATTCCACAGAATGCCGCATTGGAGATGTGCGTGTGACGCGTGGATACAATCTGCCAGCCAAGTATGTGCTGCACACAGTGGCACCTGCCTACAGGGAAAAGCTCAAGACAGCCGCCGAGAATGCGCTGCACTGCTGCTACAGGTGAGCCTCCCTAAAGAGGAGTAGTGTCTCCAGTTAGTAATACTGTTTCCTCCCTACAGAAACGTGCTCTGCAAGGCCAAGGAGCTCAATCTGCGCACAATCGCCGTGTGCAATGTGAGTGGAAATCAAAAGAGTTTTCCAGCTGACGTCGCTGCGCACATCGCCCTGCGTGAGTAACCGATCTAACTGTCCAACTGATAGCAGCTAAGGCCGTGTATACTGTACACCTATTTACCCTTTAGATTGATTAGAGTGCTGTTTAAAGATTCCTACTTTATGGCTACACTTGAGGCTAGGCTGAGATACACTGATTTGAGAGTTGTTTACTAACTTTCCAGCCTCTAAACTTGAAGTTTTAGTGTTTTAGTTTAGCGGCTTTAGCTGCTTTTAAAGCTTTTACTCTGAAATTGAAAATTAGTAGCTAGTAAAAGTAGTCTGTTATACAGTCTAGTCTTTAAACCATTTTAATCTAAGGCATAAGTTATCTTTCTATGACAAACTGTGCTAATTTTAGCTGTGCTTTCATCACTAGTGTGTGTAGCTCACCAGAGTTCTAAGGCCAAAGAATTTCCTCTTAGTTTCCCTGCATACTTTTCCCCTTTGTCAATCCTAGCTACACTAACTAACTAAAACCCTACATAGATCTGCTTAAACTAACGCTACTTCTACCCCCTCACAGGCACCATTCGTCGTTTTCTGGACAAGTTTACACAGCAGGTTGTGATACTGTGCGTCAACAGCAGCGAGCGTGGCACCTACGAGGTCCTCGCGCCGCTCTACTTTCCCCGTGATCAGCTGGAGGAGCGTAGTGCGCTGTGGCAGCTGCCCAAGGACACGGGCGGTGAGCTGGGTGAACCACAGCATCCCGATCCCGATCGTCAGATAAGGATCATCAGGAATCCACAGCACAGTCACAGCCACAGTGTGCACATGCGTCATCGTGCGGGTGAGTGTTATCAATGACGTCTGTGTTTGTTATCGGATTTGTGTTATCACTTATCAGTTATAAGTTTATCAGTTGTGAGTTCTACTCTGGCTTGATTTTGACATTGTTCTCTGGATGGATTCGTGTCTTTGTTTGGGTTCTCAACAACTGCCGATAATGTTGATAAGATAACAGACTCACACACACACACACTCGTCGTAGACCCGTCTATACTTGATATATGCTTGTGTGTTCTAGCCGAGTTCCAAAACCGAATCCGATTCGGCATCGGAATTCATTCGTTAAATTGCCCCCTCGTCAATTTGTACGGCTTCAGTTACGTTCGAAAGACGCATTCGTGTAGTTACAGACGGTAGTTACCTTAATTGTTTGCCTATTTTTTCAATCGTTTTGCCATTTCTTACAATTGATTTAACAATTACGCCGTAATTCACGCATTTCCCCAACCGCGTACCGATTTAAAGTTTCTTCGCACATTGTGTAAGTGAATAAATGTTAAAAACTCACTTAATTACGTTTAAAATTCACGGATTTTGCAATGTTATGCTGAAAACAAATGCGACAATAACTAATTTGTGTGATTAACTTGGGCAATTTCCTCTGCTGACGTCAGTGTCGCTGGTTCAAAAGTGTTGCATACTTTGGGGCTGTCATAAAAATGCATCAAGTGCTGCATAAACAGCGGGATATTTAAAAAGGGGAAATTTTACGGATAATTTCTGGCAGTGCTGGCAGAATTTCAGGGGCTAAAATAGCTGGACACTATAGAAAAATCATTTAAAAAAAATAAAAGTCTAAATAAGGGAACATCAAAGTTTTTAAGGAAAAGTCAAGGAAAATTCTCCAAAAAAATTAAGCATTTAAATAATACAAATTGTTATTAAAGGGAAAATGGATTTAATATACTTACCCATGTGAAAGCCGGTAGAGTTTTAATAGAGTTTCGATCTTATGAAAAAAGACCATCAGCTTTAAAAAGTTACTTTAACATGCAAACTTCTGGCACTACCCTCGCTTGTATGCAAACATTCTGATGTAATACTGCTTGCTTGCGTCTGCTCTTTAGTACATAATATGATAGATTTATAATCAAAATTAATGGACATTAATTCGCAACTCGATTAATCCCTTTCCCCTGCCCTTTCTTTCATCTCTGTTGACTCATGAATATCTGTAGACACGTAAAGTTTTGACACAGTTCTGATAATTACAAGGTGTATAAGCCGCTTAAGTAACACCGACTTAAGCTAAACGAGCTTCTGTTTTGGCTGAAATTACGCAAGTTAATCAAAAAGTCATAGGCAAACATTGAAATTAACTGTTTGGGCTTATCTGCTGACAGTTAGTTAAGATGAGTGTCAGCAGCCATGATTTTAGCTGATTATGTCGTTGGCAAAGTTCTTCTTGGCTCGCTTAAATCATGTCAACGTTTGAAAACAACGCAACTCGCTTATCGCTTCATCTCTTGTCCCCACAACTGTCTCGCTCTGCCCGCCAAACAGTCACCAAGCGAGAGAGGGAGAGCGTGTAAACGACAGGGGGCGTTTGGTTGCTTCCTTCAAGTTAAACGCTCTCACAACGCAGCTGGCGTCGCTGTGGGCGTCGCTGTCACTGAGGCCTGCAGTTGACAAAAGCAGCGTCCAAAAACGTACGACGTCGGCGTCGCTTTCAGTTCATAACAAATGAAGCAGCACTGAAGAGCGTTCTCTGTCAACGCTGATCAACGATTGACCGACCAAAAGCATCAAAACAAAGAAAATAAAACAAAAACAAACATGATAAATAACTCATTTGAATTCTCCTGTAAATGCATTGACACGTGTGTGTGCACTACTACAAGTATAACTAACTCTCTTACTCTCTTTTCTTATGCTTGCTCTCTTAGCTGACGACGACTCAGACGTTAGTCCACACGACATGGAGGGCAACAGCTCGGATCTGGAGTATGGCGCCAGGGACATGAATGGCCTCAGTCTCAATTCCTACAGCAGTACTCTGCAGGCACAGCTGCAGGTAATTAGGATTCATCTATAATTGGTTATCTCTATCTAATATTGTATTTTTTTTTTATCTAAAGCGCGATCTGGACAGACAGCATTTGTTGAGCGATCGGCCCAGAGCTGGCGTCTATGAGAGCGTCGTTGCCGAGGGCATTGAGGGCATGGAGCATCAAGAGAGGTAAGAGAGTTTGAAAGCTCACACAAAAGCTTTTTATGCACGTGCATTGTTTTAGCGAGTAAGCAGTAAAGCAGCTGTAAAGCTCTTAAGAGTAATGAAGTTGCTGCAAAGCGATAGGTATGTTTCTCTTTGTAAAAACTAACTGTAACTGATCGAAGTCAAAGCGTAATGAGTGTTATTATTACACCAAGCTGACTTTAAAGAGAGCATTAGTGCTTTAAGCTGTTGGGGGATTAATGCTCTTAAATTATAAAAGGGACAGTGGAAAGTTAATATGTATATAAGTTTAATTCTTCACTTTGTTGCTTGTTTGTTTGTTAGTTTGTTGGTTGTTGATTTGATTACGCAATGATATCATCACGTAACGGTCATATCAAATGTCCGATTGCGTCACTAAAGACGTTTACACTTCTAATAACTGGTTCGTCTGCAGTTAATAAAACTGTCACAGGATTAACCCCCCACTCTCACCCCTTCCCTTTCTACCCCTTCCTGCTTTCTTTTGTCGGACAGGCGCATAAACACAATTGTAATAGTCTTGGATAAATAAATAGAATCATATATTTTGCGGGCGCGTGCCGGAAATATCTTAAGCGTCTAACAAACGACTTCTTTTGACCACAGAGAGCAACAATTTCTTCTCCATCCCTCGTCTCCCCTTTCCTGCTTAAGAATAACGTACACTTGTGTAGCTATGCAAATTTTACAGGACATTGGCACGCGACTTTGTATCGCGCAATTGAAATCGAGTTGACCGTACTACCAATTTACACTGGCAACTGGCCTAAAACGACGTCACTCTAGACGTCATCAATTGCATGTCCCAAAAGGGGGAAAGAAACAGAAATTTATTTAGCGTTTTGAGGGTAATTACCAAAAATAACTGAGACTGTGACTAACTAAGCACAGAAATGGCCGCTTTAATGCCAAGCTAAAGATAGGAAGTGGCTGTATAAGAAAATATGAGTGCGAGGGTGGGTCGAACAGTTGTTCAAAATACTTTCATTAAAAACTTAGGCAAGCGAAGCCACTTCCAACATTTATCTACACTTTCCGCAACTTTAAGGCCCACCCTCGCTACAGTTTATATGCACAGTTAGTGTTTATCTTTATGGCGTTTTAATTTGCATACTACTCCTACCAAATTCCAATTCCAAATCCAAGTGAATTGTATAAAATTGTTTTGAATGTCACATTTTGGCATTAAACTGACATTCAGTGTCAAATCCACAATTCGATTGACAACTTCAGCTGTCAACTTAATTATGGTGGGCCAATGAGCAGCGTCTGCTACCTACCACCTACTACCCCTACGCCTCCCCCTACCCACCTACAGCGCACTTATTCCGAGTGCGATGCCAATTTGAATGCTGCAGTTCATTGAATGCAACCACACAGTTTGTTTCATTCGTTTCGGTTTCAGGTTCAGGTAATCGCATATCGTAATATCGTGTGTCATCGCATTTTGTAAGCATTTAAATCTTAATTAAATTTATTTCATACTTATGCATGAACGTTTTAGTTCAATGCGTTTTAAAGCCGGGTTCAACTCGAGTGTGAGTTCAGTTGAATGCATTGAAAATAGCGCATACGTCATGTTGTGCTGTCCAAAAAGTGGCACGAAAACTCGAAATTTAACTGAATATTTAGACAGCTCGAAAGGAGTGGGGAAGGGAGGAAAAACATGGCATTTGCATTATGCGATTGGCGGCTGTCAGGCAGTCGGGCAGTCAGGTAAAAAAGAGCTAGCATGTCCTTGGATAAGAAATTTCCTGTGCTCCCTCAACGCTTGCAGTTGTTGTTGCTCATGTTGATGTCATTGTACAGCGCAAAGGGCGCAGACGCAAAAGAGAGCGCCACTAAGAGCGCCAGAGCGAGAGAGAGAGTGGCACAGAGAGCAACTGAGCGCGTGCACTTCCTGACTGCGGCTTCGGCCGCGACTGCGACTGCGACAGTGAGTCTCTTGGTGTACACATATTAAGTATGCGTGTGTGAGTGCGTGTGCTTTTGTGCTTGTGTGTCTCTGTGCTATGTGGGCAGCTGGGACATCGTGGAGTTGAGCGCGAGAGAGAGTCAAAGAGCAGTGAGCAATAAGCATTCGTCGTTTTAGTCGAGGAACGCAGCTCGTTGCGAACGGTCGTGTGTGCGCTCGCGTTAACCAACAGTTAGAATAGAATTGTCAAACAGATTTATATAAACTCTCAATACTTATACTTTTCTTTTTCATTTCAAAATATATTACATACTCAATGCCAACGTCAACGAGTGTTTAATAGTTTTTCGTTTCGTTCTCCCTTCAAAATCGCAATAATAATCTGACGCGGCTTCCGTACGCAACGCAAAAGTCTGGCCAAAAATACAGAAAAGCTGCCACAAAAAGTAGAAAACGAAAATATTAAGACATCTATTTATATAAAGTCTCAAAACGACTGCGCCATTTGCGTCAATAGTGAGCAAGAAAAGTGCAATTGGAAAATAGGCAAATTCCATCGATAGTTCGATCGATAAACACACACAAAATAATTGAACTAGAACTAGACTAAAAGTGGGCAAAAGGGGCAAACAAGTACCAAGTACCGAGTACCGTGTAACGTGTACCGTGTAAATCCAAGCGAAGCCACCCAAAAGTGTCCGCCCCCAAAAGAGTACCCACACCCACACCCACACAGACCCAAAACACAAACACAATGACAATGCTCGAGGGCATGACGTCCATAGACTTGGGCTCCAGTCCCATGCAGGAGACCACCGGGGACATGATGGCGGCCGATGAGCTCATGGAGACGCCGGAAGAGAGGTAAACATGCTTCAAGAAATTCCCTTCAATTCAATTCAATTACAAATCGTTTGACGTTGATGACGTCGCTGCGCGTGTTCCCCCTTTCCTCCCCCTTCCTACCGTTGCTTTCGCACTCCCACAATTTTCTTGGCTAATTGCGTGACGTCATTGGAGTCGACTTCTTGCATGATTCCATTGCCACTTGCCACATAATTTTAACTAGTTGTCGTCGTTGTCGTCTATTTATAGCAGTCGATAGTGCTCTTTGAGCATGTCTATGTTGTCCTTTCAGCCAACTCATCGGTAGTCATGTATTAATAAAGCCATGCACGACCCTGAGAACTCAGCATGGAGAATGGGAATGGGAAAGGGGCACTAGTAACCGATTTACCCAGCCAATAAGCTGCACACGTAGCCAAATACCTGTCAATTCAGTTGAACAATAGCATGCAATGTGCGGGCAGGAAGAGAAATCTGAACCACAGTCGGCAGTACAGTGAAGCGCAGCTAGAAGAACCAGAGGTACCTGGTACCTGGTGCAAGTCTTCCCACCTACTGTTTACTGTACTTAACACGCTCCAGAAACCCCACGAGTTGCAGCTTAATTACGCTTTTTATTAGAGTTGTAGTTCAATTAAAATTGCATTTCAATTTATCAGATTCAGATTCACACGCCCATTGTTGACTGTACAGGGTATGTTTGAGTTCGTCATGACTGCTGTTTCATCAGTTGTTTACAGACTGCGTCACAATGCGTCGCATTTTATAGCTTGGGTCTTATCTTTATCTTTATCTGTATCTGGATGCCTGACTCCGATGCAGATGCTGTCGCTTCTGCTTATCAGCGGAAAGATACTTTGTTATCAGCCAGCTGCTACCGCAGTTACGTTGACTGCGGCTACTGCTGCTGCGTCATTTTGCATTAAACAACAAACACACGCATAGTAATAAATAAATACATACTACTTTTATTTAAATATAAACTTTAATAAAACAGCAATAAACATTAACAATTCACACGGCGTGTGTCAGGGACTCAAGTGATTCAAAAAACTGGTTAATTGACATCATTTTAACACATATATTTGCGGTAGTATCACCAACTAAGTCGTGCGCTTAACGCTAAACGGTGCTACCAACCATAAACTCTCGAAATTCCATAAAAAAACCGCTAAATTCATAAAAAAAATCACACCGATAAGAGCTAACCATATAACAACATAACATTGGATTAATCCAAGCTTTTAATCTGCATTCATGACAATAACAATTTCATTATTGCTTCCATAGCATTTTTGAGTCATCGGCTGTTAAGAGCGATCGTTTAACAGCGGCAGCTAAGGGGCTAGGGCGACTTAACAGTCTGCCCCGCTGTTAGTTCCATTTGCTCTGTAAACTTAACAGCGCGCTGTTAACTGACGTGCTCTCAATTAAAACTACGACTGCACTGCCATTAAATACTATAACTGCAAATTTTTTACAAAACTTTTGAGTGCGGAAATGATTTGTGGAACAGTTCACAATATTTTTCGCTTATTTTAGCACAACAGTTGAAAGTCAAATTGCCTCTTACGGCTTTCAAAGAAAACATAAACAAAATGTGGTCTGAATTTTAAGCACTTTGCTGTTAAATAAATTATTCAAGCGAATTTTACGTCTACTCTGCTATTAGTAGTAGTTTATTGTACTCGCTGCTTTGAGTGACAGGCAGTTACTTAGCAGTTCAATTAGCACCTGATTCAGTTCAATAAACTATCAATCATAACCGATTAACTGACTGTGTATTTAATTGGTTTCTCTTTTGATATATTGCAGATACGAACGTCTCTTGGCGCGGGCACAAGTGGAGGATCTGAATGAAGTCTCTGGCATCGGTTGTCTATATCAAAGTGGCGTGGATCGTCTGGGTCGACCTGTGATTGTGTTCTGCGGCAAATGGTTTCCAGCCCAGAATCTTGACCTGGAGAAAGTACGACTAACTTATCTATCTAATTGTCTTCAATACTAATCCCAGTACTCGTTTTCAGGCGCTGTTGTATCTGATAAAACTGCTGGATCCAATTGTAAAAGGCGACTATGTGATCGCATACTTCCATACACTCACATCCACCAGCAATTATCCATCCCTGCATTGGCTGCGTGAGGTCTACAGTGTCTTGCCCTACAAGTGAGTAGCTTCAGAGTAATTACACCCTAGGAAATCTATAACTCTTTCATTCTGCAGATACAAGAAGAATCTGAAGGCCTTCTATATCGTGCACCCCACGTTCTGGACTAAGATGATGACCTGGTGGTTCACCACATTCATGGCGCCAGCCATCAAGGCCAAGGTGCACTCGCTGCCAGGCGTGGAGCATCTGTACTCGGCCATTACCAAGGATCAGCTGGAAATACCCGCCTACATAACGGAATACGATATGGCAGTAAGTAGAGCTCTCCTTCCCTATGCTTCCTATATTTAATCCTATATCTTTTCTCCTTTCTAGACCAATGGTTTGCATTATTTTAACCCTGTGCCGACTGCCTCGTAGATGGCGGCCATTGTAGCTGTCTAGACAGCTGTATACACCCTATACCGATACATATATACACACAAACACACACACATACAGACATACGGACACGTATAATGGAATTTTTATAAATTTTTATAGAATCGTACTCATGTTTTCTTTGTTAATTATAAGCAAAACCGTTTTTGTTGATGAATTGTTGGATTGTATTTGAGTAGATCTAATTGGATATGGAATGAACACCCTAAACCCAAAACATTCTTATGAAACCTGCATGAAAAGCTACCAAAATTGTTAATTTGCTAGAGTTAAAAACGAAAAGAAACTTAAAAACTAAAGAAATTGCAAAATTAGTAAATTGTTTAAGCATTTTTTTAGGCAAGTTGAGAAGCTAAATTACTATATAGCAAGCTGAACAAATTGAGATTTCGATTAGAGAGGAATATTAATTGATATAGCATTAAAACATTGTTGTAGTTATATCATTCAGAAATTGTATTAGTATCCAAACAAAAACTAGATCACTCGAATTGTACAAGTATGAGACGAGCTGAGATGAGACGAGTTGAGAGTCCCCCCTTCCCTTTGTTAACCCTTTGACCCCCTCGGAGAAAACTTGATACGTACATATTATAAATTCAATTGTAATTATACAACAAAAAAGATAAACTAAATTATATACATATATATATACAATACATATAAATAAAAGAAATAAAAATATATTAAAATTGAGCAGTGACTCAATTACAGAAAAACATAAGAAAAAAAAAGCTATAATATATATTTTAAAGTTGTTAAAGAAGCAAGTGAAGAAGCAGACCTTTTGTAGATACATACTAACTTAATTAATTAATTGACTAAACCTAATTAGAGCTCACCGTAAGGCCGCAATTGAAACACCAATAAAAAGCAGATGAAATTGATCAACTACGAGTAATAAATGTTCAATGTTTAAAGCAGCAGAATAAGTATGTTAATACACACAACCACACACTCCCACACACCCACACACACACACTCAACACACCCAAGTCCTTGTTAATCTTCCATGCACATTTTACGCTCAAAAACGAACATAAAGTTACAAAATTCCTTAACGTTTTTTCTCGACTTATAAAACTAAAGCACACGCCACAATTTTTAACTAATTGGTAACAAAAAAAAACTAAGAAAATTGTAAAGAATTCGTATCTAAATGTAGTTAAAAAATAACTGTTTCAATTAAGGCACAAGCGCTAGCAAAATTAAAAAATAAAAAACTCAATGAACCGAATCAATTCAAAAAACGCTGAACTAAAGAACACCAAAAGAATTAACAAATAATTAGCAAACCATAAACAATTACAAGAAGCAAACACCAAGCAAATTAAATAAAATTAATTAAATCAAGCAGCAATAAAAAGCAGAACATTCAATGCAAAAAAATGTTTAAAAAATGCACTCAGGGATTGATTTAAAGCAACCGCAAAAACCAAAAAAAAATATAAAGAAAATAAAACAAAATAAAATGAGATAAAAAAAAAATAAAATACCAAGAAATTTAGATGAAAGACATACGCTTTTTGGAACCACAGCAAATATCGTGAGCCTTTTTGCATTATTGCGCCCAATTCGCAAAGATTCGGCTGCCTGGCTAGTACCTAAAAAATCGTAGAAATTAATTATAAATTAAATTAAAACAATGGCAAAGAGTTAGACAGAGACAGAGCGAATAGAGCGGATAGAGCAAGATAGAGACGGAGATAGAGAGAGCTAGCATTTAAATATGATATATGAAATTAGCAAATGTTTTTAGGCTCTTTACTAATTGATAGAAAAACTAAAAGAAAAAACTACAAATCTTAAAAATAAAAAAACACCTAAGAACCGCATCGTAATACTAAAAATACATAAAAATTATGCCAAAACAAATAAGTAACTTAAACATTTTGTATTGCTTAACAAAAATTAATCAAATCAAATTATATTTATATAGTGGAAATGTACCTAGTACAAGCTATATACAACTATATATATAGGTACATAAATATATATATATTTTTGTCACCCACACACGCATAACTAGAGTACCCAGAATTGAAGAGAAGAGAAACTGGAAGACGAGTGCTACTAAACACACTAAACCAACTAATTGCTACTACTACAGTCTAATCAGAGCCCACAGAATGTAATTTATACCACAAATTACAGAGATAATCAAACTTACGACTATACACGAATATATACATATATATAGATCGATCATATATATAGATCACCAAGAACACAACAACAACAACAACAACAACAATGCATTTTCTAAAGCCAGCTATATGTATTTCAATACCGATATTGAAATTCCTAATCCAGTTATGCCAAGTGTTCCTTTCTGAAAACTTTTCCAGAATTTATGTGAGTTTTTCAGTTCCTTAACTAATATTGTAGATATAATTTTTAATTTACTAATTTAACTTTTAGTTTATATATTTCCCCCTCCATATTGGTTTAGCGTATTTTATTATGAAAGGTGATTTGTTGCTAAATGAAATAAAAAAATTAATTGTACCTTACACGAAAAATTCTGCGATTGAATTTATTGTAGCATAATATTGTATTTTTAAAAATTCCTTATATACATAGTTGTTAAACCAAAATTCTATATACTAGTACTTAAACAAATAAAACAAGTTAAAATTGAAAGAAAAAAAACCAAAATATGAAAGAATGAAAGATTATGGCACAAGCGCAAACAAAAAGTAACATTTAGTTAAGTTTTCTAATATATAAAAATTCCGACTCCTACTTTTTCTTTTGTATATAATCTTTATGTACGAAGTAACAAATTTAATTGGTAAATTAACATTAATAATAAAAAGAACATACGCTTTCGTTAAAATTAACCAGCTTGCTGTTGTTATTGTACTAACCGCTTAAAATATGCTTACAAAATAGTTGTAGTTGGTTTTGGTTTGGTATTGTTTCAAATTTAACCGCTCTATCCCTCAGGGTGACCGTCTTGGTTAGCTTACAACCTAACTACGGTAACACAATTTGAAGCGAGTTGGCAGCCCCAAACTGTTTACTAGTGGAAGACAAGCTTCGTTTTTGTGGCGTTTGTCGTGTATTTATTTTTATATTTTTCAAACAACTCCTCCAATGCCACCAATACCTTGGCGTGCAACTCATCCACATAGTCTTGAGCAGGTTCGTCGCTCTTTATCACTTCAATGGGTGCGCCAACTGAGTAAATATAACGGAACAAATAAGTATATTGTTTTTAAACCACATTCATTAGGTAAATACTTACCAACTTGCACAATGGGACGACGGAAGGGTACGAAGCCAAAGCTGTAGTTGAGGAAGCCACGACCCACGGGTATCAAGGGCGCCACTCCGGTCAACTTCTTGACAATGTCTTGTATTTTGCGCAGCAATGAATCCGGTGGGTTGTCCACCTGATCGAAGATGTCCACTTCACCGAAGGAAATGCTTGGCACAATGGAGGATCTGTTGGAGCGAAACAATGGGACTTAAGCTCCTTGCTGACACCTGTCTCCCTGTTCACTTGAACTTACCCCGTGCGAATGGCCATTTTGACGAAACCCTTGCGATTCTTTACTGTCAGTATGTACTTGCCGGGATGGGAATCGAGTGCTTCCTGAGCACCACCCACTAAGATGGCAATGGCATTCGAAGTAAATCCGTCGCGATTGTTAGGATGCTTCGGATCATTGGACTTGGTTAGATGGTACACCAGCGATGCTTTCGAGACCGAACATAATCCCCACCAGCGCAGCAGATCCCGCAGAAAAGGAATCTTGAAGTGCTGATCCAAAGTTCCCGCCTTTGGACGCACCTGGGGAAACAGCTTGAGCCACTCGCTGATGTCCAGACCCATGTTGACACACACTCCCGTGCTGCAGAAGGGAAACGGCATAATATATATAATAATTAATAAATAAATAATATTATTTATTTTAAATTGCAATATAAATTATGATTTTAAGAATACAAAGAAAATGTAAAACAATAATTTTTGCTTATGCAGGAGCAGAGCTCCCTCTCCCACCCACTACATAATTTGCGCTCAGAGCGCGCTAATTTTTAATTGGCGGTTCCTTCGTTGTTTGTGTGTTTGTTCGCTGTCGCCGCTGAGCGCGCTCTCCCCCTCACCATATAAATGGCGCTCTAAGCTAGCGACGCCGCCTAAGCCTTTTTCAGTGTCAGCCGTTTGTGTGTTTGTTCGCTGTCGCTACTGTGTTCGCTCTCCCCCTCACTATATAAATGGAGCGGTAAGCTAGCGCCGCCGCCTAAGCTCTCTTTTTCAGTCTCAGCCGTTTGTGTGTTTGTTCGCTGTCGCCGCAGGGCGAGCTCGCCTCTAAGCAAGCCTTGCTCTCCCTACTTTAGATCTCTTTACTCTTTGTGTGTTTGTTCGCTGCTGCCGGCAGCTCACACAGACAGCAGCTTTCTCACTCACACTACTGTCTTGAATTCCTGGTGAACTAAATTCAGTCGCTTGCTGCTGATTATGTTGGCCTGGTAAATTAGCTGGTAAAATCTTCATTTTTGACCTTCCGCTGATGTATTTCGCTGTTTTTTTTTTTTTTTTGTACGCTGCTATATGCAGAGCTCGCATGCAACAATTATTCAAGGCAAAGACAAAAGCAAGAAAAATGCTATTCATTTTCACTCAACGACTGTGTTGTTTCTTACTGTGGATTTCTTTTCGCCTGAGAATTCTGCTGGTAATTTGTATATTCCAGCCGAAAACCCAGGCGAACTGAACTTTCAGTAGGTCTCAAACACACAAATTTAAACTCAACGGATGTATAAGGAAACTAACACAAAAATTCACTTAATGACTAGTTCGCTGCACTCGGCATAGAATTTCAAAGATCAAGACTAGTCAGATAAGAAGCTAATACATTTTATGGGTAACTGATTTAATGTACCTACGGCAAAATGTGTGTCAGACGTGGTACAATTGTACCGTACTATTATTAAGTTGGAGGAGATAAGATAAACTACAGACTCACCCAAGCACGCCGTGTGGAAAGCTAGCCAGAATATAGTTTTTGTTAGGCGGCAGCTCAGCCGTCTTGACCAGGGAAACGGGAAAATATTTGCGATAAACCCGATTCAGCGGATTGGAGCGATAGAATAACCAACTAAGAAAGAGGATTAGGTAGAAGAATAAAGTCGACTTAAGAGGAATTTGCAGCTTACCCAATGCCATCCATGGCCGAGTAGTTCCGCTTGTGCTCCACATGTATATAGACGATGTAAATAAGGATAAGAGCTCGTATGAAAAACCCACCAAAGAACTGCAGAGGAAAACATTAAATTTGGTCAAATAGATAGCAGCTTAGTACCTACCAGAAGTAGCACCGCAAGTCCAATTGAAGTAAGAGGCAGTGAAAAGAAGAAAAGCGTAAAGAGACCAGTCACAAGTGTCTGGAAGCGTCTCTCTAGCGGAACGCTGGCTGGTGCCCACTCGATCTTCATGGTGCTGCTTGTTGAGTTAATCCGTTGATCTGACCGACTGAGTAGACGAACCTTAAGTGACTGAACAACGTCGAGGGGAAAATGTAATTTAAATGTGACTACTTGTACTTATCCTTATCGCTCTCGACACGCCTCAACCAGCGACTGAGCCGCAAACCATCGAAAATCGAAGAACTAAGTTCAGTGATTACCACAGTGATAAGTTGTTATTGATAAAGAAAATAACTTGGACACGAACACAACCAAACAAATGCCTTTCTCTCTAACAATAGACTTGTAGTACAACAATTTCAGTCTAGCAACTTATTATTTATTATATCATTTATTGCACTCATATTATTAATGTTTTTTATCAATATTTTTAGCATTTTATGCTCGTTTAATTGGATATCGGTCAGTTTACAATTCAAGTTCAAAGCATGCGAAATACACTCCCCACAACGTGTACACATACATATATATTCATGTTATGCGTTATGCGTCATGTGTGTGCATACTTTTGTCACTCAGTCTTGACCTTTAGAATGATAAACCTTCGGAACTCTTTCGACCAGTTCGCAACAGTCTGAATTGGTTTATTTTTGGCCGATGTGCTCCGATAAGGGATTCGACACATATGTAGCTTTTATTATAATTTGGCACAGTTCGTTGGACCCAGAATCCTAGTCTTATCTTCCCCTTGTCGTATACGCATATAGTCTGCCCTGATCTACTCTAATTCACACTGCTTACGTGCTATTATCCCACTTTTCGCTGATTCATCATGTTAAACGCCTCATCACGTAAACAATATAATAGAATAGAATTGTATGTCATTACACGCGACTTTGTTTTTTATTTATTTATTACCATACTCGTTGTACTTGGTCGATTGGATAACTAAGCTGGGAATCAGCTTGATTTAAATAGATTAAGTAACTTGAAAACTAAATACAAGTTGTTACCTCAATTAGTCATGCTTTTAATGGGGCAAGACCTGCTAATTTTAATTGTTTTTTTTTTACTTACACATTTATTGTTTTCGCTGCGACACTAATTTATACTTATAATTATTTTAGCTAAAATATTTATAAATACACAGATTTAATTGTACACTTTTTATTTAAAATAAATTATTATTAAAATAAAGTATTTTAATTAAATAATAATTATTTAGATGCAACGCTCGAGTTTGAAATAGCACTGATGTGACCATCTATCTTAAACACTATAATGCCAAGTGTTTACTGAAGCTGGTCACATCTTTGTTTACATGTGTGGTGGCAAATTCAATGAGCCATGTATACATAAAACAGTGGTGCCAAAAAGAGCGTGCCACAACACATCGATATAGTTTGCTGATAAGTAACAGGTGCCCAATTTCGCACATCTCAAACATTTTAGTGTGTATACACTAATAACAGAAAAGTTTTGAACCTTAAGTAGTGAAATGGCCACAGAGGAGCACCAAAGATTGGCCAACATTGTCAAGAGCTGTCACGACAGCCTGCGGCAGCTCACAAAATTATACGGCGCTGAACGCGCGTGGCAGGAACACACTGGACCACACAACGCCGAGAAGCTAGCGGAGTATGCGGATGCAATGCAACAACTTGCGGGTATATGGGAAACCAATACCAATAAAACCGAGCTTCAGGCTCGCAGTCGCATCCGATGGGCAGTGGACTACATCACCAAGTACTTCTACACTGAGGGCATTTACCTGCAGAAGCGTCAGCGGGAAAAACGTTTGTTGGCATCGTACGAAGAGCTGGCAAGTGCGGAGTGCTCCTACATGGAGGAACCACCGGACCGACTACGCGTGCTGGACGTAGGCAGCTGCTTTAATCCCTTTGGCAACACACCGCACATGGAGGTGACAGCGATTGATTTGTGCCCTGCACCGGGAACACATGTGTTGCAGGCTGACTTCCTTACTGTTCCCGTAAATGCCAAGCTCACTGATCCTGAAATCTGTGAACAGAGTCTTATAGGGCTACCGGCCAACTATTTCCAGTGTGTCATATTCAGCCTCCTGCTGGAGTACATGCCCAGTGCAGAACAGCGTTTACTGTGCTGCCGTAAGGCCTACGAGCTGCTGCGTCCCGAGGGAATTCTAGTCATCATCACACCGGATTCACAGCATGTGGGCAAGAATGCCAGTCTCATGAAGAACTGGCGCTTCGCCCTGGCCAAGCTAGGACTGCTGCGGGTGCGCTTTGAGAAGCTACCCCACATCACCTGCATGGCTTTCCGTAGAGCAATCAGTCAGGAGCTGTCCCAGCACTGGGCCAGCATGCATCGAGAGGAGGGGATCCATGAGACAATTCAAATTCCACAGGATGAGCATTAATTAACGTATCTTTATATTTATCTTAGATCTATGGATGTACTGTCTAAAATATATATATCAGCTATATATATGTATTGAGTTTGTGATTTATCCTATTGTGTCATAAATATTAAATACTATTGCAGCAGAGGCTCCTGTTTGTGCACCACGTCCGCAGGTAGGTCAGTGGCATCTGGGAACTGTCCTGGGCCAGTGCTGTTGGAATGTTTCTTCTTCGTTGCCGATGTGGCACCAACCGCCTGCTTCATTATATTCGGTGGCAGCGGCTTCTTGCGATCAGCCTCCCACTCGGCGCGATGCAGTCGCTGTCGATGCTTGTACATGTTTGCGTTCGAGAAGAACGTCTGCGGACAGTTGGGACAGGTGTACAGCACCTCTCCAGTATGAGTCGATGTGTGCTCCTTTAAGAATACAAAAAAATAGTTAGTTGGGCTACCATTGGTGGTCTATTAAGTGATTGCTTACTCGCAAATCCTGTGGCCTCTTGAAGGCCTTCTCGCACATGGTGCAACGGAACTTCCTCTCGCATTGATGGTTATGGTAAATGTGTCGTTTGAGGGCTCGTGCGTTTGTGGACTTTTTGTCGCAGATGGGACAACGATGCTCGGTCCCGGGTGGCTCGTGGACGGTGCTCATGTGCTGCTTCAGTCCGGACATATGGCGTAGCCATGTGCCACATATCTCGCATTGTACTGGATCTGGTTTAGGACGTGGCATTTCAGAGTGCTCGATTTCGTGATGCTTCTTGAGATTCGCCTGAGTGCGCAATGTTTTGCCGCACTTATCGCAGATAATGGCACTCTCCGGATCGTGCATATAGCGCAGATGTTGCTTCAGTTTACGCGCCGTAGGCATTCTGTAATAAAATGGGATGGGATTAGGTATAAATATATAAGACCTTAAGGCGAGAGAACTTACTTCTTGTTGCACTCGGGACAGGTGTACTGGAAGTCCGACTTGGGCACGTGCTTAGACACGTTGTGATACTCGTAGGCTGCTTTTGTGGTGAAAGACTTGGGACACTTATTGCACCGATAAGTGGGTTTGTTCTTCGAATCGGACTGGGGATTTGCATGGGCCTGCTCATGCGTTTCGAGGGTTTTGGAGTCCTGGAAGACGCGTCCGCACTGGGTGCACATGAAGTGCTCAGGATTCTTGTGAACCAGCACGTGCTCAGCCAAACCCTTGCGTACATGGAACTTGCGGCCACAGCAGGCTATAAAGCCACTTTCCATGTCGTGGGAGATTCTCAGATGGCGTCGCATGTCCCCAAAGTTGGGCACGAGCAGATTGCATATATGGCATGGCAGTTTCTTAAAGAAGTCAAAGATAATCTCATCGTATTCGTTTTGTTGGGCCTTCCGTTTCTCCAGCTCCTCCTTGGACATGCGCACGGGCGGCACAAGGGGCTTCTCTCTCTTACGATACTTCTTAGGTTTGACTACAACCCGTTTTGGAATCTCTGCGTATCGCTCCTCTGGCTCGATGTCGGGCAAACTACCACCAGAATCAGTATCACTGCCATCGCTGGAACTCTCACTGTCGTCGGTGCCGAAAACGGCCTCAGGAGCTGCGAAATCTGTATCGTTGTCATTATCCAGCTCATCGTCTGACAGAAGCTCGGTCTTTAGCTTTCTGGGTGGTGAATCGGGCGGTGTTTTCGCTCTGCAGCCACGTCGAGAGCTTCTACGCAGCTGCATTCCCTTGGCAGCCACCTGGCTATCTGCTGATGCCTTTGGTCTGCCCACCTTCTTCGGTTCGATATACTCAACTAGTGGCACATCTCCATCGGAATCACTAGCAATTGTCAACCGCTCTTTTTTAATGCGTCGCTTGGCTGTAGTAGGATTATCGGTGCTTGCACGTTTGGTGGCTTTCGATTCTGTTAGCACTGGTTCCTCCACTATCTCCAGCTTAGGCAATGGCTCCAGTTCATTCACCTCTACCTTCACATTTTCAGAGGCAAAGAAATCCTCTGCCAGAGCATCCAATTCGGTGCCAAACGCAAGGGGATTTGTTGCTTCCGTGTCTGCACAGAACTCGATGGTGACATTCTTCACTTCGCGTCTTGCTTGGTGCGCATTGTACACACGCTGGTAGAACACATTAAAGTTACTGACATACTCCCAGCATTGATGGCAAATCTCCTCATGTTCGCTACTTGCGCTGTTCAGCTGAAAGAGTTATTTAGTTAGTTAATTGCTTATTGCTGTTCAATGCGCGATTACCTCAAGCCAAAAATGTTTGTTTATTGTTGTGCAAATGTCCAGCCGCACACCATCCTCGGAGAATATTTTATAGGACTCGCCGATCTTGCAGCAGCCCAGACAAAGTACACAGGCGGCCATAGCCTTTTTATCTGCGATTCTTCAGTTGCAAAAGCTATATAGCTGCCATTTGGGTAATTGTCTAATATAAGGGACTCAACGCTTAAAATTAATGCTAAAAACAAATATGTTTACAACAAATTTCTTGCTTCTTTTTTGACAGTCGAACAATTGTGGAGGTCGGCTAATTACAGAGTTATCGATATGACAACCAGTGTGTACACATCAAAAATCCGCAAGGTATGCAACACTGATTTAAATTCAAATTTATCTAACATCGATACGATAACATCAGTACATTTTCAACGGTCGTGCGGTGTGGTCGCAATGCAGTGAGAGTTGTCTTTAAATTAAATAATTTCTTGTAAGCGACAAAAGACATAAAATAGAGAACGCGACGCGCGCATAGCTAACAAATATGAAAACAAGAAGATAACAAGAAAATAGTGTACAACAAGTTGATAATTTTGCAATTGCTTTGGACTCTCAACGTTTCCACTCAACTATTATTTGTGCTTAAACAAATCGTTTGTGTGACTTTTGTTTATTTAGCTGCGATTCGTCAGTCTGCAAAATTAACACTTATTTTCTCGGTAATTTTGCTGGGCAATTTGTCGATTTATGTGATTGTTTTGGCTAAAAACTATTACAAAACAGCAAAATGCTTCAAGTGTCTTCCATTAAACGAAATTTACTTGCACTGAAATTAGTTTGAAAAACTGTCTGTTGTTTTTATTGTTGTTGTTTGCTGTCTGCTTGAACTTGAGGCATTTGAGCTTTGCACTAAAAAATCAATTGCAACATGTTTATGGCTTGTTGCAACTGCAACTGCAACAGAAACAGAAACATAAATAACAATAGACTTCCTTTATTAGACCTTTTACTTTTGTTTACGAACAAGTGTTTGTGTGTGTGTGAGGGGTGTGTGTAACATGCATTTTCCTGCTGGACACTCAAAATCACTCATCCATTCACTAAGTGCCACTAACCAGTCGCAGTTGCAGTGGCAGTCGCAGTCGGCGGCGCTGTTGCATTCCGCATGCCGCTTGAAACGCTTGGGTGGTGGGTTGAAGTGGTAGCAGGGGAGTGGAGGGTTGGGGAACCGTTCGCTGCAGCCGGTTCGAGTTTGGTCTGGTTTATTGGCTTTTCCTTTACGTAATGCCTAGTGAGGCACGAGCCAACCTAGTTAACAATATATTTTATTTGTATGTGTTTTAACCCGGCTCCTCCACCGCCGCATTTCATTTTCACTTTAGACAAACCCAAAACGAGTCCAAATTAAACCACAATCAGTCAAATCGCGAGACAGAGCAGCACGTTTTTATTATCGCACATTTCCTACGTGGAATATTAATAGCTGAGTGCAGTGACAACGAGCATTACAAGTGAACAAACAAAAACAAAACAACAAAAACAAAAGCAAAACAGTTTTGAGGAAATGGAAACCGAGCGACGTCGTCGTCTGCGTTCATTGGCCAATTGACATCCAAAAACGGAAGTTCCACTGTGCATAAATAAGTGATAAGACTGGCATTTAAATTGTATTAAAATTCTAAAGTGAACATTAACATCAATCGTAAACTGTGCCAACTCCTCTCCAGTGTTAACGACCTTAAGTCGATACGACGACGATAATGGAACAAAAGTGTTGCATCTTTTGGCGAATTTCGCTGCTGTCGTCGCTTTTGCTGGCGATATTTGCGGGACAGACGCGGGCTTATGGATTTGGACGTTGCCCGAAGTATCCATCGATGCCAAAGTTCAATATGAGCCGAGTAAGTTACCTGTAAACTAAAAAAACCTAAATGGGGGGAATTTCAAGGTAAAGCAATAAAGCTATATGCATATGCTATTTTGCCACTATAAAGTGAATAATAATAACAACAATAGTAGTAGCTTAACAAAGAGCATCTGTCAAAGTTTTCCATTAATTAGTACAAGGCGTCGGCTAAAATATACTATATAGTTTTATAGATTGTGCATAAAGATGAACTTGAACTAATTTGAAGTCTTCGGACAATGTAAAAGTGCAAACCAGTTTACAGCGAAGTGAAGGAGACAAACAATACGCAGTACAACAAAAACAACAGCAGCATCATAAGCAGATAAACAGACACAGAAACAGAAACAACTCTATTTGCACTCTCTTGTCCGTCCCTCTCTTTGTCCGTCCTCCTTCTGGCCAATGGCAAACAATCCACTTCTGTTCACATTCATGCTCACATTCCTAGTCCAACGTCAATGGCATGCCAAGGACAACACAAGACAAGTCTTAAGAGCACTCGGTGTGCTAGTTGGACAAACAATTTAATTGATTTAATTCGTCTATCTGCTCAATTGCAATTTGCAATAATCATATGTAATAAACGCATTGAGTTCAGTTGATTGAGCCTTGGGTAAAAAAAAAAACACACGCACACATTCGATGCCTCATTTACACAAAATGAAAACGAAATTTGTTAGCGTGCGAAAGTGAGAGCGGGATAGAAGCGCTCAGAGATGTACGCGTGATAGAAATGCAAAACGGGAGAACACTTACTGAGAGAGGAAGAGTGAGAGTGGGAGAGAGTAAAACTGCAGTTATAACTGCGTTCTAAGCTCGTACATGCTGCAAGTTACAGAGAGTACTCATTTCGTTGCCAGTGTACCAATTTCTCTAAGCAGCAGTTCTGAGCGTGCATGTGCTAGGCTACCATGCCATGTAAAATGTACCCATTGAAATTTTACCATAAGAGGCAGCCTTGGTCACGAGCTCACCGCTAGTTGCATTGACATTTCCAGTCTCTAATTGGACAAATTTAGCTGCTGACAGTTTGCGGGCTGTGAGTTGAGAGCATAAAACACTTTGACATCGTTCGGTACTCTTGGAGGGCAAAGACCCGAGTCAAAGAATGATTATCAGCGGACTGAGTGTGAGTGTTTTATGACGTTGAGCCAACAGTGGCTGCAAATGCTATTTGCCACTGGCTAAGATTATTATGACGTTAATGATGCCTTGTCGTTTGTCAGCTGCAAAGAGAAACCAGTTTAGCCAAAAAAACAAAACGAAAACAAAAAATTTTTATGTTTTACGGAGAATTGTTGTTGTTGTTGGTGAAGTGCCTTTCTGGTTATAATAGTAACCCAGTTAAGTGCTTACTCATCATTTGGCGAGAGAAACGCTGAGATTCCACTGGGATTCCACTTTAATAAACTATTTTGATCTTTTTTCAGGTACTTGGTCACTGGTTCGAAGTGGAGCGTTCTTTCTATTTGCCCGAAATCGCCTCTGGGTGCACTACTTTCGAGTTCCAGCCCTACAACAAAGCGGATCTGTCCAAGTTTGGCAATTTTAAGCTCGAAGTGGCCATAAAAACCGTGAATCGCATGTAAGTACTTCAGCTTAAGTCTTGTCGGATATATAATTTTACTCTTTCTCTTAGCACTGGGAATCCCAATGTGAATCTGGGCTATGCTACGCCAGAGAACAGCAAGTCCTCCATTATGGACTTTAAGGTAAGTCTTCCAATTTAAAGTATTTTATCCTACTAAATATGATTTATTTCCTACTTAGTTTAACACCCGATTTCCGGAGGTGATTTCCCGCCTGCTTCCCGGTTCCGGAAAATACCAAGTTCTCTACACGGACTATGATAATTTTGCCATTTTGTGGTCCTGTGGCAGCATCGGTTCCTTGGGCTACGCAGATCAGATTTGGATTTTGGGTCGTGACACGGACTTTGTGCTGGAGATTCGCGAGAAGATCTACGATGTGCTCAAGCGACTCTCCCTGGATCCCGAGAGACTGGTGCTCAGCAAAATCACCAACTGCCCCAAAACAGCAGCAAATTAATGCCTCCATTTAGTTTTAGTATTATATATTATTGATTCTACTCGTATTGTTTAGATTTTAGGTTCCTGTGATATCGCAAAACAAATACAAATATGCGAAAAGTGATACAAGTGCACGACCTGGGGGATTTTGAGTTAAGGCGTCATTATCAATTATTACCAAGGCTCTAATTAATTTGTGAAGTCGAGAAGAATTGGGAACTGAAGCAAATCGATCGCTTAGTCTGTTTTGTAAAGCAGTTGGACTAAGAACAAATGCGGAATCTCTGGATATTGTTGGTTGCGGCTGTGCTGCTTAGCAGTCTGGAGTTGTCAGCGGCAAGAGGAGGTGGAGGAGGTCATGGCGGTGGAGGAGGACACGGCGGTGGAGGTCACGGAGGTGGAGGACGAGGTGGCTTGGGAGAAGGTCGCGGTGGCTTTGGAGGAGGTCGTGGCGGTGGCAGACCTGGTTTTGGTGGCTACGGGGGACGTCCTGGTGGCTACGGAGGCAGACGACCCGGTGGCTTTGGACACCCGAGAATCGGTGGGTATGGCTATGGCGGCTACAGACCCTACGGCTATGGAGGCATAGGACTGGGCGTGCTGCCCGTGCCCGTGCCAGTGACCTATCCCTGCAGACGACCGTATGGCTATGACTACGACTACTACGACGATTACTACTGCTAGAGAAGAGTACTCCAGAGACACGCTGGGATCAGTTTTGATTAAGTCAAGTATATTATACAAATTACATCAACATCGTTTGATACAAGATTATTATTACAGATTACAGATTACAGTTTAGACTTTAGAGTTTACAGATTACAGATTACAGATTACAGATTACCGATGTAAATGTCCTAAGAATTCGAGTTCGAGACTGAAGACAGTTCCCAAAATATTTGATATTTCTATTTTATATAGTACCATAAATCATGTTCCTTATTGTTTTGATCGTTTGTCGGTGTTTGTTTGAGTGTTTACTGTACTACCCGATTAGTGATATAGTCAATATATATATATATATATATTTCAAGTCGTTTATGCTTAAACCTAGTAAAAACCAATTGGAGTCTAATCCAAATTCATAATTCTATATTTATATGAATATTTCTCATGTGTCTGAGTTAAACTTAAGTCATCTACGGTCTAGATATGAGAGAGAGTACGAGTACCAATTCAAAATGGCTGACTTGTTGCGTTCGTTGTGGAAAGTAATGTAGAATATGAGTATTATAGGCTTCTAGTAACCCTGTAATGTCTACCAAATCGATAAGGAATCTAAACTAAATGATTGGAAATCAAAATCTGATTATGAAACAGACTACAGTATATACTATATGGTAGATATATAGTAAATGCTTGCTGGTTTGTGCGTATGCTCCGGAAGACAACTGGAGAGATACGGTTACGTTAACGTTAACGGATTCGGTTACGGATACGTGACGGAATTGTTTTGATTTGACCCCCTGGATTGGATGGGAATCCTAGAGCATGGCCTTGCACTCGCACTCCGCAATGCTGTGCTGTATGCAGTGGTTGATCTCCGCAAAGCCAGGACGCTCGCTCGGCTTGCGGTTCCAGCATCGGCGCATCAGGGCGTAGACGGAGAGGGGCGTGTTGTCCGGACAGCCGAGGACGTTGCCCTCCTTGATGTATTTAATGACCTCCTCGTGGGTGAGGCCATAGTAGGGCTGCAGAGCGAACGAAAAGATCTCCCAAAGGCAGATGCCAAAGGCCCAGACATCCGATTCCAGCGAGAACTTGTTGTACAGTATGCTCTCGATGGGCATCCAGCGTATGGGAATGACATCGTTCTCATCCCCCTTGTAGTAGTCTTGCAGATAGATCTTGTGCGACAACCCAAAGTCAGCGATCTTCACCTGCATCTGCTCGTTGATCAGGCAATTCCGTGTAGCCAAATCACGATGGACAAACTTGCGCTCCGAAAGATACAGCATTCCAGAGGCCACGTTTGCGGCCATGCGGAGCAGCTGCAGTTCGTCCAGGTGCTGTCGATTGCGCGGCTGTGCCTGGTGTGTCGCATACGGCGAGCAGGCGCGCAGGAATTCGCTGAGATCTCCCGGGGACATGTACTCAAACAGCAGGCACATGGGACGACCCAAAGCACAGACTCCCAGCAACTTTACAATATTGGGATGATCGAACTCGGCCAGGAGACAGGCCTCCCGCTCAAAGTCTGTTTGCATCTGGTCACTGGCATCATCCTTCAGCATCTTTACAGCCACGAGCAGATCCTCTTTGCCAGAGACCAAGCCTGGCGCCCTGGCTTGAAACACACGCCCAAATGCGCCCTGTCCCAGCGAACGTACGTAGACAATTTCGCCACGCGGATACTCCAGCTTCTCCAGTCGAGCATTGAGCTTCGTCTTGGGCTCCTGCACAGCTGCTGTTGTGGTCAACATGATGCAGTTGCTGTGAATGGTCGCCGTGCTGCGTATGGTGCCGCACTTGGCACTTGCTGGAGTGAATCCCGTCGAGCCTAGTGTCTCCCGGCTGGCGGAAAGATTACAGTCGACGCGCACGGAGGCATTGCAGTCGCCGTGGGCTGCCTGCGAGGGCTGTGAGTAATCCTTGTGCTTGGACAGCTTGTAGGCCAGCAGTATGATCAAGTGCAGGGCAACGATACCAACGAAACCAATGCCAGCGAGGAGAAATATCATTGAGGGCGTGAAGAACTCCTCCATTTTGATGGGTGTATTTAGATCCTTGGCATTGGGATCCACATAGTCAGCTAGAAGGGCAGTAAAGTGGAATATTTAGTACCTCTCCGACTGTTACGCCTGTTGTACTTACGGCAAACGGGTATATCGCAGTGCTGCCAGCGCACAGACTCGTCCAGTGTATAACACCAGGGCTGGGGTTCCTCGCCGCCTGCGTTGCGACAGTAATTCTCGCCCTCGATCAGTTGTGGAAACACCAGCGGCGGCTGTATGTGCTTGTGCGGATGCTGCGTGTCCCAGCGCTGACAGGGTATGCCCGACCTGGTCACATTCATGCTCCCTAGGTAAAAACGTCCGTTGCCATTTCGGCAGTCATCTTAAAGTAAAGTGGGAGAAAGCATTAGCCACGTGGTACACAAGTTTCTAAGGTCAAAATACTTACAGCTGACCTCTGACTCCTTGATCTCGGTGAGGCCAATATAGGAGCAGCTGGGACGTCTTAGGCTGGCATCATAGTGAGGCAAAGCCGAGCAGTTTGGCAGCCTGAAGTGCGCACGATTCTTGAGGAACATGTTGCGCTCCCGCTTCTCCTCAATGAGCACCCAATCGTTATAGCAGAACTGCAGATGCGTGGCCTGGCAATCCTCAAAGCACAGAGGCGCCTTAATGGAGCGTCCATTCTCAACGTGACAGCGCGGAAAGGCATAAGCACAGAGCATTTTCTGTAATAGATTAGGCATGGATTAATACTCAGTCGAGGGAGAGGGGAAGTGAAGCGAAGGGTAAACTTACCTCAGCTGCCTCGCGGCACAGACCCGTCAGATCGACAATCAGTTCATCCCAGAGAGCCGTCGTCACCTGCTCGTTGCGCCAACCGCCGCTAGGATCCTCCAGGCTGTACCATACCGGACCACTGATAAACTGTTTGCATATTTTACCATTGTATGGCGCACAGTAACCCTTCTCCTCACGCTCTCGGTCGTGCTCCCGTTCGCGCTCTCGCTCCCTGTCTCGTTCGGTCTCGATGTGGTGGCGTTGATGGTGACGTCGTGCCGGCTCCTCCAAGTCGATGGCATTCGCCGAATTGCCGTGCGCCTCGCATGTAAACAATAACACGCAAAGCCCAAGGGCAATAACAACTATACATACAAAACTTTGACTGCCCCAACCCCTGTGAAAGCCCCAACCGCTTCGCGCTCCACATCCCCATCCACTTCCACAGCCCCTTCCGGCTGCCATAACTGTTTTCCTGCTGTGTCTGTATATATAGTTATGCCCAAAGCGGAAGTTCTTTTGTTTTCCACGTTTGCGTTGTCTACTTTTAGGCGCCTTTTAAAATATTATTTCACACATTTCGCCACTTTTAACTTTCACTCTCAATTCGCACTTAATTTAAACATTTGTTACAACTATTTTAGTAGAAATATAAAACACATTGAATTCTCTACACAATTCAACGATGCGTTTTGCGTTCTGCGTGCTGCTCTCGGCCTCTGTCGACGCCTTTTTGCAGAATACCACAAAGTTGACAACCCAATTGGGGGAAAAGCGTCCCCATTAGGGGTGGTTTTTCCACACAAAACACAAGAACAGGGTTGTTCGTTGCGCGGCAAACGGAAGGGCGACTTTATTCTGGCTTGCACAATAGAATTTTATTAAACAATTAAACTATTTATTTATCAGTAGGTATTTCAGCTTCAGCATTTTGTTTTGCATCATTTGGATCTTCATTTTCAATTTTATCAAGTCCCTGTAAAGAAATTTAATTTTAGAAACTGTTCGGGAACACAATAAGACTGTGTTCGTGAAACATCTATAAACAAATACTAACAAAACAGAAGTCAACCCCATTTTCGTATTGTAGATTTATTCACTTTTGCACTTAAATTAAATCAAATTGCAACTATGGATAATTTATTTTTTGCCCTCATCTGGAATAGCATTGAGACCCTGTAAGAGACGGAAACCAATGTTTTGTTTGTTCAATTTCTGACTATAGAAAGCGTAGTTAATGAACATGCGAAAGTTAACAACTGATTAAATGAAGTAGTCATTTTAATTTGAAAATAAATGAAAAGTGAACAAATGACTGAAATGGTTAATAACTGCAGACACCAATGAAGTTAATAAGAGTTGGCGCGACTATATAAAGAGTCGCAGTAAATAAAAATTTCACTCACATTCATAATGTAGGGATTATCGGTTAGTCGGTAATCGCGCTG
Organism: Drosophila dunni; assembly: GCA_018152125.1. Lineage (NCBI taxonomy): Eukaryota > Metazoa > Arthropoda > Insecta > Diptera > Drosophilidae > Drosophila > Drosophila dunni. Next base: position 16,775,885 of record JAECXC010000339.1, on the reverse strand, counting down.
GTACATGACACGGGAGAAGCGATCGTCCATATTGCGTCGATAGGCCTGTGAAGAGAAGGGAAGAGAGAAGACAAATAAAGTTTGGCATAAATAACAGTGAAATAAGTGTACTACGATAAGTGTACCAAATGTACCAAGTGGAAGGAGCTTTAAGTTTTTAGCATTTTAATCATGTTTAATAAATTTCGGTCGGTTGCCACTCAACGAGGATTATATAAGAATTGTATATTGTTGAATAAAACACTTACGTTGCCCAGCGTCAGCTTCTGCAGACCGTACATTGCGTATATGGGCACGGAGAGTGCCACGGTGATGATACCAGCAGCAGGTAATATTTCGAACCACATTTTGTTTGTGACACAAAAACTCTTATTATTTTGCTACACAAAAAAACACGGCCAGATGACAGAAAGACAGACAGCTGTTGTTAACTGTCGGCGTCTATCGATATATCGATAAGTAACAACTCGCTTTATGAAGTTTCTGTATCGAACATTACAAATGTGACATTTATTAATTATTATTACTCCAGTTAAATTTTTAAATTACATTAAACTTTGCGCAAAATATTTAAAATAAATTTGAATATTAACTCGGTAGGCGTTGCCAAATCGTTAATGTAAGCAGCTGAAGCAAAATAAATGTGTGGCAACGCTACACCCCTACAAATGTATAGACGTATGCAAAGGAGAAGAATTACCGCAAATTCATTCTATTAAAGGTGCATCAAGAGTAGAACGAAGGACCCAATCTACATACCGATCACGTGGTACTCAAGAAATTATTCTAGGAGCTCGCATAGAGGAACTACCCATACAGTGTGCAAAGAATATCAAAGACAACACTAATAAGAACGGCAATAAATTCGAAGAAATAATGGCTAGCGGTTTGAGCGGCATTGTCGAGTCATCGTTTCCTACGGGTGCCCTGGTACATATACAATACATATGAAATTACTTATTTAAATATTAACTATACTATATTTGTGTATTTTCGTATCCAAGGTACCCAAGTCGGAGACAGGTGTGCTCAACTTTTTGCAAAAATATCCGGACTACGATGGTCGGGATGTAACCATCGCCATCTTTGATTCCGGTGTAGATCCCCGAGCAACGGGACTTGAGGTATAACCCTTATTTCCCTTTCTTATGCCTCTGATAAATAAAAACTCCATATCCCTTGATTAGACACTTTGCGATGGCAAGACTTTAAAGGTTATAGAGCGATTCGATTGCTCCGGCTGCGGAGACGTGGACATGAGCAAGAAGCTCACTCCCGATGAGAGGGGAAACTTCAAGGGTCTGTCCGGTCGCACACTGAAGCTCAGTCCCGAGCTGCTGGCCCTTAACACAGATAAGGAGGGCCTTGTTCGTGTGGGCCTTAAAAGCTTTAACGATTTGGTGCCATCCAAAATCCGGGACAACATTGTGGCCCAGGAGAAGCTGAAGAACTGGGACAAGCCACATAAAACGGCCACAGCGAATGCTAGCCGCAAAATCGTTGAGTTTGAGTCGCAGAATCCAGGTAAGTTATATAGAATTTTGTTGAATTCATCCGTAATTAACTGATTACTCGACAGGGGAGACGCCCAAGCTGCCGTGGGATAAGAAGATTATCAAGGAGAATCTCGACTTTGAGCTGGAAATGCTCAACAGCTACGAGAAGCTGTACAATGACATCAAGACTTCCTACGATTGCGTGCTCTTCCCCACGGAAAATGGTTGGTTAACCATCATCGACACCACAGAGAAGGGTGACCTCGAGAAGGCATTAAGGATAGGGGAGTACTCAAAGACGCATGAGACCAAGAATGTCGATGATTTCCTCTCCATCTCAGTTAATGTCCACGACGAAGGCAATGTCCTCGAAGTGGTGGGCATGTGCTGTAAGTAATTTTGAGTCCTGTTGAAACAAGATGATATATTCTCTAATTATTACAGCTCCTCATGGCACCCACGTGGCTTCGATTGCCAGTGGCAATCATAGCTCCCGGGACATTGATGGTGTGGCGCCCAATGCCAAGATTGTGTCTCTTACCATTGGAGATGGTCGCTTGGGATCAATGGAAACGGGCACGGCACTCGTACGTGGCATCATGAGGGTCATGGATCTGTGCCGTAGTGGACGACAAATCGATGTGATCAACATGAGCTATGGAGAACACGCCAAGTGGTCAAATTCTGGGTAAGCATAGATCAAGATTATACTTTTTACAGACGTAACTTTTTTATATTCCAGTCGCATTGGTGAACTGATGAACGAGGTGGTCAACAAGTATGGAGTTGTTTGGGTGGTCTCAGCTGGCAACCATGGACCAGCTCTCAGCACAGTGGGCACTCCGCCAGATATCAGCCAGCCCAGCCTTATTGGTGTGGGCGCCTACGTGTCCCCGCAGATGATGGAAGCGGAGTACGCCATGCGAGAGAAACTGCCTGGCAATGTCTACACATGGACCTCCCGTGATCCCTGCATCGATGGTGGACAAGGTGTGACAGTGTGTGCTCCAGGAGGTGCCATTACCTCCGTGCCACAGTTCACGATGAGCAAATCACAGCTCATGAACGGAACCAGCATGGCAGCTCCCCACGTAGCGGGTGCAGTGGCTCTGCTGATCTCTGGACTGAAGCAACAAAACATTGCCTACTCGCCGTACAGCATCAAGCGAGCTATTAGCGTAACGGCCACTAAACTGGGCTACGTGGATCCCTATGCCCAGGGCCATGGTCTGTTGAATGTGGAGAAAGCCTTCGACCATCTCGTGGAGCATCGCCAGTCCAAAGACAATATGCTGCGGTAAGTAAGCTCATATGTGACTAGCTAGGAATCAGCTAATCCTCAGCTATTGCAGATATTCCGTGCGCGTTGGCGCCGCTCATGACAAGGGCATTCATCTGCGCGAAGGAGTCCAGCGAAATTTCGTCGACTTTAATGTGAACATAGAGCCGGTGTTCTTTAATGATAAAGAGGCGGGTAGGGATTGATATACAAGTCCGTTTTTAACACTAAGTTAACCACATGGTAATGTCTCCGTAGATCCCAAGGATAAGTTCAACTTCAATGTGCGTCTTAATCTCATTCCCACGCAGTCATGGGTTCAGTGTGGTGCCTACCTGGACCTCAGCTATGGAGTACGCACAATTGTGGTGCGGATAGATCCAACTGGTCTGCAGCCAGGTGTTCACAGTGCCGTGTAAGTAATGAGCTTGTTCTAAAGTCATTCCTGGGCTCAAAAAGGTTATCCATTGCAGCATTAAAGCTTATGATACGGATTGCGTTCAAAAGGGTCCATTGTTTGAGATTCCCGTGACGGTGGTGCAGCCCCATGTCTTGGAAAACAACCACAACACGCCTGTCTTTGAGCCAACTACCAATAGGGGTGATAAGAGCGTAGAATTCCAGCCTAACACAATTCAAAGGGACTTTATTCTGGTCCCAGACAAGGCAACTTGGGCAGGTGAGTCTCTTGGCTTCTTACCCGCACTGTAACCTTAAAAACTTAAACAATTTTATCCACATTTTATTCAAGTACTGAGAATGCGCATTACGGATCCCAACAGGGGCAACGACGTAGGCAAATTCTTCTTGCATACAAATCAATTGTTGCCTCATCAATCCTGCCGCAAACTGGAGACCATGAAGATCATTGCGGTCAATTCTGAGTTTGAAGCGACGACCACGTTTCCTGTCAAGGTGAGTTGACCGAGAAAACTCTTTTGTTTGCTTATTAACACTTTTCTCGCAGGACAACAAAATTCTGGAGCTGTGCATAGCCAAGTACTGGTCCAATCATGGCCAGAGTCATCTGAAGTACAGCCTTGAGTTTCGAGGCGTCTCTGCCCTCAACCCCAGTGCCTGTAAGTTACCCAAGTACTTGGTTGTTTGCGTTTCTTAAGTCTCTTCTGTTACAGATGTGATGCACGCGGGGCGTGGCATTCATCCACTGGAGGTCGGCGTGCTGGTGGCAGAGGAGATCCAGCCGCTGCTACAGCTCAAGAACGCCGCAGTTGTGCTCAAACCCAGCGAGGCAAAGATCTCGCCATTGAGTGCAACTCGTGATGTCATTCCCGAGGGCAGACAGATCTACCAGAGCATGCTGGTGTACAACCTTAACGTCACCAAGCCAGCGGAGGTAGCCTTCTATGCACCACTCTTCAATGACTTGCTGTATGAATCCGAATTCGAGTCCCAGATGTGGATGCTGTTCGATGTGAACAAATTCCTGGTAGCCACTGGAGATGCGCACTCGCAAACTTTCTACACGAAGCTGGAGAAGGGCGAGTACACGGTGCGTCTTCAGTTGAGGCACGAGAAGCGTGACTTGCTTGAGAAGATTGCAGAGGCGACTCTCATTGCCTCCTATAAGCTGCCCAGCATGCTCGCATTGGACTTTTACGACAGCTACAATCAATGCATTGTCGGAGGTCGTAAATTTACCTCCTCCAAGTTGCGTGAGGTAAACAAAATGCTTTACGTTGCACCCTTTGCTCAGGAGAAGATTACCAAGGCCAATCTGCCGGCACAGTGCGCCTGGTTAAGCGGCAATTTGGTCTTCCCCAAGGATGAGGGCGGTCGTCGCAGTGCCCTGCATCCCTTCACTTACATACTGAACCCGGCGGAAAAGAAATCGACTTCCAATGGCGCCTCTAACGGTGGCAACTCCAACAATGCCACTCCTGCGCCAGCAGCTGCGGCTACCACAAACGCTGCCAAACCGAAGGCACAAGGCACTCCTCAGGGAGTAACCAATGCAGCCAATCCTGCTGGCGGCGATGGTGTTCAATTGCAAAACGATGCGCCCGCCAATGCAGGAGGAGCTGCTCCCAGCTCTCCACAGAAGGGAAAGACCAGCGCCGACGATTACGCCGAGAGCTTGAGAGATTTCCAATGCTCGCATATTGCCAAGTGCGGTGAGTCTTTCGAAGATTATATGGGATTATTGGAGTTAACTTATCCTCTGTCTATTTAGATTTGGAAAAGGCTGAGAAGATCTACAACGATGTGGTTCTTGCACATCCAAAGCATTTGCCAGCTCACTTGCAGTTCATCCAAAACATTGAATCCACTGAGCTAAAGACACAGCTTCCACTGGCATTTGTGTCTGCCACACTGAAGAAACGTAGCAGTTGCGATGGTGAAGAGGTAGGCTCCGAGAAGCAACGGGAGGATCAGCAGAAGCAGCGTTCCGCGCTGGAGCGAATTGTTAAACTGGCAGACATTGTAATCAAGGAAACCGATGCGGATGCATTGCTATGCTTCTATGGAATCAAGAACGATACGCGTCCCGATGCTAGCAAGATCAAAACGTAAGTAAATTCCTACGATTTATGGACTCCATCTCAATGAATGAGTCTTTACAGCAACATGGACAAGCAGAAGAACAATCTCATCGAGGCATTGACCAAGAAGGGAATCGCTGTGGCCAAGCTCTGTGTCTTAGACGATAACCTCAAGGATCATTTGCCCGAGCTCAACGATATTTATACAGAGATCATCAAATTCGTTGATGCCAATGATAGCAAGGCCATTCAGTACGCCATCTGGCACGCCTACGCTCACGATCACTACGGACGGATGCACAAGTACGTATCCAAGATGATCGAGGACAAACGCACACGGGAGAATTTCGAGGAGTTGGCGGCCATTAACTCGGCTTTGGGCTATGAGCATACCAAGGCTATAATCGATCGCATTACCGTTAGCGCTTTCCCAAATAGTTTCCGTTTATTCTAAAAAGTATTCGCCAGATTGTCGTGGGTATATTTAGCATTGCACATTTTACTCTTATTATCACTGTTTCTTTAAATTGCAAGCTGGAGTAATCTATTATAAATAATGTATATGAATTCAATTTGCTTCCAATTAAAGTGCACAGCGTTTATTCTAATGGATGTAATGGTGTTTTTATTTTCAATGTAAAGTTACGTGCAGTGTTCGCCGCAGAGCGGCTAAAGATTGCAGAGAAGAGAGCAGAGGTCCACTCAGAGAGCGCAGAGCTTAGCTCCGCATTCTCAGAGAGCACAGAGCTTAGCTCTGCTTACTGAGAGAGGGCAGAGCTTAGCTCTGCATGCTTAGAGAGGAAAGAGCTTAGCTCTGCATACTCAGAGAGGACAGAGCTTAGCTCTGCATACACACAGAGCACAGAGTTTAGCTCTGCCACAGTGCTGCCAATATATGGTATGGCGCCTAACAGAATTAACTCAGTTGCTGTTGAGCCGTCGCGGTTGGCACGCTTGGCCCCAAAACTTACTTTTTTATATTTGGCATTGCATTTTTGTTTTAGAATTGGCTCTTTTTCCTTCACAATTAAATCGGTTTAAACATTACATAGTTCTTCTTCACAATCAGTTTAATAAAAACCAAACACAGAAATAAAATCAAAAATAAAAGGGCAACCGTGCCAGGCATACACAACTTTAAATAAATATACTAAATACAATAGTCCTTAAATTTGAATTTCAAAGTACCATAACGAAATATCTTTCGTATAAAATTTTTTTTCCAGTGTAAAACTAGAAAGCGTAAGGGACTTCGTGCTTGTTGCAGCGCACACGAATACTACACTAAAATGTAACAGTATGTGTGGTCGCACTGTTTAAAAGTCCCACAGAGACCGAGGGAAATTGTTCTCCTCTTTGATTAAACGGCCACCGGCCACAGAGGCAGCGTAGACTTCGAAATGGGGTTTTTCAGTTAGTTGAGAATGGTCACACTGGTGAAGATGCACTCACAAACAATGCACACGCAAAAATAAAATGGGTAAGATTGAAATAAAAACTAAAAATATGTGTTAAAAAGTGTGCAGAAAATATAAATGAATCAATATTAAAGTGCTGTATAGTGAAAACAAAACATAAACGAAGAAAACTCAAGAGTTTTCAGTGCCTGAAAAATTGTGTTTGCTACGTAGTAGTAGCTTCCGTACCTGTATTCGAGGGCGGTGTGTTAGTGTATGTGTGTGAGTGAGTGTGTGTATTGGCCGATCGATTTTATTTTGCGAATTCAAGGACAACTGCAAATCCTGCGGGATAGCTTTGCCGATTTAATTGGAACGCTAGCGGTCGTTTGACCTCAAGTGAAAAATGATATACATGCAGATAGCAATATAATAACACACGTCGCAGTTAGTGTAACTGCAATAATAACAAACAAACAAGCGGATGTGGTCTGTTTCCATAGAATTTATTATCTCAATGAATGTCGAATGCCGCGCTGATGACTCAAATTGCAAATCCAGAGGTTTAACGGAACGGACATTATCAGGCAATCTGTGTACACACAAAATACAAATATGCATGCAACTGGGTTGGTTGCGTGTGTGTGTTTGTGTGTATACATGTGTTGCGCTGTTTCCTTTACAAAGGCAAACAAAAACACGACAATGACAAATGCTACGGGTTGAGGCAGCAAGAAGAAGCAAAGGCAATCAGAACTCTGTGTTAATGCGTGTATGTGTGCGTGTGTGTGTGTTTAGTGTGTGTCTGTTTTCAGTGGGAGCGGGAGATAAAGATATTGAAATAAAAATATTTTAAGGCTGCCACATGAGGGCGCCGCAAGAAATTGAATGGGAATCATGTCAAGCCAATGTGTTGGCGTTTTTTGGTTGCGGGTGTAGTAATCTACACCACCCACACATACACAAACACACTCCAGTCAATATTATGGCCTGCAGCTGTTGTTGGTTTGAAACGCCGCATGCATACTTAAGTTAAATATGCATTTATATACTCGTATTTATTTTTATATTTTTGTGTATCTTCCAGAGTGCCCACAGATTGATTTATATGAATTCCTCACCGAGTCCGAGCTGCAGCAGTACTACAATGCCATCAAGTAAGTTCTGTGACCTAAATTGACCAAAAGAAACGAAAAGACTGGTATGCCGATCACACTTGGTTTAAAAAAGGCTCGTTACCCTAATTTATCGATATCCTTTATCGAGAGCATTTGTCAATGCCTTTTTCGCTTGAGCAGCCTACCTATTTTAATTGTGATCTGCATACTGAGCTCAATCAAGCACTCGACTTATTTACATATTTACTCTCTCTCTCTCTCCTACTCCCTCTCTCTTCGTATAGAAACGAATTAAAAATAACAAATGCTGCACAATTTAAATATGCAGCGGATGAGGATTTGCGTTTTATTGGTCTATCGCGGCCGGAAATCCGAAGACTGCGTAAATTCTATGAGAAGCACTTCCCCCACAGTTACCTCAGCAAAATCAAACGTCTGCTCCAAGCGCCCGCTACAATTGTAAAGCGGGAGGATGGCGTGGGCGGACAAGCAACAGGCGAAAGCAGCACCGCTGCAGCAACCACAACGGCAACTAGGAATGGCGGCAGCTCTCCGGGCAGCAAGGTGCCCAACAATAAGCACATTATACCAGCCGATTCCATTAGCGTCAACAAGCAGCTTGGCATCGGGGAGTTTGGCATTGTGCAGCAGGGTGTCTGGACAAATGGCAGTGAACGGGTGAGTGCCCCCTCCCTCCTCTTACACGCACCCACGTATTGTACTTCCGGTTGAGTTGAGTAATTAATTCTGACTGTTTTTTCTGTTGTGCACAGATTCAAGTGGCCATCAAGTGCCTCTGCCGAGAGCGCATGCAATCGAATCCCATGGAATTTCTCAAGGAGGCAGCGATAATGCATTCAATTGAGCACGAGAATATTGTCCGTCTTTATGGCGTGGTGCTGGCCACCGATTCTCTGATGCTCGTCACTGAACTGGCACATCTACGTTCCTTGCTCGAGTGCCTTAAGGACTCCGGATTACGCGTTAGCTTCCTAACGATACCGACACTCTGTGAATTTGCACTCCAGATTTGCAATGGCATGCGATACTTGGAACAGAAGCGATTAATCCACAGGGATTTAGCTGCCAGGAATATTCTTGTCTTCAGCAAGGACAAGGTCAAAATCTCGGACTTTGGACTATCGCGTGCCTTGGGCGTGGGCAAGGATTACTACAAGACAAACTTCAATGTGAACCTAAAGCTGCCAATTGCTTGGTGTGCTCCCGAGTGCATCAATTACTTGCGTTTCACCAACGCCTCCGATGTGTGGGCCTACGGCGTTTGCCTCTGGGAGATGTTCTCGTATGGCTTTCAACCCTGGGCCGCATTGACAGGGCTACAGATACTGGAAGCCATCGATGCACCCAATTATCAGCGCCTTGAGCAGCCCGACTGCTGTCCGCGGGAGTATCACACTTTGATGATGAAGTGCTGGCAGGATGACGCTGCAAAGCGCCCCAAGTTTAGCGAAATCTACGAGCAGCTGCCGGACATGAAGCCGGAGCAGCTCAAGGCCGTTGTAAACTGTGTGGAGCCGAAGAAGGATCATTTGTTGTATCGTCAGGGCGATATTATTACAGTGCTCGATCGCAATACGGGCACACCGTTTTGGAAGGGAGTACTCACCACTGGCAAGACCGGTTTCTTTAATCCCTCGAATACAGTTGCCTTTCTGGAAGGTCTGCCCAGCTCCAATCGGGATTCCTTTAGCCGTGTGGGTGATCATCGCATTAGCAAACGTAAGCTGCGAACGGAGATGATATCGAAGCCACAGAATGACTTCAAGCACACCGGACACGTGGGCATCGATGGTGCCACCTTTGGTGACATTGCCTTCCTGGGAAGCTCACAAAACGTAAGCAAAATTGAATTCTCAGTATTCGCACACAGTAAAGCTAATCCTTTATCTTTTTATTACAGTATAATCACGTGCCCAAGCAGATTGTGACACCGTACAAACCATCGGAGGATATTGAGCAGACGCCTCTGTTGTTGCCACCCACTCCGACCAGTCCCGATTCCCTACAAACGGCCAGCGGTTACTTCCCCGAAGGTGCCGGCACCTCAATGAATCCCACATTTATTCCCTCCACGGAGCACACGCCCAAATTGATACCGAGCAATGGCCAAAGCTCCTTTGACTTTGCCGGCTCGAATCCCTTTGCCTCGCACAAACTGGACGAGGAGCAGCTCGCCTATGCCCTGCAGAACAACAACTATGGGGGAGACGGAAAGAGCATTCACTCCGAGACGAATTGGCGTGCCAGTTCGCGTAACAATGCGACCGACGATCTGCATGAATATCACGAGATATCCGATGATGAAATCACCGGTGATAAACTCGATTTTGGTCCATCTCTGTTGGATGAAATTAACTCGATGTTTGGCTCCATAAGCGGCGCCTCGGGCAGTCAACCCAAATCCCCGGATTTTGATCGTGTCAACACTAAGAACGAATTCACGGAATTGTCGGCCAAGTATAGCCATAAATCTGGTGACACCAATGGCAACAAACATGGTCTGTTGTCCAAGAAGAAGTCTGCCACGGGAACAGTGAAACCCATTTCTGTTAAGGATGAGAAGATACTGAATCATGCCATTGAAATTGCCAACGAAATCAGTGCCAGGTGAGTCATCCAGCCCAACAAAGATGAATCATTGTTAATCACTTCCTCTTTCTGCTACAGGTCAATGATCGACTTGGTCTCGGATCACACTCCAGCCACGCACAGTCCCAAGCGCAAGTTCAGCTTTCGATTTCCGCATCTGAGCAGCGTCGTGGAGGGAGCTACTGGGAACTCGGCGCTGACGCCGACACATGGCAGTGCCTCACCCTTCTCGAAGAAGAAGAACTTCACGGAGGAGCTGCAGAGCATACCCGACATACAGGTAAGCAGATAGTATATATAATTGCATATAGATTTAGTCAGTTTAAGTGGCAGTCTTGGAGCGAGTTGTCTAATCCAGAGATCTTCTTTGTCTCCACTCTCTCTCCCCTTTCTCTCTCATTTATCACCCCTTATCGCGTTGTGCATTCCGTTCATTCCCTTTGCTTTATTTTGGTTGTTCGTTTTTGCTTTGCCTTTCGTTCGTTCCGTTCCGATTCGTTCCTTTATTTTATTGCCCACTCATCAAGCAGCGATTCCGCTCACTGAGTGAAATCAAGAACAACTCCGAGCTGCGTATTCCCATCTTTGATAAGGAGAGCTCCGATTTTCTCTTCGAAAAGTCGCGCGAGATTCTCTGCCGACCTCTGAATAGAGAGCGCAGCAGCGAAGATGCCAGGGAGCCGCGAGACTCAAGAGATCTCGACCGGGAACCGAAGAGCATCAATGATAACATCATGGATATTGAGAACACTCTGAAGGCACTAAATCTGGACTTTATGCACACGTACACGGAACTGGACAAAAGTGACTCCAACGATACAATTTTAAATGATCAACTGCCACAGCTGCTGGGCTCAGTGGACGATGGAATCAGCAGTGCCACCGGTAGCCTCAAGTCGGCTGTCTACAGCTACAGCAATGGGGTACAGACCATGTTCGACTTCAATGCAGCCACCAGTCATCTGGACAAGCATCTGCAGTACATGCACAACCAAGCACAGCTGCACAGTCAGCAGATGACGAGCGCCACGGAACAGAAGCTGCTGGAGGACAAAAGAAGTAGCACTCCAGACACAGGATTCGCCTCGAGGGACACTAACATCTCTTTGTCCCGCAGAAGCAGCCAGAAGAGCAGCTACAGCCCACAGGAGAGCTACTTTCCCATCAAGGGCGAGGCCCTGTACAGTGCTCCTCCAGTGGTAATGACCAGTGGCTACGAGAGATTCGGCAATGGGCACACCAAACAGCTCCTGGCCAGCGCTTCGCCGGTGAAGTCATCCTGTCTGAATGCCAGCACCAACACCGTCTATGCTGTGGCAAGCAAGGGCTATCGCCAGCGCTCCACCTCCTTCAATGAGAGCTTCCAGCCCATATCCCCGGTGCTGTCGGATATCAAGCAGCGTCCGTTTAGGCAGGATGCAGTGGCGCACCAGGTGCCCATCGCTGTGCCCCGACGCTCTGCCTCCTACAAGCCACGTTCGATCAGGGCACGCACACTGCGTCGTCTCAGCTACAATCCCATGACACTCGACTCCAGCAGCTCCTCCAGCGGCGGTGAGGAGTCCAACCAGAAGCCCAACCTGGCACGCTCCGAGTGCGATATTCGTGCACGGGTCGCTGTCAGCTCGAGCAGCTCCTTGAGTCGCCGTCGACGTGCGGGACTCAATCGTCAGGTGCAGTCCGCCTGCCAGGATGAACGCGATGTGATCATATCGCCACGACAGTTGTATGGCTCGAACTCCAGCATCAAGTCAGCTCCTCATTATAATCTCGGAGGAAATCGACGCAGTTTCCATCGACCTGGCACTGGCTACGAGCAGTTCCATTACGACGAACGCATCTACGATTTTGGCGGACGTGGACCGGGCAACAATTACACAGCTCAGTTGGCACAACACGCGCTCCTGGCACCCACGCAGTCCCAGAAACTTAGCTCCGGCTCGGGTTCCTCCTCAGCTGCTTCTTCAGCGGTGGCTACTTATCGCACTGCCTCAGCTGCATTGCCTGCGCGTCCCGTAAGCGGCTCCACATTGCATGAGTTCGATATCAGTCGCCTGACGGGCAAAAGTCCCACGTCCACCAACTTTGTGGGCAGTTCCCCCGACGAGATCAAACAGCGACAGCTGTCCAGCAACTCCCAGACGATGCAGGTGAAGCCACAGCGGCCCACGGAGTTCCATTGGCCGGAGAAGATACATGTATCCACAGTGAAGCAACACGAGATGCACTGGAGGCAACTCCAGCAGCAGCAGCAACAACAACAACCGCAGTCACTTCCATTGGTGATACCAGCTGGGGATTCGAGTGACAGCAGCTCCTCCAGCAGCACCGAGAGCGGAGATGAGTTCCAGTTCCGCAGGGAGTTCACTGCGCCACGAATTCCGCCGAGTCCGGCTCCATAACTAAGGAAAATGCTGAAATATGTTCTCAATTTACTCTTCGGACATGTGCTCTCGGATTAGGAGCGTATAGAAGTGGTGTGGTGTGTTAGGGAGTGGTGTGTTTGGGTGTAGTGTGGTGTGTTGTGTCCAGTTGTGTCGAAAAGTAAATTGTAGAAGATATTTACAGCCTCTCTTAAAAGTTAGCGTACATATACCAAGTATGTATATTTTTGAATGGATTTGCATTTTGGATTGAGAGTGTGCCTTATTTGGAAACACGGAAGACCTCTCAGAACGGATAATAATACACGTAATGTGCACAGATGTTTATTTAATCAGTCAGTTACAGTTGCAGTTGCATATACATTTACATTAACAGATACATTTACATTTACAGATACAGTTAGAGAAACCAATTGAGATTACAATAAGCAATATTGCGAAACGGAAAACTAGTTCAGGGCCATCGGAAAATGGGAAAGGAAACGGGAATGAAATCGAAACTGGAAACGAATTAAAATCAGCTCAATAATAATAAAGCAATATTAAGCATACTTAGTAAAGGAAAGAGACTCGTTACAACTAAAACTTAACCAATTAAACTAAACTAAACTTAACAGTTGAAAAAGGCTTCCAAATGAAAACGAAACAAAGAAGATGTTAGAAGAAAGTTAAAAGTTATAGAATTAAAGAAAAAGAGACACGATTTTAAGGGCAACTCTCACTTGAAAACTTTATCATCAACATTTTCATGCAGAACAGAGCTTCTGATTGTCAAGCAGTCAATCAATCAATCAATTTATATCAGTATTAAAACACACTTGACTTTGATCTAATCGAGAACACAACTCATACAGGGTATAAACAAGAACAACAACAACACAGACAGTCATCCACAACCACACACACTCACACACACCAACACACGCACAGTTTGACAATCCTTTTTTCATCGCCAACAACATTCCAAAAGAAAATACTAAAAAAAATACTGTCCGAGAACTCGTACATATGCAAATGAGTATTATGTGCCATATCCTTACGCTTGCATTTTTACTATATAAAATATATATATATATAAACCAAGTATAAACTATATATATTTAACTGAGAGAACTAAGAAACCGTCGAAAGGGTCGAATTAACAATTAAACTATATAAAAAGAGAATTACGAAATCGTTTGCATGATCAAAAAAAATATCTCGAATTACTTGTAGATTTAACACTTAAGAAAACTGTATTTTTCATCTTCTAAAAAGGATTGTGAGCCGATTTGATCCCCCCAAGGTTGCTTCTCTACAATTTTTTTATAGAGCTCCAATGGATATTATATATATATGACCTATATAGATATTGGATATATGAGTATTCTTAAAAGATTTGTCGCATTCTGTGCATTTATTGATAACGTTGGAATCGCAGAGGAAAACGAACACAAAACCAAAGGAAATATATATATTTAAATAGATATTTAAAACGATACTTATATACAAAGTTTATATACATAAAAAAGTAATTTATAATTAAATGTTCATAACGTTCATATCTATTTCATATGACATTACTTACAAGATTCAACTACAAATTGATATATTGATATTCTAAAATATGCGTTCGAAGCGTTTCACAAACACAAAACAAAAGTAAAACCAAATCCAAAACTAAACTAACACTTTTTCCAAGTAATATATATATACAAAGTTTGCATTCTAAGAACCAAACAAAAACTAAAACTAAAAAATCCAATTGGTAATCAAAAAAGTTGTGTATATTTAAAGGGATTCAATAAAGCAAATGAAAAACCCCAAGAAATGTGATCAAGTTTAATAGTTTCTTTAAAGCAGCTTATGTTTACCCAAATGTACCCATTTCAGTGCTCAGAAGTGTACCCAAAACTCACTACACATTTTGGGTACATTTCTCAGCAGCCTAACATATCCGCCATTACAGCTCAGCAGTGGGCTGTTATTAACATTACTCTCTGCTGTTAACTCTGCATTTTCTGTTACTAACGATTTCTTTTCTTCTTTCCACAGTCGCTGATTGGTGAGGAGGGACGCGAGGCCTACAACAGTCTCATCGAGCGGAAAGGCATGCTGGACATTGGCATCAGTCCGGCGGCCACGCTGCTGCGTCACATGGACACAGATGAGTTTGAGCTGATGAATGCCAAGACATTGCCACGTCGTCTGGGCAGTCAGCTGAGTCATCCGGGCAATGCGCCATTGGAGCCACTTTCCACCCTCGGCTCAACGGAGTGTGCACGATTCTCGCCACAGGAGCACCAGCAGCGGCCACAGCAGCCACCGCGTCCCATGACGCTGCCCACACGCGGAGCAGCTCAGCGTGTGCGGAGAGCAGAGCAGGCGAATGAACGCAATGATGAGAACCGCAATTCAGTCACAGTGGGTCTGAATGAATCCTGCGAAAGTCCCAGCTACATGACACATGCCAGCTACAAGTTTCCCGAGCCACAAGAGGCGAATCCTCTGCCCCTGCCCTCGAGAGAGGGCAAGAAGCAGGTGAAGACCAGCACAAAGCGACATGTACGGAAATATCCACTGATTATACCTGCGAACGGAGTGCAGCGCACACTCAACAAGGTGGCGGACTTTGGGGATGACTCCACGGTCAGAAACACGGGAGCTGCCTCACAGCAGCAGCCAGCACGTTCCATTGAGGTGGTGGCCGCCGTGCGTTCCAACAGCGTCTGTCGACGATCGGAGGCCAGAGAATATGAAAACATGCCAGCAGTGTCTGAAGGAGGAGCTGGAGGAGGTAGGGAGTCGCATACCTATCAGAATTTGGAGCCAGCCGATGCCGCCGGCCTGACGGACACGGCATCATTGCAGTTTGAGTCCATCCTGGAGTCGGATATGAGCAAGGATGGTGTTCTGCAGTCACCGGATGTGACTGATGGCTTCTATAACTTCTCCATACAGAAGGAACACTATAACAAGAGCAAGGACGTGGGATTCGAATCCACACAAATATCAGGACTCTATGTGAACGACGATGAGCTCCGCAATCTGGACAAACCACTGGCCACGAGCAGCAGTTCCACTACCCTGGACTCGGTGGCAGTTCCCCAGGAGATGGCGCCCACAGCAGCGGAGGCGGCAGCAGCAGCAACGATTGCCACTGAAGCAACGCCGTCAGAGAATCCACGACGCTTTGGTTGTGCCGACAATGAACTCGCTGGGAATGCACTATTCAAGAAGGTACGTGCCTCCGTCAATCTGGCCATGAATCGCAGCTCCATGAATGGCAATGAACCGAGCTCAGCTACAGGGACAATAGCTACGCCTCCAGCAAAGCCACAAACGGAGGCAGAGTATTTTGCAGCTTCAGCTGCTCGCTTGGCCGACTCGAACTCGGTGAGCTGTGAGGATTTGCTGGAGTTCTCGGACAAGAAGCCGCGAGGCTGCGAACGTGGCGTTGACTCCGATGAAGTGCGCATAATGGTCAAAGTGCTGGGAAAGGATGTAAGTAGAGTAGTCGAGGTAACTAAAGCCTTTGAAACTAATCCCTATATTTCTTTTAAACAGAGTACGCCCACTCGCTGCCTGGGGGCACTGGAGTTCATCAACTGGGATGTGCACAAGTCTATAAAACTGATCAAGCTACAGAACATACTCGCAGATGCGGAGCTCAGTTTATCTGCTGCCTTCGAGGCATTGCAGCAGCAGGAATGGGATCTGCACACCACAGCCGTCAAACTGAAGGGAATCAAATTGTAATTCTGTAGAGAAATGCAATAGGATTAGCATAGATCATACACACAAACCATGTGCCTGTTTAAAACAAAACTTCTTGGCCTTTATCTACGCATCGACTACTACTACTACTACTACCTAATTGTATCTTAAGCATTTCTAGATCGTGTATCTAAGTATCTCGAACTACACTCAAATCAATCACTGCTCAAAAAGATGTTTCTAATAACAAATTCATACACCTCCCGAAGGGTGTATGAACGAATCTCAGCATGTACTTATCCAATAATGCAACTTTACTAGTTCTTAATAATTATATTACACACATAAATATATATATCAGATATATCCCAGATCGATGCATTATAAACCAATCAGAAAAGACGACTGTTTAAAGTGTTTAGTTACCGATTTAACTGTGCAACTCGTCGCTCTCTAACAAAAAAGTATACGTTTGTGTATTGTTTATGTTTAAAATAGTTATATTTAAACAGAATGCGTAATATACATAAAATTTACAAGGATTAGCATTGGAACGCGAGCAATATTACAAGTGAACTAAGAACGTACAGCCACGGTGAATACAAATAAACAATAAACAAATAAAATTAAACTAATTACTGTCAAGTTGTAAATTTGTCCAACGGGGCAAAGGGCGGGGAATGGGGTGGGTTGCCGGAATAGGGACTAGGAGCAGGAACAGGAACAGGAATTGCAAATAAATTCTACTTTCGACTTCTGCGAGTAGACCTGGATGCAGGAGAGGCGGATATAGATACGGATGTGGATGTGGAGGAAGCCACCGTTTCTCGCGTCGCTGTTGATTTGCCAACACTCCTTGTCTTCCTCGTGCTGCTCGTTTGGGCTGTGGTACGCAGTCGCTTTGGCGTGGATCCCTTGGTGTTGCCTTCGGTCATGCTCAACTCAAGGGACATGCGCTTGCGGGTCATACACATGGTATTGATGCGCATCTTCTGCGCCGAATGTCGAGTGATAATCCGTCCTGATGACGTAGCGCTGATCGCTGATTTTGCTGTTAATTTTTTTCTGGGATGTGGTGTCCTTTGTGCTGCACTTTCCGCTGGCTTGGTATTCTCCTTGACGGATGAAGTGCTGCTGCCTGTGGGACTGCTTATTGTCTTGCCATTGACCACAATCGTTACGCTGCTCTGCCTGGTGGGTGTCTTGGATTCCAAACGCTGCTGCTTCCGCAGCGGCGATATCCTCTGCGACGGTGTTCCCGAGTCGGAGGAGGTCTGCGGCCGCAGTGAAGAACTCTTACGAAGAACTCGTTTGCGGCCATTTCGCAGAGGCGTCTGAATTTCAATATGTAGGACCTTGCGTTGCTGCACCCAAGGAAACATAGAACGAAGAGAAAATCAATTGATTAGAATTGAGAAACAAGTGCCAACACTAAGGAAAACTACATTAAATACAAGCTCGTATTAGTAAGTGCTAATATAAATGCTATAAATCTAGTGAGTGCTGCTAAGCGTAAAGAAAACAACGGTTTCGGTTTAGTCTTTAAGGATTTACAAATCTTTTGTTTTTGTTTTCATGGTATTTTCTTTTCTAAGATTTGTAAATAGATTGTTAAATATTTTACTTAAAATATACACGTTGTTTTTTCATTTAGTGCAACTAAATTTGATTTGTATCCATGTTATAATCTACATATACGTCAAACTATAAGTTTTTGTCTTTCTTCTCCGCCTGCCAGTTGAGCTAAAGGATCTACACTGGATATACATGTTTTTTCTCTCTGTCTCTGTCTGCTGCTGCACTGCCTCATGCCTATAGCTGCAAGCGCTTGCGTGTGCGTGTACTCACTTTACTGCCCCCAGTGGGTGAGCTGCGAGTTGTGGATGCTGCTTTAGTTGCTGTTGATCTGATCACTCGACTGCGCATCGAACGCATTCGCAGTCGTGATGCATTGCCTTTGAGCGATGTGTTTGTTGGCGATGCCTCAATCACTTCCTCATCCTGATGGAAGAATTATATTGTTATGAGTCTTGAAGCATAGCATAGTACACCCATTACTTACCGATTCCACTGCAGATTCCTCCGTAGCAGTGCTTTGATGCACTACATCAACAAGTGTGGTTTCGGGTGTGTTTTCTTTGACTTCTGAGATTTCTTCTGTTGCTTTCGGTGTGACGGATTTCTTCTTTGACGCTTTGGTTCTCTTCTCTGGTGTCTTGGAGAGACGAGCCACGGCCTGTACCAGACGTTGCCTTGTATTTTCTCGCCGGTTGATCCTTATGCTCATTTCACCGATTTCAGCTCCAAGTTGCTCCACTTCCCCGTCCGTTGCTGGGGATTGGGAGCCGCATATGCTATCTGCATCCGATTGACTTATTGAAATGTGCAACGATCGCCGCAAGTAGCGAATTCCCACTTGATTGTTTTTGCCGAAAGTGGTTAGCACGGGTTCAGCAGGCTCCACTGAAGGAGTTTTAGATGTAGTGGCTGTTGGAGTATCTGTTGTTGCTGGATCCGCAGCTGGTGATGGAGACACTGCTCTGACTTCGTTTGCCTCATCAATTACGTCTAAAGTTGGTACGTCTGTTGTTCGCTTGGCCTCAGCTGGAGCTGCACATTCCGAAGTGGAAGCTATAGTTGCCGCAATACTTTCACACTCCTCGCCATCAGCGTCGCTGTCATTACCCTCCGTAGAACGAGTGGGAGGATTAAAGCTGCCATTAAGCATGTCCTTAAAGTCGTCAATGCTGCGTATCAAACGTGGCTCAAGTTCGCTCTGGAAAGCAATTATGACATGTTTATAAAGAGGACATTCAAGGACTTGATAGAAGCAACTTACATTCTTTAGATTGTCTGCCAGTTCGTGCATCTCATCTTTCAATTTTGTGGAATTGATCACATTCAACTTGAGCGTAGTTAGATCCTTTGCCAACAGACGACACATTTCCTTGCGTTCCGTGTAATAGTTTTGAATATAATTCAGAAAGCTGAGTGCTATTTGATTGTGTATATTGCTTTCCGGCGTACTCTTCTCCTGAGCGGTCAGATCGATGAAGAACTTGGTCACATGGCCGGGCATCACGTCGTGGAGCGGTGAGTCATAGCTGCTATTCATAATAGACCACACAAGGGGCAGTAGACAAGGCTGTAGGATACTCTGTAGTTTCTGGTCCACAATATTCTCGAAGAACATGCCCAGCACTTGACTCACAATGGGTTCTGCAAGTAATACCACACAGAAGATAAGTTTCAATTTCATTTTAAACTTATAATTTAAATCTAAACTTACCTGTATTTGGATTAAAGTAACGCTTGAGTAGCTTTTCCAGCACATCGGAGCGATTGTCGAGCTGACCGCGCAAGACTAAACGGCAAAGACCACGGACTATGGCCAGCAGAATACCCTTATCGACGACCTTCTCCACAAAGAAGCCCATCATGCCAATGATATCCGTGTTCTGATCATTGTTTTGAGATTGACTTCGATCCTCCTCGCCATCGTAAAAGTCTTGCATGGTGTACAGCAATCGACGCTTTGTTTTTGGCGCCTGTCCTGGCCCCGAAACCGTTTGATTCAACTCACTGAAGTAGTCCACACCGTAGTAATCCATCAGCTCGAAGATACAGTGGGCTGCAGCCTCGCATAGACGCAGATTGTTGTCCTTGTAGAACTGATCGACGAGCACATCGAATACCTCCTTGGTGTACGCTTCATAGAATAAGCTGAACGTTGTGCCACACTTAATGGCCCACTCGAATACGTCTAAATCCGTGGATGCCAAATGACGACAGATGAAGTCCTGTAAAAAGAGGTAATTTAATTGATCATGGTTCAATTTGTTAGTTTATACTGATATTCGTACCTTGTAGAGCTTGCAAATGCTTGGATTTAGCGTTGAGACTTGTGTGGAGGCAACCATGTGGAAGGAGATTTGCAGACCCTTGAGCACACGCTCCTGCTTTGATAGTTTGGGTCTTGAGGGCAGCTCCTGCACGCCGTGCTTCTCCAGCAGCGGCTGAATGAGATCCGTGTATTCCTCAGTCACGGCAATTTTTTCATCATTTACGGCCTGAGCTCGGATGTATTCCTTTTGGCGCACAAAGTTCTCTTCCAGCTCCTCCAACTCGAGTATTTTTACCTTCAGCGAATTAATGTTCGTGACCAGGGAAGGGTCCACGTCGCCCAGCAGCTTATCAATCAGACTTCGATCATGAACCAAATCATTTTGTTTGGCATTGAGCTCACAAATCTCATAGATTATCTCAATGAAGAACTGCATCCTTGGGCCCACATCGACTATTAGTTGCTCCATGCAGCGCACCAGGATGCACACAATCTTGTGATCCAGTGAACATTCCTTCAGCAGATGTGTGATCAGCTCCTTCAAATTGCCACGCCCAATCTCATCGCCCAAATCGTATGTCTGGAGGATCTCCACCAAGGAGAGCAGCATGCACTGGAACTCGACCTGTGCGAATTTATCCATGTCTGGCTTCTGATACAGACAGAATCTGCAGGAGAGTAAATGGTTATAAATAGTTACAAATGATTATTCGATTACTTACTTCTTAACATAATCGCAGAACACACTCAACTCCGGCAGGATCTGTTCGAATTCATCGGCGAGCGTGTGCTGGAAGTAGCTGCTGAGGCATTGCCAGTAGAGGAGCAGTTCCACGGTGAGTTCGTCTTGGGGCACACAGCGATGCAGGTCACAGTCCTCGGACAAGGGAAGCTGGGCGAGCAGTTCACTGTTATCGCGCTGCTCGAAGATGACCAAGAGCAATTGGCGGGCAACGCGTCGGAAGCGCATGATCTCCTCTTCGTCGGAGTCGAGCTTGAGGGCAGCGATAAGCTGTATGTAGTTCTGCTGGTAGGATTCAACCCAAGCCTTCAGCATATATTTGATAACATTTTTACGCACACTATCGGAGGTGTCGTTCAGGCCCCGTTCAATGATTGTGAGACGCTGGGATACTTTGTAAGATCGCACGGGATAATTGCACATGTTGATGTAGGTGTGGCGTCGAATCTTCTCGTCCACATCCCAGAGACGATTCAATATGTGCGGCACTGTCAGATAATTGCGGCCCATGCACGAAATGATGCACTCCCTCACACTGGACGAGGGATCCGCGCTTAAATGAAAGCGATATGCACAGAGAACGGGATCACTTGGATTGTCTGGCATCTGGAGACGCTGCATGGCCAGTACAGCCTCCTTGCGCACACTGGCCGACATATCCTTCAGTCGGTCCAGCATATAGTGTAATATCTTGTCACACTGTGAGTCATCCAATGCTGCATATGGTCCCAGATGTTTCAGTATCAAATTGACAAAGAAACAGATCCGATATCGGATGTGTGGACTATTGGAAATTGTCTGCCAAATAATGATAAGCAGATAAGCACAGGCAAAAACAAAGAGAGAGAGAAGGGGATAGTGTTACTTAAAGAGCGAGAGAGATAGCGAAAGTACAGTAGGCACTCACCGATAGCAGCCAGGAAAAGGTTTCACCCAAAATAGGATGTGTTTTTTCCGACTCGAAGCTGGTGACGAATTTGGCACAGAATGAAAGTGCCATATTTCCATACTCGTTATGTTCATCCGCTTCCAAAACAGTCTTGAACATCTTGATGAAAGTGAACATGAATGCATCGTGGTCCAGCTACAAAAGGATTCGAAATGAGCAAACAAACAACAATAATGAGACGCGTAATGCAAACAAACCTTGGAGTACAGTTGCTTCATTTCTTTGGTGTAGCGCTTGTGGAAGGTCTCGTTGAGTTGGGCATTCGATAGGATTGTGTACATAGGCCCTTGACCCACGGCCCGCTCCCTCTTGCCGCTCTCCAAATCTGGCTGATCCACATCCTTGGCCACACAATTTTCTTTTTCTGTCGCCTTTTTGTTGCGCTTCCTGGCGACTTTTGGCTTGCTCATCTCAGGATTTGTGTTTGTTCCGAGGAGTTTTATTTATCGAATACAGCTTATTGTTGTTGCTTTTATTTTTTAATTTGTATCAGTTGCAATTGTTATTGTATTATTATTGTTCGACTAATTCATCAAATTGGTTCGCATCACAGTTTTTTTATTTTTTATATTTAGATGCCAGCGTACAAACACAAGCGTCGCGTTCTTATGCATTCCGTTTTGCACCCTATTCGCTTGCTCCGCCGTTAATATGATTTCTTGCTGCCGTGCTGCCAACTTGTTTCAAGTGATGCCAATTTACATGTTATCGGCACGATCGATAAAATTTAAAGCGGTTGCTTCTAGTAACACTCATTAATGTGTTTTAAATAAATTATTTATATCTTATTTAAAAAATTACAAAATATTTTGACTAATGATTATTAGATTAATTTATTTTCTTATTAAATGTGTCAAACATTTTGTGACATTTAGCGAACATGCATCATAACTGCTCTGTGACAAATGCTAAAAGCTATTGAACGAGAATTTGAAAGCGAGTTTAACGGATTTTGATCAGTACGTCGCTTTCGCAGTCACGTAAACAGTACATAATTATATTTCAAATAAAATATATATAAAACAAATATGGCTGCCGCAACGAAGCGCATTTATGAGCCACGCGTCAAGTATCAGGACCGCACTAAATCCAGTGAAAATGCATTCGCCGGAGTTAATATTTTCATTAGCAAATTGGATACGGCTTTGTTGCTGCTCAGTTCCAAGGAAGAAGCCGTGCTGCAGTCCGTACTGAATATTATCACGGAGTTTGCACGTAAATGGGATGACAACATATTGGAGTTAAAGCAACACGGTTTATTGGAACTATTATTGGAAAAGGACTTTTTCATTGACTCACCCAATGTGGTTATCCGTCGATTTGCCTTGTATCTCATTACGGCCATTTTGGATCAGACGGAATTGGGAGAATATGACACGGAGAAGACCACAAAATTGTTGGACTTGAGCTACCGTTTTTATCTGAAGGATAACGATGACTTCTGCGTCGAATATCTGACCTACATAATCAACTTGTGTCTCCGGGATCCTCAAGTCGCACAGAATATACTTGAAAATATAGAGTTTCTAGAAAAGTTCAAGAACATTTTCGTCAACTCGGAGAATCCCGATACCGTGTACAATTCCATTGAGGCTCTGCACAAGATCCTGCAGGTTCAGAGTGCCGAAGAGATGTTGAATTTCACCACACTGCCCGGATTCCCGGTGGATCGCATCATCTGTGAGCTGACCAACGAGTTCCTGGAGATTCGTCTGTCCGCCCTGAAGGTGCTGAAGACCCTGCTTTCAGATACCAGTGAGGAGAGTGTCTTTGAGCCACTGCATCGCTGCTTCTTTGTGCTGCAGCAGCTGGTGAAGGCCTTCTGCGAGAACACACAAGCTCCAGATGCTCTGGGTATCATTGAGGTGTTGGCCACAGCTCTGCGTTCCGAGAAGATGACTAAACTTTTCTTCGAGCAGAATCTCTTTGAGCAGATCATGGAGCAACTGAAACAGGACATGGACATATTGCGTCCCGATGTCGTCTGCACCATTATGTCCATGTTCGCCGAGGCGGCCAAGTATCACGCGTATCTGGGAAGGATTCATGGCGCCAACATAACCCAAATGTTCATCAGCTGCCTCATGAAGAGCAAACCGGAGCCGGCTTCGTATGTTATCATGGGACTCAATCGCATGATTGAGTATCCGGAGGCACTGCGTGACGTGGTCGCCGAATTTGAGAAGGGTGCACTGGCCCACCTGGTCAATCTGATCAAATCGCAGCAAGTTTCGATCAAGACACGGGAACAGGCCGCTGAATTCGTTGGTCATTTGCTGACCAGCTCCTACCGCATCACAGCCGAGCTGCTTATGCAGATGGACATCGCCGGTGGACTGGCCAAGACCATACAGCAGGGATTACCGGAGTTGTCCATCGATTTGGTACTATCAATACTCCTGATCATCGAGAGTCTGGCCAACAACGATGAGTATCGCTTGTTGCTCGGCCAATATACGCTACTCACGGAGCAGATTGCTCAGCTGCTCATGGTAATATCTTGACCATATTCCTGAATTCCTTCTCTAACAGTTCTTCCCCCGTAGCGCTCCTATGCCCATGCCATTCTGGTGCACAACATATTCCGCTGCCTTTGCACCATCATAGACGAGGAGCCCGTCCGCCAGACGCTGCTCAGTAACTACATAGTGTCCTCCATCAAACGTGCTCTCAAATCTCTGTCTAATCTGGTGAAGACTGCCGTAACCAACTTTATACTGCAGACAACGCGTTTCAATGAGTTCGTGGATGCTTACATAGATCGTGGGGTACTCGAAGTGTAAGTAGAGTGCTGCAGGGTATCATCGGGATTACATAGAGTTCCTTTTACAGCCTGATGATGTTTCAGAAGCATGCCTTCTGTGTGTCCACCTGGGGACCTGCCATTGAGAGCATTCTGTCCAAGTGTCCCACCATGAAATTCTGCATCCGCAATTGCCTGACCTTTACGGACATCACGGCTGGCAAAGATTTCTATGTGTCAAAGCGTAAGTTCCAGGATTTCAGGCAATTCCAGTGGCTGCTTCGCACCGATTGCTCTCCGCTGGAGGCTGTGCTCGTCGTAAACTTTGATCGACCCTCCAGCGATATGAACGACATGGTCTCCGTGCCGGATCACTGTCTGCACGGCTTGGACATTGCAGGCGACAACCATTGGCAGTACTCCAAGCGTCCTGCGGACTCCAAGCTGCCCGAATATCTGGAGGCACTCAATCAGACATTAGCCGTAAGTATATCAAGGGATGGTGATACTCTACTAATGCGATCCTTTGCAGTTGCATGGCCTGGTGGAGAATCCCGATAGAATCCGGCGCAGCATTGACTTCGAGAACGTAGCAAAGCGTTGCAAGATCGTCGCCGACGCCGTCAACGGCGTCATGTGCGAGAACATCAAGATCCTCGATCTAAACACCACCGAGGAGTGTTCTCGCCACACGGTGCGCTGTCATCTGGAGGACTTGCGTCACATCTACCACACCAACTTCATACCCCTCGGCGTGGTGCGCAGTGGCTGCCAGTTCGAGCGTGCTATACTCTTCAAGTGCTTCGCTGATCAGATTGGTTTGCCTAGCACCCTCCAGCGTAGCGTCGACGGTCGCATGCTGTACAACGAGGTGCCGTTGCCTCTCGAGCTGGAGAAGGACGTGCACTGCGATAAGAAGACCCTTAAGTTTATGCCCTGGCGCATGCTGCGTCCCACTCACATCGTGGATCTCATGTACAACATTGGGGAGTTGTATCCCATGCAGAGCCGCCAGGCCCTGCAGTACCTGCGACTCTACTAACAAATTTCTTGCTTTCTTTTTGTTGCTCATCAAAATTTCACTGTTTATCCGAATAAAAGGAGAATTCGCAAACGATCGAGTTGGAGTAGAGTTGAGATTTTAGCTGTTTTACTGTTTGATTTAGTAAAAGGAATACTCTTCACTTCGAAATCTGGTTAGAAATTATTTATTTACTTGTTAAAGTTTCAATGTAAAACTATTTAGATTTAAAATTATTTTTAAGCTTTGATACTCGTTCAGCCGTTTGGCGTTTATTTTGATTAGCACACGTGAGGACCACGACAGTCTGGCAACGCTGCATGGCAGAGCATTCCTGCGTCAAACACTCTGCGCACTGAGCATGTCCTCGGCGTGTCTGTCTATTCTGACATTCGCTAGTATTTGCATAAACAAAAGACGCCAGTGAAAGCTGCAGAATTGGATTGTTTATTTTGTTTGTTTGTTTGTAGTTTAGCTGGCGTGGAAGAGGTGAGTTTGCTGGCACTCACATCATGTCTAGAGCGCTGCTGACGCTCGCCTACTTTGTGCTGACGTCATGCTCCATTGTATTTACTGCCTGCGTAAATAACGGTAAGTTTGTGACCTTCGACTTTTTGGGGGAAAATCAATAAAAGCTCTGAATTTTGCAGTAACTGGCACGGGCACAAGTTCACCTGGCCGATCGGGACCCAGTCCCGGCGGCACTGGCAGTTTGACGAGCGACGGACACATCCATCGCACGGCGGCGGCCATTGAGCGGGTGAACAAGCTCTGGTGCTACGCCTGTGACACCATGGACGATGGTCAGGCCTGTGTGGATGTTGTGGTGCGCAACGATACGGCACTGATGAAGAAGTGTCAGGGCGAGGAGTTTATTTGCATGGTAAGTAGACTTGTGCTTCACTTAGGAGGCAGTATTAAATTCCAGGGTATCTCGTGGCAGGTCAAACGCTTTTCCTACACCACCAGCACGGAGAATTCGACAAGTTCGCCCAAGATGTGGTCACTGGATCGTCGCTGCACTGCCAACTGTGAGCCTGGCTGCATTATCATTGGGGAGCGCACCAAGCTCTACGCGTGTACCTCCTGCTGCGAGGAGTCCTTCTGCAATACGGGGCGTGGCGCGGCCTCCGGCATCTTCCATCGCGAGGCAACGGGCATTGGCACACGCATCTTCTGGCTGGCAGCTCCGTTCCTGGTCAACATATCCCTGATGCTGTACAAAAACCATGCCAGACATGTCTTCACCAAGCTGCAATAATCCTAAGCAATGCTGTAATTCTTCTCTCTCTAACTTTGTCTTGCTGAGTAGCTCAAATCTCTCAACTGAATCTCAATCTAGCCAAGTGAATAGATCTCCCATTTAGCCTACTTTGTAGCGCTTGTTTTAGCGTCTACAAATGTAGTTAGCCAAATAGTACTATGGTGTGATAATAAATCAATGATAACTCCAACTAATCAGTGCTGTGTTTACGGTTAAACACGCCAGATGGCGCTTTAATCATAGTGTTACTTTTACTTTTCAGCTGTTCTAACAATCGACAGATGGCGCTAACAATGCTTTGCTTTACCTTGGTAGTTTATCAAACTATTTGTACGTATTTTAGTTTAACTTAATTACCAGCTTAAATCAACTTTCGCTTGTGCAGCTGGAATATATGTTCTGCTTTATCCGATTAGTCTGGAACTGAACGCTCAAGCATTAAACCCTTCATTTGCTTACGTGAATTGCAATACATTTCCGCTTTGGTGGAAGTCTGCTCGACTGACTCTCTGGCTGCATCCGCATCCGCATTGGCATCTTTATGCCCATCTGCACCCACAATCATTCACCATCATCCATATCCGCATGGGTCACGCCCATTTCGTAGGTTTTGCGGGTGTGAGGCACTTGGGGCTTAACTGGACGGCATTTCCGTGCAGACATCTTACTTGCAGCATGAATTATTTATTGGACAGCGTCCAAAGTATTCATAAGCAGGCTATGTGGGCGGAGGAGGGCGGTAGGAGAAGCAGTGGGAGTGGCAGAGGGACCAGCAGATGGAGCCTCATCTAATAGCGCTGCCATTAGGAGCAGATTCTTGGATACATATGTGCATTGTTTAAGCTTGGTTAAGGGTGGGCGAGGGAGGGGCAGGGGGCGTGTCTTGGCCCACATGCCGCCCACTCATTTGAGGCCCAATTTGTTTTCATAAGACCAAGAAGGAGGCGTGTCTCCTGGGTGTAGTTTTATGCTTTGGTTGCGTGTAAGTTATGGCCAACTCTGGCAACATCTTGGCTAATAAACACGAGACAAATCTGCTCATTTTGTTTGCTTAATTTACATAAATGGAGCCTACTTGAGGCAGTCGGAGCCAGTGGAGGCTGTCGGGTTATCCTCTTGGTGCATCCATCATGCGAAGCTGGTGGGAGGTTGGGACAGGAACAGGGTGTGGGGGAAGGAGTAGTAAGGTGGACCCAGTGCCTACCGAAAAGTCTATTGGCCTCTTGCTTTATGTGCCTTTGTATTTTGGCGTTTATTTTGTGGCTTTCTGCTCGTAAATCTTCATCAGACGGCAAATTACGTGGTTTGCCAGTCAGGCAGCCAGGCAGTCACCCACTCAGTCTGGCAGTCAGTCAGCCAGCTCCACTCTAGGCCACTTTTTGCCACTGCCAACAGGCAACTGGCGACTCTGTTGGCCACATCCGGCAAACAATAAAGTGACCGCAATGCCAGTCAGTGGGTGGTAAAACAATAAAGCGCTGACAAAAAACCAAACAACCAACAACAACAACGAGGGAAACAACAACAACAACAACAACCACATAGATTCCATTGACAACAGTTTCATTTATGAAAAATAATAGCTGAAGCAGCAGCAATATGCGAAATTTATTATTATATTTGCGTTCTGCCGCAAAAATGTCCTTGCCCCAAACAATCGACCTCTCGACATCACGACATCCCGACGCAGCTGTAGCAACAAAAACAAACCGAGTTGGTAGTTCCTGTTGTTGTTTTTGCTGTGATTGTTGTTGCTGTTGCTGTGGTTGTAGTTGTTGTTGCTGCTGTTTCATTCATTCATTATTATTGCTACTTTGGTGTTGTCCACGTTGTTCTCGTCTCGTTTGTTTTTTGATTGCAGGCGACACTTTGTTGTTGTTGTCTCTTTATCTCCCTCCTCCTCCTCTCGCTCTCCTCGTTGTTGTTGCCAAGTTTACAAAGAAATTTCAATTAAAATGCAACAATGCCGCACTCCATCATCAGCGTCGTCGGCAAACTGACAAACCGCGCGTCCCTTCCACTGCCACTCCACCTGCTCTGCCATCTCCACCATAGTCTCATTTGGTGGGTTCAACCACTCAGAAACGCCCACACCTTTCCAACAGCTGGCAAAACTCCCCACAAAGTGCAGCTGCAACAGTTATTGTGGTGAGCTTGTAGGACTGTTTAGGGCTATTCAAATACTTTGTCCTTTAAAAACCAAAATATGTATAAGTTATTTAAATATTTAATTTTATTTTTAGTTGGCTATTTTTAAAACAATCACTAATCTAGCTCAAAGCTTCTTTTACTATTTGTTATTTAACACTTTGCCTAAAAAATGGCAAGTCTAGCTATAAATTTTGTAAATGGCAACACTGATTCGCTATCTCTGTCCGATCCTTTTGTTGCCGTTTTTGTGCGTCTGCTCCGGGTGATAAATCCTTGTCGCCAAGTAAATGCGATACAACGGCACTTTACATGCAGCTACAACAACGTCAATGAAACCAAAAGCTGTCCAACGAAGCAGTGCTGTCGGAATTAGTCAAGCCAAAATAGCTATAAATAATGTGGCTAGAAGTAGCTGAAATCAACATTTTAAAAGCTTTGAATAATCGCACCTTTTTACCTTTTTGGACTCTAGACATGTAGTATTAACTATCATAATTATTATTAACATTTCACAGGACCACGTCACTTTAGTTTTACATTCAAAACACTGCTAGTAAGCCACAAAATAGCTAAAATGCCAGCACTGCTGAGAAGGGAGCGGGAGAAAGGGCGAACAAGGTGCAGCAGGAGCCAAGGCCAATAGGAGTCATTTCCGCAGCTGTTTGTGGCACGCCGAAAATGTAGCTGCCCTTGTTATGCACTACCTGCTGGCAATTCCCCGATTCCCAATCCGCAGTTCGCCAACCGCCTCCCGCTCCTCCTGCTGCTTTCGCCATTCTCAATTCCCCAGTCTAGGCATAACGAACGTGTAATTAAAACTTTGAGCAACAGCCGCGAAACTACAACTACAATTGACTCACCGAGTGACTGAGTGACTCCCTGGCTATCATCTCCCTCTCTGCCTGTCTGGTCTCCTGTAGCGTTGGTAAATCGTAGCTGAAGCTGTAGCTGTCGCTATCGCTGTCATTTTGGCACCGTTTTTCGGGTGCCAACAATTTTGCTGGCTTTTAATAAAGTTTTGCAGCTTTCGTTTTATTGGATCACATCAAATCCAATGCAGCTGACGCTGATGGAGCCTGACCTGAGCCCAAGTCCCTGGATTCGGTTGGGTGCGTGGTGCGATTTGCGTAAATGATTTTGATAGATTTGATGAGATTTACGCGAGTTTTTATGCGCACCAGCAAATGGGTAATTGGGTTTCGGGGCAACTCTATAGCTTTCAAGCTGATTACCGCAAGCTCATGGCCTGCCGGTAGCTGTATGCGTGTGTGTGTATGTGCGTGTTGTTGTGTGAGTGACTAGTTAAGCTCTCTTTTCTTCAGTGTTGCTTTTATTCTCTCCATTCATGGACATGTGACACGAAAATGCACTACACACAAATTAGTGAAAGAGCGAAAGAGAGAGATAGACAAGCGATGAGCGCGTTTTGTAAATTGATTTTTTGTGTCTGCTCCTTTTACTCGTTGTTGTTACTGCTGTTTTCGCTCCATCTTTTGTCGCTTGTTTCCGTCTAGCGCGTAATCTCTGCTCAAAGCCTTTTGCTCTTACTCTTCACTCCCCACTCTACTTCATACAGCTTCACATGTATTTGCATACTAATCTGCCCGGCAGTCTGAGAGCAGCGGCAAAGGCAAGCACAACGGCGACAGCAACAGCAACCAAATTACATGAAACTACACATTTTGGTTTGTCACCTCGGCACAGGAACAGTAATCAGCTCTGCCTCTGTATGTGGGTGTGTTCTGTGTGTGTTTCTTGTTTGTTTGTGTGTGTGTGTTTTGTGTTGCTTGCCGTTTTCGGCAATTGCGTAGCGTTCTCCCTAAATATATGCAAATGAGTGAAAACGCAGAGAGGCAGAAAGAGAGAGAGGGAGAGGATGGCGCCAGCTGCTCTTAAGGCGACTTAACGCCTGCTTAATGAACATAAATTAGTCACCAGGTGTCGCTGTGTCATAGGGGGCATGTTTCGTAGCTGCGCGACCAGTGCGGGCGGTGCGTGGCAGGTTAAAAGTTAGGGCCGTTATATATTTCAATTTGTGTCGTGATGCTTTGCTGCCTTAAATACCTAAAATGCTTACAACGTTTAAAAAGCTCGGTGTCAATTAAAAATACATTAACGCAAAACGATCGACTTTCTTCAGCTCCTCCTTTAAATCTGCGATCTGGCAGCGCTGGAAGCTTAAATTGTAAGTAAAGTTGGCTGCTACTGAGTGTTCGATATTAAATCGATTTCGATTAATTTATTCTGCCTAGGTATCACACACATCCACACACACACACACACGTATGCACATCTGTCTGGCTGCACATTGATTCAATTAGTAAGTAACATTTGATATGAGCGTAATATGACTCAACGGCAATTTACAGTTGATTGATGTATGTTCTGGATATTAAGCAGTGAGTGCACTCATGAATATGAAATGATAACATGTCAGTTACAATCGCTTTACAATTGCTGCCGCTTGTTTACCTTAAACGAGTTGAAAATTTGTGTTACAATTTAGATTTAAGTGCCGCTTGCATACTAGAATAAGGTTATGAGATATGATATATTTTTCGATCTACTGGCTGTACTTATCGCAGAATACTAGTCTGCAATTAATGTGCTGTAATCTTTGCCATCAGCTCATTACTATTGTCAATCGCATTAAGTGCACGCCCCTTGACCTTTTGCCCCATTCAGCACTCGAAGCAGACGGCGACAGTGGGACTAATGGCCCCCTTTTTAGGTCAGAACTTGACCGCAATGAAATCAATGGGAAACACACAGAGAAACCACTAAGCAAATGGATGGTGCAAAAACCGCGAAGGGAAAATAGGTTTGTGGGCGGAGCAGGAGGCGGGGGTAAGCTGGGTGGATGCTGCTTATGCGAAGTGCTGCACTGTGGCCAGACGAATCCCACACAAAGCCCGTGTCGGACAGCCAAACTCGGAGGCTAACTGAATAACTGGCTAACAGGCAACAGGGAAGCAGAAAAAACAGGCAACAGGCAGCGGCCAACAAAGGCAACATCCGTTGGCGACTTCCGTTTGTCTCTCTGCGGCTGACAGGAAGCAATCAATAGTGTAATGGCAGACAAAAGCATCCGCCGTAGTTTGCCACTATCCCTGACAGGACGAAAACCTGCTCCTGTTTTTGCTCTCGGCCCAACAAAATGCTCTAGCAAAAAAGCAAGTAGAAAAATGCAAAAACTCTACAAAAATCAACCGAGGTCTGCGCAATTTGTCAACCTTTGCCGACGTCAAGTTCCCAGCAGGAGCAGAGGACCTAAAGCTCGACATAGACATTAAATTGTCCTCCGTTTTCCCTTTCACCTCTTTGCACTGCCCTCTCCATCTCTGGCTGTGTCGCAAATGTAAATAATGCGTTTTAATCAAAAGAACAACAGTGGGAAATCCATTAACAGCGTACGTGCCGCCCCAAACATTTCCCCAAATGGGGGACAGCACCCCCTCCGACGTTGTACTCCCCTTTCGAGCTGCCATGTAGGTCTAGGCTTAACTTTTCTCATGCTGCGCGCGTCATTTGAAGGTTGATTTACAAATTTCTTTAATGAGACGACGACAACATTTTTAATTAGCACCTGTTCATGCTGCACGAATCTCTCTAGTAATCTCCATAAAATACTCCATCCAGGGCATTAATTTTAAACTTTTCACTGTCTCCGTTTGAGCCATTAATTACCTCTCTTTCTCTCCTACTTTCGCTCTCTTTTGTTCTCTCGGTTCCGCTTCAGTTGCTCACGCATTTTCAGCTTTCATCTTTGCACTTATTGCCATTCAAATGCTTTGGGATGAATTCGCTTTTATGGTCCCCCTTTCTACCCCCTTCTAAAGAGAGTAGCACTCCCTACTCAGCATAACCGCAGCTATTTATTCCCCTCAACCCGCTACTTGTCGTCATTTTCATCCGAGTTTGGCTTTTATCCAATATCCTAATGCCTTTCCATGTTTCCTGCTTCTTTTTTACTTTATTGTTGTCACTGCACATGGCATATAGTAGACTGTCTAGGAATCAACGGCATCGACATCAGCATCGACATTAGTTTTGCTAGCTTTGGTGGCTCCCCTTGCTTGCCACTTAGGGGAGTTCTTTTTGCTGCTGTTGCTCCTGTTGCAATAATATTTTGCAAGTGTTTCTAAACAAGCACAAAGTCATGTTTCAACAGCTGTAGTCTGGCTTCTGTTCGCTGTTGTTGTTTTTATTGTTATTTACTTCAATCCCTTCCTCCTTTTCCCTCCTACCCTTCGGTGGAGTTGCTGTAGTCCCCGCTGTCGTTAGTTAAACTTTCACTGCACATTAAAGCAATTTGGGCAGCATTTATAGACCGATTTAATAGAATCCTAGGCAAGTGAAGGGTAGGGAGGACAGGGCGGAAGGTTGGAAGGAGGAGAGCCAACACGCATACACTCGAAATGAGATATTTCCACACAAGTGAGCAGATCGGAGTGTGTGCACTTGGAAATAATTGTTTGACTAAATGAGTGCCTCTCTATCTCCCACTCACTCTCTCTATCTCTTTCTTCTGCAATATGTGCTGAGGCGCATTACACGGAGTAAGCCATAATTATGGCTGCCATACGCCTTCCTCCTCGCTCCTCCCTTCCACTCGACTCCAATTTTGGGGCTTCACTTCTGTTGTAATTCAGTTGATGCCCTTGTTGTCTGTATATGTTTATGACTCTTGATATATGTAGATATCCCTGAAGTATGTCGAAACCATCATGAATATGGAATTGAAGTCTAAACAAACAGCAAACACATGCTTACCAGAAGGCCAAGAAACTCTGAAGAGGCCAAAGGAGACGAAAAAATGTCAAGGAATCAGCATCAAATAAAAATCCAAAGGAGTCTCCATGGAAATTGAATATTTAATTAAGCGTCGATGGAAATTGCGTTACAAGATGGTGACGAAAATGGGCCCAGCAATCATGAGATGAAAAACGAGTGGGAGGAGTGGAATGGGAAAGCGGAGGGACTTGTCTCGTTGTCTAGGAGAAAAATAAACGATGGCGTCGCTGGATCTCTCAACAGGAAAAACAGAAGAAAAAGAAGCTGCTAAATAATTTATTCTAATTTGCGACAGATTTGCCAAGACCAAGAAGTTAAATTTGTAAAGAAACAGAAGCCGAAAAAGGAAAGAGATGAAAGAGGGCAGATATAGGAGAGTTAATAATAGTAAATAGCGAACAATGTGTAAAAAGTTTAACATTAATTTAAGGGATTCTACTTTATGTGGCACAGCTTATTCTTGAGGTTTGATAGCTGCTTTTTGTGATGCCATTTCCATTTAGTTTTCTAATTTCCACACAGTGAGTATTTGCTGTGGCAATCGCCAGTGGCAAGGATAAAAGATACTGACTCAGACGGGGGATTGTGGAGCACATTCTGCTTATCTAAACAGACTCACACGCTCCGCCATTCATTCAGATACTCAGACACTTCAACCCACTCCTCACACTCCAACACTCACTCGTAATTCACCTGTGCACAGTGGGTCTGTGGGTCGCCTTTCCTACGCTCCACTTTTGCTCGCGTGAAGTACGTGAGTGCCACGCAAAACTTGCCCCAACTCCAGGTGAAGCACAGGTGGGTCTCATATTTATGAATGACTCTTGTTTCGAGCTTAACACTCGGCGTGAGTTTTATCAGCTCGTAAATATAAATTAGAATTTAATTTTTATCGTCCTGATTTGGTTACACGACGAAAACAGTCTTGGGAGCAATCAGCTGATGGGTCTATCGAGTGGGATTTTGGTGGGAATGAATCGGTATCGGTTGGTCGAATTTCATTGGAATCCATTTTCCTGGCACGTGCCTTGGGCTATCAAAGGCTTTGATTTAGCTGTAAGACTGTGCTGTCTGTCCTGCCACAATCGGACCCGAGGGTGTCATCCCGTTGCTGAGACAAGGGTGCAGGTGTGGTAGGATACCCCCGAGGGACACTGTAGGATTTAAAGGGGCTAAGACTGGGGTAAACCTTTGAAGGATTGAATAGCAAAGGTAGTCACACTCTTTGGATTACAACAGACTCCAGAGTTTCCGATGATTCATTGTTAATTGTAGCTCGTTCTTTATCGACTGGCACACCTGTTGGCATAACCGGCTAATGGAGTGCAAATCAAATTGAAACTGATAAGGGGGCCTGAGAGGTGGATTACCGGATAAGCGATAAAGGTATGGCAGGAAACTCCAGGAGTGCATCGCGTATGTGTTAATGGCTCCCTCGTGAACAGCTGCGAGGGAGGAGGTGAAGGGGGGTACAGGGTATGCATTGCAAGCATAAAGGGAAAGTTTATTTCACAATTTGCTTTGTTACACCCTATACTTCTTACTCCTCCTCTTCCCTCCCTCTTTCCTCACTGTTGTAGTCTCATTTTCACAGTCTTTCGAATTTTCCACTGCTGTGCAAACTTTGTGCAGTTTGTGTTTACTTTTCCCGCAAGTTGACGGCACCATTTGCTCTCTTTCCACTTGGCACTTTCCACCGACAACGGAAATTGATTTTCTCGACGATGAAGGGAAAGGGGACTGGAAAGAGGGTTGACTGCAGTCAGGCGGGTTGGAAGTTCGGTAAACAAAACCCAAGACACAATAATAATCGAAATCGAATCCGTCACCAGCAGGCGACAATTGGTTCTCGCTTTCGAGTTGTCTCAAATGACGTGTGGGAAGAGGAGGAGGAGTAGGAGTAGGAGTAGGAAGAGTCAAGCAGAAGGTATTTCGATAAAGGGAAGACCAAATATTAAAAGGTGTCAATTGTAGACTAACTCGATTTCAGTCAGGACTTCATCATCATCGCCTTCCAGCATCGTTTGCTTTGTGTAACTCTAACTAGCTAGAGAAGCGTCCTAATCCCTGATTTTCCACCTCTCCTTTATCGACTGTTTGTGAAAGACGAGCTTCAGTTTGAGTTGAAAAGACGTAAAATGAAATTTCTTCATCCGCTTTTATTGTTGTCTCTTGCTCCACCCTGACTCCTTTTTACCCCCGCTAGTCGCTTGTTTTAGGTGACGTCACTGGGATCTAGATAAGCTGCGTCCGCATCAGCATCAGCGTCAGCGTCCGCGTTCGTCTTGAAAGTCGCAAATGTTGTTAACTCTCTTCGCTGACGGATTCTCCCTTGTCTTTTGTCCTGTGCCGGATGTCTGAGGAAAGCTTATATGCGTGTGCGTGCATTAAAGACGCCGAAGACGAAGTCGGCGTCGGCGTTCTTCCGATTTTTTGTTGGATTTTTTAAAACAATTTCGAATCCAATTACAGAACAAGAAAAGCATTTTTCGTTAGCTTTTATCCCGTGACCCGCTCCAACCTCTCGTCACTTTACTTTTGCAACTTCATTTCATTTCTGAATACGAAATTATAAAACACCCCGTTGAGTTTTCCATTTCCCCCGAGTATTGCTTTTCCTTTTTCCGTTTCCCCGTGTTCCGTTTCCCGATTCACGCCGACAAACTGCAGAGTTCCCGCTAAAAGAATAGAAATAGAAGCAAATGTTGCAAATGTATTTTCGTTTCCTTTGTTATGCATTCATTAGAGGGGGAAATACCGTATTCTAAACATAACCTCAAAGTGCCTCAAATGCCAAAAAGGACAATGACACTCAACCCCAAATGGTTTCTTCCTTTTTTTTGTGTTTGTCTATCCTACGACAACAATGATCAAGCACTTGTTAACGCCAATGGAAATGCACTTGTGACAAGTTTAATTAATTCAGTTCTGATTTGAAACGGATGTCAAACACACACTCCAAACGGTACGGCACTTTCAACTTTTCAATTGGCCTCTTTAGCGAACTTTAAGCCAACACTTCAAGTACCATATCTTTAATATGGCCCCGTTCCTGCGCCGTCCGTACGCGCTCTAGATAAAGACGACACCCAACATAGTTACGGTTCCAGCTGCAAGTCTAACGGCTCCGAACTTTGGCCGTCTTTCATATCACGCGCCTTGCACGGCGCAGCGCAGCGCCAACTTTGCCTTCTACTGTCTACTGTCTGCCGTCCGCCATCCGCCGTCGGCAGCAAAAGTTTCACCTCGTTTATGAGTTTTTCCTCCGACTCCCAGCCAGTCGGCTGCATTCCGTATCCGGCATCCCCATAATTATAATACCTGCGATTGTCTGAATAGCTTTCCCACAAACTCACACACACACATACGTGACGCTGCAACCGCAGACGCAACTTTTGGGGTAGGAGCGAGGGGGAGTACTTGAGGAGGCATACACTGGAGAAAATAGCAGAGTGATTGGCATAGAATCTGTCTTATTCCTAGGGTGAGTATGGAATACTCACTAATAATGGATATTAAAGTATCGTCTTTATTTCAGAAACATTCACTGCCCTCTCTTTTCTGTGTAGGAGCAGGACAGGCTGTGGGACCTGCTCTGAAGAGTGCCAGCGTCTGGTTCCACTTTCACAATGGCGGCGCACACAATTTGCATAAAAGATTAAGAGGATAATTAGTGTCATTAGCTGGCAACCCTGGCTGACTGTGAAGGAGTGCATCCAGCATTACCTGGAATTATCATTGCATGTCTCACTTGTGCCCTGCCTTTTCTACTTTTCTTTTGCCTATGTCGGTCACACCTCAGCAAAGCTAACTCCTTTGTTCCCAATGTAGATCTTATAATTGGCTGTCACTTGAATCAGAGACGAGTTTGGATTTTAATTGGCACAGTTTAAAAATGCCTCACACTCTCTAAGGTATTCGTCTTCTGCTTCTTCTTCCGACCTACTCAGCAGTAAAGCGTATCGACACCCAAAGTATTTGATAAGTTCCAAGGGGAGTACTGCTCTTGGGGGAGGGTTGTTTTGTTAATGTGGCGATTTTCGGACTGTTTTCTATTTATTAAAAATAATTTTCTTTTGCATTAACTTTTAATTTAAAGGGAAATTTTCCATCAGCTCAGGACGCTGGGCGGAGAACTAGAAGTAGTAGAAGGCGGAGTAGGAGAAGGAGGCGGAGCAGGAGAAGGAGGAGGAGTTTGGGTTCAGGTTTCGTCCCAAGAAATGTGCACATCAAAGTGAAACTTGTTGAAATTGCATTTTTACGCGCCCTTGCACAGCGAGTTCTTGGAGGTGTTGGGGTAGCTGCCCCTGAAGGAAGAGGCGCGGGGTGAGGAAAAAACCTCCCTAACGTTGTTGCTGGCAACATTGAAACGAAAATTGCTTGTTGCCTCAGCAACCCAACGAAATTGAAGGCAGAGCGGAAAATCTTGCACAATAGTAGCGTAAAAAATATTTAATTTTAATGTTGTCGTCACTCCATCGAAGGGTAAAACCTTGAAAGACATACCCATCAGGAAGGAGGAGTAGGAGTGGGCGGAATGCCAGCAGGAGTAGGAGGACAGAAATCGTTTAACTCTTGTTTACAGTTCACAATGTTGCAACACAGTCGAGTTTTGAATCGACATGTGGCAAGTATAGAAATACTCTTGGAAACTTGGAGTATGTGAACGATTTTTCTATATAATGTAGGAATGCATCACGTCAATCACATGCCCAGCAATGCGGCAGCTGGCACTGAGTGAAGTTATTCTAAAAATGCGTTCAAAAACTGGTACACAGGTGAGGGAGGCACTGTTGGCACAGGAGGCAGTCGTCACGCGTCTTCCACATGAACAAATAATGATGGAGGAGAGCAGGGAGAGCAGGAGGCCGTAAAGGAAATCATGGGGTCACTGGGGAGAGGACGGAGGTAAATCTGTTTCTATGATTTCATGCTGCTTGTTAATTTCAAAGTGGGGATGGAAAATATGACAGAGGGGAGGGGAGTGTTAACTGGTCGTTAAAAACATAACGAGCGCAGTGGTGGAAGGGGGCTCAGAGATGAATGAGGAGAAGAATGAATCTCGGACAATCACGGAAGGGACAGGAAATTACAAAAAGCAACAAACAAAGTGGAAGATTCTTTGAGTTGTCGCTAATGAAATCCAATTTGAATTCAAAGGATGGACGAGCAAGTCGGAAGTGTGTCGAAAGGAGAGGAGTAGCTGGAGGTACAGGGAGTAAGCTGGCCGCTTTGTAAAGTGTCAATTGCCCGGGAGTCGTGCATGGCTCAGCGAACTCGAATGCAATCGCATTCAGAGAGCGATAAAAAGAGCCGACAGAGCAGGAGATGGGCACTAACCCGAGGAAGTAGCTGGTGAAAGAGGAGAAAGGGCAATAGGAACAGGAATCGCTGACCCAGTGACGTAAGCGAACACTGCAGCAGAGACCTCTGAGCACCAACATCCGAGTTCAGAGTCATTCATCAATCTCGGCTCTCGATTACTTGTGTGGGTTACATATTTTTATGCTGTTAACTAATTGAAGTGGCCTGATTCAGCGACTACTCGGCAGAGTCTAGCACTGCTGCATAATGAGATGGAAGCATTTTGCTCCAATTACACTTAAGTGCCGGAAAACGAACGAATGATGGAGCGGTCACAGGGTGTAGCTAGTCGGATACACAATAGGAACAGCCTTGATTCACATTTTGGAGCCAAACACCATTAATCAATGTGAGGAGGAGCGACGTCATTCCGGCTTGGCACGCCGAATGAATGCCTATTACTGTAACTATTTTGTAGGATTCCAATGGGGAGGAGGTAGAGTGGAGTGGAGGAGGGCACAAGGTCGATCTGGAGGCACTTGAATGCTTGGCGCCATCAATAATGAGAGCTCGCGTGGAGCAGCAAACGGAAAAACAGCAAAACAAACAACAAACTGTTCCACTGGACTGTGAAGTCGTTAGCAAGCAGGAAAGGGGATGAGAGGAGCAGCTGTCAACAGGGTGGTAAAGGTGATAGAGGAGAGGGGGTTACTTCAAGCCGGAAATCGATTTGTGTGTGGATTTGTTTTGTCGTGTTTTCGCGCAACTTTTGTGGTCGTTGTAGTCGTCGTCATGGTCAACAATTATTTTGGAACTATTAATGACTAGGACGTGCCCTGCACCTCGGCCTACGCCCCATCCCCTCTTCCCCTGCCAAAAACTGTTTGTTTTCCTGCTGAGGAGCAATGAATTTGTCCCGTCGCCTTTGCCATTCAGCTATTAATCATAATTGTGGGGCGGGGACATGCTTGGAGGCGTGTCTGAAAGTTCTACCAACTGTCCTAACGATTATTTTCAAATCGAAATATGTTTTCCTCCACTGTCTCCCTCTTTCCCTAGCTACTTACCCATGAGTTTCATCACCTCGTGATGGCTGATGAAAATGTTCAGATACCCGCTAACCGTAGGCGGTTTCCAAGCCAAAAGTGAAGCTAGCAGCAGAAGCACACTCCTGAAACTGGCCATAATGATTAGCTGGGAAAGTCCCTTTAAATCGTGTCCACGGGTTTATTAAGCGAAGTTTTCAGACTCGGAGTTAATAACTTGTTGGAGCATCTGATGTCGCTCATCGCAATTTATTGCCCTTTTGGTAGAAACCGCTTTTCTCTCTTCCCATTTTCCTCTTTCGATTTCAGTGTGTGATCATTGAAGCGTTTTTCTTTCCTCTGGAGTGTACAGTTGAGATTGGGAAATGAGTGTTGTGGAGACTCTTCCGTTTGGGGCAGAACTCTGATTTGGTTGCGAGTTGTGAGTTGCAAACAGAAGTCGTCGTCTGAATCCCAAAGAAGCGTTAAAATCAAATTCGAAATTCAGCAACAGCTACGACAACTGCCTCCAGTTCCCAGCTCTCAGTTCCAGTTCCGGATACGGATACGAATACGGCCACAAAGCGACAGTTCTGCGAGTGTTCTGTCTGCCAAATTTGGAACTTTTTAGTCTTCACTGCAGCGCCTCTCACTGCTCACTTTCCCCCTGTCTCTCTTGACTTTGTCCTCCTGTCTTTCCTCCTATATCTGCTCCTGTCTGTTCCTCTTCCTCCTCTTCTGGCTTCAGGCAAAAGGGGCGCACTGAGTTCAACTTTCCCAGTTTTGTTTTTGTTGCGGTTGCTGTTGTTGCTGGTGGTGCAGTAGATGGTGGTGCTGATATCGCCTGTCGACTGCCAACGCCATCCACATTTTCGTTAGCTTTTTATTGGCCTTTCTCCCTCTCCTCCTCCTCTTTCTGGTCCTACTTCTATGTCTGCTCCTGGTTTGACCAACTGGTTGGTTCTGTTTGAATGCGTGGATCGTCACGTTGGCAACGTTTCACCCGCTGGTCACTCGCTGGTGTTGAGCACGTGTCCTGCTTGTCCAGAGTGTCCACAGTGTCCTCGTTGTCCTCGTCCTCTTTGTCCTGGTGGCCTTTTTGTGCCGTCTGCTCGTTAAAGAGTCCTGTTGAATAGAAAGTGATTTAGTTGAGTCTCTTGCAGATGCAGAAATTGTTGTTGTTGTTGACACTGTGTGTGGTTCAGGAGTGTGTGTTTGTGTGTGTGGCTGCGGTTGAGTGGCTTTATTTCTTGTGTTGAAAACAATTTTCAAATGTGTTGCTCGATTTCTCAAAACTTTTCTGACTGCAAAAGTAATTAAAAAGTTGAAAAAAGATTAACAGCTCAAGGACTCGAATTTCTCCATATCGTGCGAAAGGATTCACTCCTGATGCTACCAACATGAGTTGTTCCCTCTGATGTTTTAATAAATTTGAGCTAATATTTGGCTGTTTCTGTGCCATGAATAATGCAGTACAGTGGGCACTGGCATTGGCAGAACAACTAGACAAACAAGAAACAACTTTTGGCTTGCAGAAATGCTTTGTGTGGATTTTGTGGTTCAAGTGGTTTCTCCTTTCTCTCGTCTCTCATCTCCTATCTGAATGTTGCACCCTTCTCACGGTTGCGTGCAACAACTCGAACCGAATTCCAAGTGGAAACAGGAACAGGTAAAGGAGCAGAACTAGAGGAGTTTGCCAGGTGGAAAGTGAAGAGTTTGTATGGAAATGGAAGTGGAAACGGGTTCAAGTGGTTCCAATATGAAACTGTTGCCAAGAAACCAAACTAAAATTCACCTTGGACTCTTCCCTTTTTCTCTTTCTGCGTTTTTGGCCACAATAAAAATCGAAATCAGCAACTTTGTTGCCTCTTTCGCTTTGGCTTTTCATGAACAGTTTTTCCCGCTGCCCGGAAAAACTATTTTAAGTTTTAAGATTGCGCGGTCAATGCAAAAGTGCAGCCCTGGAATGCGTGTCTGGGATTTTAATTAAACTTATCTGAGATGAAAAGTTGTGTTCACTTGATTAAGAGGCAGATCATCAGGACGTCAATTGCAGCCGGAGGTTTCTACGTTTCAGTTCGCAGTCAGGACATTCAGGACATTCAACACATTCAACGTCTTCATTAATAATTCAACAGACAAATAACAAAATGTAAAAGCAGCACATGAGAGTGTTCCTATTTGTTTGCCTGTCGGGGAATGTAACTGATTTAAATGGAGCAGCAGCCGCCTAGTTTCCTCCGCCCTGTCTTCTCCTTTCCTCTGTGCTGCCTCCATCTTTCCATCCCAGTGGAGCAGTCCGTCATCGATAACATATTAACGACGTCAACTCAATCATAATCAGGACAGAGCGCAGGGTGGGCGTGGTCTACTGCGTCTGCTGTTAGAGAAGGAATTGGATGAGTCGGCGACACATTGCTGCAAATTTTCTGCTTAGTCACACGCATCATCAGTCAGTCCCTAGATCCAGTACCAGCTGTCACGCCCCCACAGTCCACCCTCCCCCGTTTCTAGTTGCTTGTTAAATTTACAGGGAGAAAAGAAGAAGATGTAGCTCCTGTTGTTGTTGTGGCTGCTGCTGCTGTTGATGATGATGATTATGCTGTGAGTTCTGTCAGTTGTGTCAAAAACTTTTCAATTACATTATTCGGAGTCTAATGGCTCTTACCATAAAATTAGATCTACTTAGACCCTGTAATTATACAATTACATGGTTTAGCTTAGGTTTGTTAACAGACTTCATTAGTTATTTGTTTTGTTTACTTCTTTAAGTGTCTGTTGAGTTTGAGTTTGGTTTATTGAGACCTACTGAAAGTTCTGTTCGCCTAGTATTGCAGCTGGAATATATAAATTACCAGCTGAATTCTCAGGCGAAAAGAAATCCACAGTAAGATGCAACAACAATAAGCGACAAACAGAGAGTGGGTGATAGAGCGAGGCTGTGCACGTGCATAAACAAACCTTTTTGTTTATGTACTTTATGTACTGCAACCTGCTGACTATTTCTGTTCGCCTGGTACTTCTCCTCAAATTTATGCCATTCGAGTGCTTTGCAGATCGCGGCGTGTACAAAAAACGCGCGAAAATCCATCAGCATAAGTGCAAAAATTAATATTTTACTAGCTGATATACCAGGCGAACAGAATCAGCAGGTAGCGACATTAATGTTAAGTCACTGTTAAGTTAATGTTAATTCAATGTTAATTGACTGTTAAGTTAATGTTAATGCACTGTTATAGCACTGTTAAGTCAATGTTATGTTAAGTCGCTGTTAAGTAGCTGTTCAGTCGCTGTTAAGTCACTGTTAAGTCACTGTTAAGTCACTGTTAAATCTCTGTTAAGTGACTGTTAAGTTACTGTTAAGTTACTGTTAAGTTACTGTTAAGTCTCTGTTAAGTCACTGTTAAGTCTCTGTTAAGTCACTGTTAAGTCACTGTTAAGTCACTGTTAATGTTAATGTTAAGTCAATGTTAATTGCAGAGAGTAGAGAGCGAGAGCACAAACAGTAAACAGAGAGTGAGGCAGCGAGCAAACACCAAAACAGCGAAGAGATCGTAAACAGAGAGTGGGAGGAAGAGCGAGGCTTTGCACGTGTATAAACAAACCTTTTTGGTTTGGCGGGAATCCAAGCTGTGCACGTGTATAAACAAACTTTTTCGTCTGTGCAACCTGCTGACTATTCCTGTTGGCCTGGTATTTCAGCCCATATTTAAAAGATTCTGGTGTTCATACGGACGGCCGGATGGACAGACAGACGGACAGACAGGCGGACGGACGGACGGACAGACAGACGGACGGACGGACAGACGGACAGACAGTCAGACAAAAGGACAAACAGCGAAGAGATCGTAAACAGAGAGTGGGAGGAAGAGCGAGGCTTTGCACGTGTATAAACAAACCATTTTGTTTATGTACTTTATGTACTGCAACCTGCTGACTCTTTCTGTTCGCTTGGTATTTTGGCTCAAATTTATGCTGTTGGAGAGCTCCAGCTCCAGCCCAACAACCACCCCCCTTTCCATCGCAACTGTTGTAATAAAAATACGTTGATTTTGAATTTTAATTGTTTTTATTCATAAAATTCAAACTTAATTTAATACATAAGTTTTTGAGTATATTAAAATTCGCCTATGT
The DNA here is from genome assembly GCA_018152125.1 of Drosophila dunni. Lineage (NCBI taxonomy): Eukaryota > Metazoa > Arthropoda > Insecta > Diptera > Drosophilidae > Drosophila > Drosophila dunni. Next base: position 16,731,433 of record JAECXC010000339.1, on the reverse strand, counting down.
CTGCTAAGACTTCATTTAAAGTATAATCTTTCTCTCGGTCTTCTACTCTCTTCTTTCTCCCCCTCTCTTGCTCTCTGCTCATTACCGTCATCAGCGTCTTTGTCTAACTGCAGAATGTTTTTCTTCTTTTCCACATTTATTGATGCTTGAAATTCGAAAGGCTGTAAAGAAATCAGCTACGCTTGGGGGCGTGGCAGGCTCATTTCAATTATAAACTGGCTTTTATTTCTAATTGAATCCTGAGTCGGAGAGTTAAGCTAATGTTTTTCTTCTCCTGTCACTGCCTCTGTTCCTGCCACGCATTTCCTCCGCCCTCTTCTTAGCTTAGTCGCACCTGGTTCCAAGGTGATTTTGTGTTGCGAGGCAAACCACGTTCTCGGTGCCGCTGGGGAATTAAATTGAGTTTTCTTTAAATTGCTCTCGCTGCCTTTTGGGTGTCCAGGGAGTGTAGGCAATCTAGGGTATCTTAAAGTCGTTGAAATATATGTTGAGACCTGGAAATAAAAGCAAATGAAATAGAATTTTAAGTATGGAGAATTCTCTGGTGGAGAGTAATGAGGGGCGGTGGTATGAGTATGGGGTCAGAGGGTCAAAGGGCAATAACCGTTGGCTATTTGCTCATTTGGCAAATAGTTTTGGCTCAGTTTCGCACAGAATATCGAATTACATTGGAGTATTTCAGCACTTTAGCAACAGTACTCGCTCTCTTTCTCTACTGCTCTCTCGCTCTCTCTCACATGTATCCTCAGGCTGTGTGTGGCTGCTGTTTGCTCATTAAATTTAATATGTTGCACACACTTTCAGCCATAAACAAGTGGCAATTGCAACAAATACGCGAACTCAACTTCATTAAACTCGCGAAAATGTTGAGCACAAAATGAAAATTGTGTTTAAAGTACGTATTAAACAGAGATAGCAACATTATGTTTTAGGCGCCGCTTTTATGGTGGTAACCCTGGTTTGTTACAGCCCTAGCCAGACAAATTTAATGCGATAAATTTTGATAACTGATTAAAAATAACGAGCGACATTTTCGGCCTTTGTTTACCTGCCACACGGCCATATTGTTGTGGTTGCCAGCAGATACCGCGTGCGGAGAGGGTATATTTGTTGTTGAGTGCGTGGGTTACTAGCATGAAAAGGGTATAAAATTCGAGAAGGCTGTTAGTATTCCTAACTGAAAAGTGTATGTTATAGTCCTAGGCAAGCGTACTATCCAAGTCTACTGACAACTACAGGGTATCTAGAAGTATACTAACTGTTTGTCTCCTGCTTATTCGCACACTTTGTTCTGTTCTTTAATCGAAACATTTTTGTTTTGTTGGCTAATTTGTATGGGCAATTAATTTACATTAGGTATGGTCAAAAGTCCAGCGTTACTTTCGGGAGAAATCTCTTTGTTTCGGTGGGAATAAGCCCTAGCCAGCTGAGGCTGTCATTGTCGATGTGTATTCACAATTTGAGTTATAGGATTTTACGCGCCCAAATGCGAGAAAATTGCTTTAAAGGGAGTGCGATAAATATATCAGATTACACATATATTTCGTAGGGTATTAAACAGTGTTGGCAGAATTTAAAAGAATTTTTTGATTAACTCAATAAAGAATTTGTTGTTCTATAAAAAAGTTTAGTAAATTTAATTAATCATATTTTGATGTCAATCGATAGTCTTACACCTCCCGAGCTCAAAAATCTTACAATCCAGAGCTTAAAAGTAGCTAAAATGGCTTTAAACTAGTCAAAATGCTCAACACTGACATACAAACACAGTGTGAATGGAATCGCACGATAAAACATAATTTACGCCTTTCAATTGATGGCAAATTAATAATTATGACAGGATTAAAGTGTATCAATATTTTACAATGCAATGAATATTTAAACAAATATGAAAATATAAATAAATATTTCATGCGATCACTTGAAATGCCATTAACATAATAATATTTCAAATTAATGTGTGTAAATCGTTGTAACTGTCCGTTTATTGATTATCTTTTTGATTAATAGTTGTGCGGAGCTTTAAGCTGTGCAGAGTATGTAGAATTTCAATTACTGTTCTTAAATTCACTACTTTATTTCTTAAATTTCTACCCCCACAACACATGCTAAAAGTTCCAAACTGTGAATCGATAAAATCAGGCATCGAATGTGATTTTCAAAAGTAATATTGTGGCTTTTAAAATCATAAATATGGTTATTATCGTTTGGATTTCTCCGGGTACCTACAGAAAGCCACCTGTCAATTGGAGGCGAATCCCAACAGAGCAACCATTTGGCATGAAATACAGCCTCAATTACATTTTATAACTCAACACTCCGAGTCGAGCATCGAGCACCGAACACCGAGCAGCGGCTCCTAGGGCCCTGAGCTGGGAATTTCCATATTATGTGGCTGAATTTATTGTGCATAAAGCGACAAAATGACAAAGCGACAGCAGACTGAGAGAGACAGAGAAGGCGGAAGAGAGGGAGAGCCTCTGGTCTGGGCAGTCCCTTTATCTGGCAAAAGCTCATAAAAATATCTCGGATTTCCCACTTTAAAGCGGCAAACAACTTGAGCCCCATCGTTTCACCCACTTCCCGCACAGTGGGCAATAATCATTGATTTATGGCTGTCATTTTGGTTATTAGACTCGACTGTCTGCTCGATGATAGCCCAGATATGACTGCAACGACTCCTACGATTCTAGACCAAGTCAACGAACTCTCGGCTCGGATTTTGGTAGGAAATTATGTTGGCATTCTTAGCCTACTTTTAGGCTCATGTCCTTTTCACGTTCACTTGACCGACTTGAAACGCAAATTGAATTATTTCCGAGCTCAGTTCGTGCCTAATCTACGGTCTGTGTAAAATTCTGCTAAACTGAGGCAGGGAAACAAAAGCCACAGAATGAGTTGAAGCTTATAGACGCTTAGATACCCTGTACGAGAAATGGGCAAACTACATTTTAAAACTCAGCGGGTGTCTATTATTATAACTAAGATTCTCGCATAACTTATATTGCAGCTTTGGTTATAGTGCAGACTGCAGGGTATCTAAGTTAAAATACTACTTTGTGGCACACTTCTTTGTTGCATTATGGCTTTGTTGTAGCTGTTTATGATCCGCATCGAAGCTAAAGCACTTACTGGCTATTCAATCAAGCCAAAAGATTGTAAGGTTAGAGGTGGGAGAGGGAGGTAGGAGGGGGAAGAGGAGGAAAGGGGAAATGGCCGCACTTTGGCCTCGCACTGAAAAGTGTCCAAGCGCAACGAGAAATTTGCATAATTTTCATTTACCGAAAGTCTCGTTTATTCAGTGCACAAAAGGGAGGATTAGGGGAAGGGGAGAAGGAGGGTCCGATAGGGTAGGTAGGGGGAAAGAGAGCGGGGCTAATGCCTGGCCGTCAGTTATTCGGTGTTACTTAAGAAACCCGGTATAATCTCTGGCATATTTCAATTAGTGTCAATGTTGCTTTTGATTTCATTTAAAGCGACACACAAACACACACACGCACATAGACAAGCAGAACTTGCAGCCCACAATACACAGTGCAAAGTCCACAGTCCGCAGCCCACAAAAGCAAACCGAAAACCACACACACACACGCACGCAGGCACAGCGACACACACACATAAGAAGCTTGGTCACGCAATGCTGCGGTTATTGGGCAACAGTTCACAAACTAACACGCGCACACCTGCACAACTGCGGGAGGATAGCCACTAAGAGATACCCTGTAAAAGGTTTTAAGAACGTAGAGAGCTGAACAACTGTTAAATAAATTAAGTTTTTAAATAACAGCTTATGTACTTTAAAATGTAAGCAATATACCCAATTTGGTATCATTTGCTGGGTATTAAATAATTGTTTACATGTGTGAAGTGGGTCGACAAATGTCCGCTTGCGAGTAAACGTTTTAGTAAAACACTCTTACACACATATGCACCACTACACACACACGCACACCACACACTCTTTCACACACACACACACTCTCTCATAAGAAGCATACTTATCAAAACGCAATCAGCTCAAATGCTGTTTTTGCCTTTCTGCTTGTCACCAGTTTAGGGTGCCAGTGGCTTGGGCCGCAGAGGGTCGCAGAGGGGTAGGGGGATTGTATGTGGGATTTCCTTGCTTAACCCCACCTTGTGAGCATTTACAAGCATCTGGCTGACATATCTTGAGGATAACATGCGGAAGACTGGCTAAATAAATTAAATAACTCGGAGAAAGGTGTTAGAAATGGGCTGCCATGTTTGACAACAGTTCCAAGAGACCCAAACAGGGCCCAAATGGGTAAAAAGGACATTAGGCCGAGACGACTTTAAGTTGACTAAATTTATCGATTGTTAGGCTTAAATCTTGGACACGCCAAGTTGTCGCAGACACACCGCAAAGCCCATCATCATCATTAACATTATAAACATCATCATCATCATCGTCGTCTGCTGTTTTGTTTACATAACAAATACGACAGCGTCGGGCTAAACCGAAACCGAAATTCTGAATCCTGCATATCCTGCTGGCCGAATCCCACTACACGAGGCTTCACTGTGGTCACATGCGCAGTTGAAAGCGCTTAAGAATTTTATGTTGCAACTGTTGCGCCTTCTTTTTTACACCCTGTACTTAAAATATAATGAGTTTTTTGTTGGTTAGGTAGGAAGACTGTTAGCAGTGACTGTAAGTGTTGGTTTAAGTTAGAAAAGTTTTATATAAAGATTTAACTTTATTTTGAATTAAATAAATATTTATATGTGGCAATAAGTCTTAACATTTTTCAAACTATCTGAAAATAAATTCGAAATTTACTTGATTTGTAAACCCTTAAAATTCCTACAGGGCTCCTCTGCGTCTAGCTGAATACCAGTCCCTTCCTCTACTAGTTTTCCACTACAAAAATGTCCATGCAAATAAAATCCATGGACTAATCCAATTCTGTGTCACTTTTGTCACTTTTAGGTACACTCAAATTCGCATAACTAATTCCACTCTGAAATGCTGTCATGCAAATTTGATTAGGCCAAAAAACATGCAGCCAGACAAATTGGACAAGTTGTCAGAGCAATTACCAAAGCGTTAACATGGCCAATACATACAACATTCGAACGTATCGATAGACATTGATTTGATTTTGGCCAAAAACTTTGTTAAATTAAAAATCATGTTGTATCCCCACTGAAATGAAATACGCCTGAAAAATCAGCAGAAAAATCCACAAACCAATTAAAGTTGAGTATGTGATGGATGAGAACCGTTTAAATTGGAAACTGTGGCACTTACGGAGTGTGGCACGTGTGGCAAGTAAATAAAGTAGCCAGAAAAAAGTAAAGGGCAAGCAACATATGGACTGACATGCACTTATCACGGGGCAGCCAACACCCCAGCAGGAAAAAAACCAAAACGGAGACGGAGTCGTGCAACAAATTGTGAATGGTAAGCTCGGAAATGGAGTATAACAATAAGCAACAACAAATGGCAGATGCTTAAAGAGTTGCAAGAGCTAAACAGCAAAAACATTGCAGCAAAGTGGCAAAGTTCACGCCAAAACGCCCCGAAACGCAAAGGGGGCGTGGAGAGGGAGGAGCGACAGGGGTAGAGAGCTGAAAAAATAAACCGAGAAAAACCCCCAAAGAGGATAATAATGCGAGAGACTCGATCTGTGGCTGCTACACTAAGCTGTGTGAGTGTATGTGTGTGTGTGTTTGGGTGTGTGTGGCACGCGAGGCAACAACAAACAGAGGAAAATAGAATCAAATAGCAATAAAACCAAACGGAATCCTCTTAATGTGGAATGTAAACAAAAGGGGCACGTGACCCGCAGGCGGACACACAACTTTCCGATCCTTTGTCTCTATTCTTCCTACCCCTGCACCCTTCACCCCCTTAACAGCCCCCTAACTACCCCAGGAATATTCAGCGAACTATTAAATTGCTGGCGCCTCACAAATTGCCGCGCGAAACTAATCCTGGGAGCAGGATGCAATTCCAGATGCAGTTCATCCTCGCCACTGGCGCCATCGTAAAATACTAGAGACAGTAGAGCGAGGGAAAGAAACGGAGAGAAAGGCATTCAATTGCTTCAGGATGAGAGCTGAATTATTCACACTTGAGCACACAGAAACAGCTCCAGAGTTGCCCCCTCCGAAGTTATCCTCGACTTAAGTTATCCTTCAATAGCTGTCAAGTTTCGTGGCCTTTTTACAAATCGTTGCAAGCATGAAAACCGTTGAAATGTGCAACAATATAAAGGATGTAGCTGATGTGTCCAAGGATGTGTCCATCGAATGCTGCAAACTGCAATCCTTTGCCGCAGTCCGCAACAAAAGGACTTCCTCACTGCCCCTACATGCTCCGCTTTGTCCAACTATTTGTTGCCACATTTTGGGGCATTTCCTTTAACCCCTTTTGTGGCTTTCTTCTTTCAAGCCGATGACAGGAAATACACAGAGGGAGCCTGGAGGAAGTGGGACGAACTAGGAGCACTTTCAGTGGAAATGTCTTTAGTTTTGATATTTCTGATTCGATTTCTTGCTCTGTGTAGAATCTTTGTCTTGGCCAACTGCCAGTTTTTCATTGCCTCACGTATTTCCAAGCGGTTAATTACATCACTAAATGGGAAATTACCACATTGGCAACACGTGGGGCAATAGCCTTTAAATTGGCTAAAAGCACTACAGTTTATGCCAACTACAAATCATTTTATGCGTCACAATTAGTTTTTACTGTCAACTATTTCAAGCTGTGATGGGATTACTCCTCGGAAGGAACTGAGGTCCAACTGGATGCGGAACAATCAAGATTTTTATTGAAGAAGTTATGAAGTCCGAAAGATAATAATAAGCCAACACTTTATGCTTGGCACTGAGTCAAAAGCCGACAACAAGTTAGACAGACGCCTGAGGCCAAGGCCAAGTTGGAACTACACTGAGAGAAATGGAGAGCAATCATTCACGACAATCACTTTTTACGTTATTACGGGTATTCCTCTTGGCCAAAAACTAACTTCAGACACGCAGCCACGAAACGCAGGCGAGTAAATTGTTTGATGCTCTGAGCCACAAACTAAGGAGCATCCGATTGGGGAGAAGGAAGAGGAGGGAGGAGAGGAGGGTCGGAAGCGACGGGAAACTTTGCTTGCCAACAGCAGAAGCCATCAAAACTCAGACGGAATTGAAGGCGAAGGGCCAAAAGGATAAACAGAGTCGCAATATGAAAGATGGGTCCGAAGGAGGATAAAGGGGGAAGGAGGACAACAGAGGAGGGGGACAGGGGACAGAGGACAAAGGAAAATGGAGAACTTCTTGGCTGAGTGCTTTTATTGCGCCTTACTCCTTAGAGTGTCTAAAAAAGTCTGGAAGTAGTGCCAAATTCTTATGATTGGAAAAGCTGAAGCCTAGACACTACCCTAGATTTAGGGGTAGGAGGGTAGGAGGGCGGAGGGATGCTGTGGGAGTGTCCGACTATGGAGTTGTACTAAAGTAAATGAAGCGTGTCGCTTTGTTTTCCTTTGATTTAGTTTTATGAGTCTACATCGGATGTAATTGAATTATGCAACTTGGCGCCGATTCCAAAACACAGACGACTTTATTAGCATTCGATCGTAAAAGGGGACTCCCGAGGGCAGGGGGGGAAATGGGGGATGATAGACATGATGACTATGACTATGTTGTTGATAATAGACAGAACGCGGCTGTTGCACAAACAGGGAGACTGTGGCAAGGATACAAATACGGAAACTGGAGGGATGACAACATGGATACGCTTTTTAGCGGTGATATTTGAATTTTAGATGCCTTTAGTCCCGTCTCTGTCTCTGTATTGCCTGATAGGAAATGAGTTGGAAAATATGTCTGCGGTTCGCCTGTAGTCCAAACAGAGAGCAAGTCCATCCACATCCACATTCATGTCGATATCCTGTCGAGAAGAGACTCAATAAAATTTCCATAACTCAATAAAGCGAGGCATTTACTGATAAGCAGCCGTTGTCAGAGGACTCACTGTAGCTGGTCTGTGCTGTGATGTGATGTGATGATGAATGATGAGATAGGAACTTCACTCAGCATCCAATAGAGTCAATGGAATCAGCAATAATATGCCAATTTGAGCTGCTTCGTCAGACAGAAAACAAAGCGATAACTCGGTGAAAATAATCCGAGAAATGAAACAGAACCCAAAGAGGAAGAGAAGAGTGAGAGAGAGAGGGGAAAGGGAGAGAGAAAGAGTTAACTAAGGACTGAAAGAGAAGCCAATACTTATTTGCCATCAGGTTGTTTTCCACATGAGAGTTTCAATAGAAGTAGAAAAGTTCCCAGAATCAAATCGGATTTTGTTTCAAGTTCTTGAAACCAGTTCATAATTAATATGCGAGTTTCCAGGGAGCAATCTGTCATTTCGGAATGAAAGATAAGAAAGATTAGTCTCTGGAAACCATAACAACCCCTTAGCCTAGGTATATGGCATGTTGCAAGTACCGTGTGGCAAGTGGCTTGTGGCACATGGACACATACTGATGCAGACAGCTCTCTTCAGTGGCTTCCAATTACAGATTCCACACCATATCGCTGTATCGCTGGATTGTGGATGCCAGTTGGTGTAAGAGTTTAAAACTGGATCCATTGACAAATTGAAATCAAAGAGAGGCGAGTGCCACACCCCCTTTTCCGCCCTTTTCCCTACTATTCCCATTGCACCGATGTAAACGGTAGACGCAGGACCAATTGAGAGATTTGACATCATTTGTGTTGTTTGTGTCCTGTTGGACAAGGACTAAGCTGTGTAAGCAACGACTGCACTTGGCCTGGTCAACAGAGTTGGACACTCACGCATGGACACGGCAGCTTACAAGGCTCGAACGATACCGTCATTCCAATCCAGTTGAGAGCAGGAGAAAGAGGAGATTCTCAAGTTAACACAACCAGTTTAGCACCAAACAGTGGAGGATTGATGCAGTCCCTGATCGGAGGAGGAGAATGCTCTTTAGGTGAACCTAAGACAATGGTTCCACCTCTCCTCCTCTCCTTCCTTCTCCACAACTTGGAAGTTGTTTTACTTCAACTTCATGACGCGTCGCAAAGTTGCCCAAAAATGCTCACGTCCCTTCGACGTGACCAAAATGTTTGCCCATAAATAAGGAAAATATGAAAATAGGAAAATGAAGAGCTAAAGCCCACAAATAAAAGAAGAAACTCGACCTAAAGTTTCCTATTTTCCCACTCACTAAGAGACTTCATATGTTCTTCCATGAAGTCTGAACTCGGTTCGCATGAAACCTTTGAAAAATTCATCAATGACTCGTGAGTCGCAGCTGAAAGGCGTATACTGCCCCTCTCCCTCCCTCCCTCTTCCTCTCCCTTTCCCTATGCTTTTGGCCACTAGACATTAACCTCAATTGGCTAAATGGCTCATTAGGTCAGTGGGGGAATCTTCAACAGTGTCTGCCTTATCCACGTCAAAGTCACTCTACACTCGACTCGACTCGACTGTTTTTCCCATTCAGAAGTTTTCCCCATTCAACCATTCGCTCGTTGGGGCTTTCACTCAATACAAATGAAAATGGAAATGGAAACAGAAATGAAAACAGAGCGAAGGAGGAAAACGCAACAGAGTTGCACTGCTGCGTGGTCAGTTATAATTAGGAGTCCTTTTAGGGTTTTATGAGCTAAGCGATTAGCGCCAAGAGCCAAGAGCCAACAGCTAAGAAGTAAACACTTTCCCGCTGACCCACTCGGTGGGAGGATTACCTTAGGCTTTGGCCAAAAGGGGTGTATCCTCCTTTCTCTTCCCACTTCGCCCAATTTCAATATTGTTAATTGGCGACATGGTTTCAGCGAGTTCGAGGAACCCAAGCGACCCATAAACATATCGGTTACAGCTGTATCCCAATCCAAAGCAGCTCTGAGTTATGTTCTCAATGTTTGTTTATGGCGGTGGGAAGGGAGGGAGGTTAAGGAAGTCCTTAAAAGGGGCGCGGTCTTAGGTCACGGGTGGTGAATACACATAAGTCGATGGAAACATGTTAGGGATCTTCCTCTGGGTCTGCATCTGATGTACAGTTGATTAATTGGTCGTAAACCAAACGATTATCATAATAATATCAAGAGATGGAAAATTCTTCTTCAGGAAGTTCTTAGATAAACATGTTTGGGAAAGGGGAAAAGATTGGACCAAAGGAGTAAATGAAAGTCACTCCGTGAAGAAGAGAAAGCCATGACCGTTTACCGTTATGATTGTCGGGTGGAAATTCGCTTTCGTCTCTGCCCATTTCCCATTTTCCGATGAACTGTTGAATTTCCCTCGAAGTAACACGAAGTTCCCAGAGTTACCCCAAATTCAAGGGGATGTCGATGTGGTTCCCGTGCAGGGAAGGGACAGGAGAAGGTCTGAGCTGTAATTGCTTAATTTGATTACGTGCCGCCGTAAAAAGCAGAACAGGAAATTTGCACACACACACTTTAGCACACACACACTCCCGTACACACACACACGGTCTGGACTCGGTAATGAAGTTGATTCGCGTTTGGTTGGATGGATGGATGGGTGAAGGTATAGACGGATAGGCAGGTCGCACACGGGCTGTTAGGGAAAGGAGGCAGAGTCCCACCTTTGCACAGTCTGGCAACTCCCTCAACTTTAAACTGTTGTATTCTTGATCCGAAAACAACTTAATTTATGTTTTGACTAAGGCTGAAGCTGAAACCCTTTTCCCAATTGTCGCCAACAACAGTGCGGACAACAACAACAACAACAGCAAGGAGAGAAGGCTAAATAACTGTAAATTCAGTGGCAACAATGGCGTCAAAGGCACGAAATGGAAAACCGTTAAGTTCTGTTCGGTTCGTTTCTCTCATGCGATAATTAGAAGCGACCTCCGCACGCTCAATTAGAAGCACGTCGAGGGAGGGGGACGTGGTAGAAATGGGAGGAGGGAGGAGGAGAGTAACTGGAACACGAATATGAGAATAAACACTCTCTAACTTAGTGCAATAACAACAAGGACAACAACAACACGAGGCTGGCAAAATGGCCGCAGTGTTGAAAGCAAAACACGCGACGAACTGCAGTCGATGGAAGGGGGAGTGGAGTGGTGAAAGGAGGAGTGGGGAGAGGGGGAAAGTGGCGACTCAAATGTCTTAATTAACTCTTGGTTGCACTCGACCAAATCGACGGGCGGCAAGTGCAGGGGAGACAGGGCTAGAGATGGAACTCGAACTGGAACTGGAACTAGAAAGCGAGGCAGGTAGGCGAGTAGGAGTCACTGGCTCCGCGTGTCGCCATTGTAGCCGCTAAATAATGTCGAGGAGACCTACGTCACGGCTCAAAATATTTATGATTTGCAATTATTTTAGAGAGAGAAGAGCCACAATGGAGGGAGGGAGAGAGAGGGAGATGGAGGTAGGAGCTGGAGTTATCTGATTTTGGGATACACGAAGCGTGCATAAACGTGAACACGTCGCCATCAACACACACACACACACACACATCTGTATATATAAACTACACTCATGTGTGTTTTTTTGGTGGCGGCGCCAGACGAAAGTGTTTGCTAGATAAATGGCAAGGGAGGAGGAGAAGCAGAGAGGGAGAGAGCCCAGGGAGAGTGAGCGAGAGAGACGCAGAATGGGGTTACATGTCACTTGGCCATAAAAAAAGTTTATGTCTGACATGAGCCAAAAACAATTTGCATATATTTCCAACTGGATAACAACTTAATTTATACTGAGACAATTGAGAGGAGACAGCCAGGGGGAGGGGACGGGGGAGAGACAGGAAGTAAGTGGGCGAGCAGTAGAGACAAATAGATTTCTGGCTGTCATAGCAATTAAATTAAATTTACAACAGTTGTTTTATAAACTTTTTTAAAATGAAAGTTTAATTTCCACTCACGTGACTTAAATTAAGTTACTTTCATTGTTTGACGCTTTATTAATTTTTCACGCGAAAAACTGCGCTTTTCCGAGTTTTTCTTTGTGGATTTTTATACAGCTTCAGCAGCTTTCGCTGGCAGCCTGATCAGCGGGGGGTCTACATGGCATTGCATTGAAATTGCTTTTCCAACACTTTCATTTTTTCCCCTCTCTCTCTCTCTCTCTCTCTCCTCTGGTAGCCTTTACCTTTGTATAAAAAAGTAGTTAGATGGTAGAGTGGCAGCAGGGGGGGAGCGTAGGGACGTAGGATCTTTGGCTGCACCCAAATGCAATTTATTTGCTGTCGCGCGCATTAAACGCGCTGCGCTGACTTTTGACTGACGCCATATTTTCCGCCACATTTGCAGCGCGGCGCGACTTCCGCTGCTTTATGGCTCCGCTCCCCCTCGACTGCCCCACGCCCCCCTTCGTCATACAGTGTACGCCGTGTGGCGCATTCATTTTTCAAAACTGTCAGCTGTGCACAATTCTCTCACAATGCCCACGTTCGCCTCCCCCCTCTCTCTACTGCTCTGCTTCTCTCTTAATCCTGACATTCTCCATTGGTTTTTGGAGTATTCATTGTGCGAGTGTCGCACTTTGTGCTTAGCCATCGAAGTGTGGAGTTAATGGCCAGAGCTGTAGCTCTTAACATGGCTTTCACTGCTCGAGAGCCTTAATTACGCAGAGGGGTGGGCAGGAGGGGGGTGTTTGGTAGATTGGAATTATGCAGCATTTTTCATTAAAGTGGCAAACGGCTAAAGCGGAAGTGGAGCTGCGACGGAAGTGAAGCGGATGTAGCCACAGCAAAAGACGACGACGACATCGACACAACCTTTGTGTGGATGGATTTGTGTGGCTGACAGGTTTACAGCTTTCCCTTCCCCACCTTCCAGCCCTCTCCTACCCAAGGTACAGACTTCTTTAGCTGCTGCTCTTAAACAAGGCATAACATGTTCTCTAGGATTTCGTGTTCGTTTTCGTGTTCAGAGTCAACTTGAAATTAGCATAATCAACATGAAAAGGCAGCACACACACACAGACACACACACAGTTATAGACATGGCCAGAACAGGATACACAGGACTAAGCAACTCACTCAAGTCCCTTTGCGAATGTGCCTTAGGGCTCAGTCGCCCCCTTCCTCGCTCAGCTGTGGTCGAGCTGCTTGCTGGAGCTCCTTTAATTACACAGCGTTGCACAAATGATGAGTTGGCAAATTCTTGTGCAGTGGGCGTGTCCTCTACAGCCAAATGGGCGGGCGGCAAGTCGGAGGAAATGACTAAAAGATTGCAAAAAGGGCCCGTAGCCAAGCAGACTAGACGAGAACAAGCCCAGAAAAAGGGACAGCAAGAGAAAGAAAGAGAGAGGAAGACAAAGCGATTAGTAATCGTATTTTATGGAGTGCAGAAAAAGCTGCATACTCGGGTATGAACAAAATCCAGGGGCTCAAATTGAGATAAACTTGATATAAAGTGGATGAAAATGAATCGCATAATAAAAACGATGTGATGAATTAGGATAATATATACGAATCTACCACAGAATGAATGAAAGAATATATATATTCGTTTCTAGGGGGGGTAAAAGTGCAAAGTTTAAGTTAGGCAACAGCAAACTGAAGCATTTCAAGAGTTTTCCCATTGTTCCTGCAACACAATTGACTGAACAATAGAACCTTCAATTATGAACAACAACAGCAACAAGGACAACAATGGGCATGTGAATCACAGAAGGTGAAGGTTAAAAGCAGCCTACAAATGTCAACAAAGATTGATTTCATTGCAGACCAACACTTTTCCAACCATTTCCCCCACAGCTCCCCCTACCTGCCTGTAGGTGGCAAGGGATCAGCACTCCTAAATGTATTTGGCTTCGTATTGAAAGCAAACGAAATTAATTTCATGCTCCGCAGATCTCAAATTGAAAATAATTGTTGTTGGAGCAGAGCAGAAAGAAAAAGTGTTTGGGGAAAACTCAACAACAAAAAGAAAAGCCAACCGCAAACGAGCAAGGCAAAAAAACTGTCACAAAAGGTGTGAATATGAAACATAATAAAGTTTATTGTTTACCAAGAGAAAGCGAGAAAAAAGGCGATTAAAGTGTAAAGAAGGAAAAACATTTGTGCATTCCATATGTGTGTAACGGTAAAACAAAGTTAAATCTGCTCAAAAGCTGATTACGTTCAAGTAGTGCCACAACCTAAAGTCAAAATACTCAAGAGCTAAGCGTAAGAGCAAAGAATCGAGAGCGCAAGGCAACTCAACGCTAGATGGCGCCACGCTAGAGTGCCGGCAGGCAAAGCGTAGAGACAGCTTATGAGTGTGTGGTAAAGCAAGTATGTAAAACTATAAGAAAATACATAAACTGAAACTTTAAACTACACTATAAAGTAACAACTGCAGACTTTAAGTCAATAAGACAACACTTGTCTTGACTTTCTTAACAATCAATTACTGTGCTGACCACGACAAAGTTTTGCCCAAATATTTGATTGGCCAATTGTCGTGTCGCTCTTTGAGCAGTGTTGCAATTAAATTTTGTGGTTGTGCCACTTAAGGAGCAATTTGATTGAACTGTTGCATGACTGAGTGGGTGTGTGTCTCTCTATGTGTGTACTTTTGACTGAAAAGTGCACTTCAAAGTGCAAGTTTGATACTTTTAATTGTGGCTGTAGTTTCCGGCGAGCCTTGGCCCAACTCATCAAAGATGCAAGTGAAGGGTGTGTGTGTGGGTGTGGCTGTGTGTGTGGGAGTGTGCCTGTATGTTGAAGTCTACTTTCCGCACAAGAAGTCGAAGAGTTGCGGGCACAAAGACCACAAACTGAAGACAACTACTCCGGGGACTGTGTGCAGTCACAGAGAGCAAGCGAACCCGAGTCCTACTGGGTGTTGTGTGGACTGTGCTCCTCCTCTTGTGCCACTCTCTTGGCTTCTGCTGCATTGATAATGTAAATACATGTGCGAAACGAAGCACCTGAGATAGCAGACGTAGCAATTGACTGAATTGAAAGGGAGTTTGCACGCTTGCACAACAAATAAAAATGATACAAATAGATCACCCCTCGGCAGCAAGTGGGAGAGAGGAGTGGGGGGTGTAAGGGGGTGTGTCGCGGGGTTGTTATCCATTATGCGTTGTGGTATTGATCCAAAATTGAATGTAAATGGCGCCCAGTGCTGCAAAGCGCAGCTCAAATGAATCAAAATGAACCAAATGTGGCCTGATACACGTGGGAAATTCACAGTCTGGCAATAGACGTACTTGAAATTGGTAAGAGTCGAGGTATTGGCATTGGAAAACTTGGCAACAGGCAGTGAAAAGGGGAGAGAGAGAGTGGGCAAGACAAGCACTTATATGACTCTGTCTACAGACTTCTGCTAAATCATTCAGCGGCCATTAAACTGGCTAGCAGCAAACGGGCCAACTGTTAACTGGCCATAGGTATTGGGCCAAGTCATGTGGGTGGCTGCTTTGGCTAAGCGCTCTCGGCCAAGTGTCATTGACTTTAGCATTTTCCCAGACTGTCTGCTCGTAATTCCTGCAGATAACTATGAAACGACATTACAATCTTATCTCGGCCAATTGCTTATGGTCAGCTGGAGGAGCCCGTTCTGGCCAACAGGCCAGCTGGGGAATTTATGCAGAGGCCACGTTTAAAAGCCAAACATGCGAATAATTTAAATCAGCTGCTGGCAACACCTGTGGAAATACCTGGCTATCAACACCACACCGGGAGGGCTCTCGGGGGTGAGGGGTTCGGTGGAAAAGCAACCCCCTCCTGGCCAATGGAATTTCAGGTATTCTCTTAAAGCAACAAACGAATTCGGGTTGAAACTTTGGTCTATACAAAAATAACTGCCTCTCCGTAGTTGGAGTTTATCAGCCATACTATTTTGCCTGCTTTATGTCCTTTGTGCTGCTTTCCTCCCCCCACTCTCTCCTCCATCTTCCCTTCCTCTTTGACATCCCTTTTATGACTTCATATTGTTTGTGGCGTCGCCTCACATAGATTTTACGACCATGATGGGGCATTACATTTTACAACTTATCAAAGGGACCTCGCTACTCAAGCCTGCCCCCACCCACTGTCTGCTGCCCCGCCCCCTGACTGCCCACGAAAGCCATTCAAATGTTGGTTAACTGTAAATTGGTTGTGGGCTCCATGTGCGCCGTGCGTTAATTGAATTTCACGTCAAACAAAAGACTCCGAGGCTCAAATGTGGCTTGTCACACATACGCAGAGGAAAAGCGTCGGAAAATCTTTTACCCCCAAAGATACACGGCCTCACATTTCGCGTTAATATGACTCTGGGCTCCGATAACGATACGTGTAATGGAATTGCCTTGATTAAAGACATTGCCACATGAAACACTTCATTTTGTGCCTCCCACGAGTGTTGGTAATAAAGTTTTCCAAATCTTTACCGACGATTTTCAAATTTGAAATTTGCATAACTTGGTGGCAACTGTACTGATTGGAGTGGCAGGTTTCTATGGTTACTAATAGAATGATGGTTAACTTTAGGGCAGAGTGTCTTTAAAATATGATTTGAATAAAAGTAGTTATAGTTCAAATTAGTCTCTAACTTTTTGGAAAATTAAATTTAAAAATCCGAGATTTCCTTAACTGCTAGTTGTTTCATTAAAAATTTATTTAGTCTACAAAATTTTGTAATATTTTTTAGTCTACTGACTTTTTTCAAGTTATAGAATTGGTTACAATTGGCAGGGGCAGTCACCGTACCCGGTTCTATCTGCTACCCCTACCGCTCCTGTTCCCACTCCCTTGTCCTCACCCCTCTCCACCTTTCTCCTTCTCCACGTGTGGTCTTTTCCCGTGTGTAAATTATTTCAGACTGACTGCGGAGAAGCGAGTAAACGTGAGTTATGCAAGCAATTTTGATTGGGACACCTAAATTATGTATGTACATGTGTGTGTGTGCCTCATTATGAGTGTGTGCCTGTGTGTGCCTGTGTGTGTGTTGGTTTTGTTATTAAATTCAATTGTTATTTTGCAATCAAAGCCAATTAAAATCGTCATCAATCTGGTTATGGTAAATGCATTTTTGTGTCTGTTATTGATCTCTATAATAAACAGATACACCCACACACACACACTACACTCCCCACACACACACACGCACACTGGCACAAAACCGCAAGTAAAACAAATGCATTTTGCCAGGATTAACAATCACAAATCTGCACTGAAAATTGATTTAAATTAAAATTTAAATCGAAATCGATTAATTGCATGAATACAGTCTTTAATTGCTATTCGAAAATGGTTGGCCAATGAAATGGCCGTGTGATATAGCCAAAGTTTAAGCCTTATTGTCAACGGATTGAAAGCTCTGTGGCTCAACCACAAATTCAAATTGAAATGGAAATGAAAATTGAAATTGAAATTGAAACTGCATTAAATGCTCGTGTTTTCCATGTTGTTGTTGTTGCTGGTGTTGCTGGTGTTGCACATTTGCTGTGGCGGTGGCTGTGCCACATGTGCAACTTAAATTGGCTCTGGCTTTGGCTTCGGCTTTGGCTTTGGTTGCAAATTAACAATTTCATTTGATAAATCAAAGGGTCAGTGCGACAAGGCAGGAAAACAAACAGCAACAGCAACAACAACAACAACGGCAATTCAAAATAGACTCGCATTCACAATCGTTCAGTTTCAGACGCATGCAACATTGCACACTCACTCTGTGTGTGTGTGTGTGTGTGAGTCTATTGTGTATTTGAGTTTATATTGAACATGACATGAACACATCGAACACCCACGCATCGAGGAGCATTCATTATGCATTGTTGCTTTCACACACACACACACACACACACACACACACACACACACACACACACACACACACACACACACACAGACTCCTACACACACATAGTCGCACATTTATATTTGCATAATTCTGTCTGTCACTGGCATTGGTTTTCTGGCTACAATTGCAATCGAATTTCCCTCCCCTCCCTCTGTCTTTCGCTCTCCTCCCTCCCTACCGCCCTCCCTTCCATAAATTGAACCATTTTACTTTGTGTTCAATATGTTTAACAAGCAAAATTTCACATTACTCTGCAAATTTGTCCTGGGATGTTCCCAATTACAGTTCAGTTTTCTGCATCAGCTCCAAATAATTTGCATGGAATGAAAACTGCAGGTGTGTAGATTGCTAAGCGTCAATCAAAGAGGTGAGTAGTTTTAGTTGAAGTAAAAAACATATTTGATAACTTTTACATAAATTTGAATATGGAAAAGTTCAATTAAATTAAAATCGTTGAAATGAAAATACATTTTAATGCAGTATCAAAAAGCACGTCAAAGGGTATGTATGGAATATTTAAAAAAAATATATAAACATTAAAAATTTCAAATAAGAAAGTAAGAGACGATTGAGCCGACTGGAAAAGACCCTGTACTTAAACTTGTGCGCATTTTCCCACACAAATTTTATATTTTAAAACGATTTGTGCTATGGGAGCTATTGGATACAGTTGTCTGATCCTGATTAAACTTGGAGAGGATATTCATAGATATTTGTGGGGCGATAAAGGGCGTAGCTCCAATTTGAAAATAACTTGACCTGCCTGACATATAGAGGGACTCTCAGATCCAGGTCCAGATCTGAGATCCAGGTGTTTATATGGAAATAGCTCTATCGTCTCGAACAAGAATATATATACTTTATGGGGTCATCTTCTGCCTGTTACAAACCTTAGAGACCCCTCTACTCTTAAGGCTACAGGGCTTAAAAAATTGTTTATAGCAAAAGTCAACAAATATTAATGCAATTTCTCAATTTATAAAATTGAGTTAAATTTAACTTTGAATATCATGAATTTAAAATAAAGTGGAGTAAAAGGCAGAAATGAAATGAAATATGTGAAGAGATGACAATTTAACAATGGCAAATTGAAATGATTGATGGAAGTGCTCGTAACTGTATGCAGTAAACGGTATGAAAGTGAGAGGGAGGGTAGAGAGAGGGAGGTAGGGAGAGCGGGTTTAAGTGTTATGTAGTTGAGTTTAAAATTGTGTTCATTCCTGTTTGTTTTCACACTCGACGCACTCTTGACACAAGCAAATATCGAAAGCTGCCAGGGTCAGGGCTGCAGAGAAGTGAAACGGTGAACAGTGAAATATCAAAGGCAAACCGACTTCTGACTACAAAATCCAAAATCATATCTCGAAAACGAGCAAATATTGGCACTGGCAAAGGCTAAATCCCATGGCCAAAACCAAATGCAGACACTGCAGATGAATTCAGCTTTTTAATTAAAAGGCTTTGTGCAACAATTTTGTTAAATCATGCACGTATCACCTGTCCGGGGGAGGGGAAGGTAGGGAGTGCCAGCAAATAAATATTTCAAATTTAAAATGGATCAATAAGCGAGAGTTAAAGTTGTTTACATGGGGCAAATACGAGAAACAGCTGAGTCATTTGTTTTATGAGGAATTTTCTGTTAATATCCATCAGCTACACTCTATCACTGTCTCTGTGTGGGTGTGCGTGTGTGTGTGTGTGTGTGTGTGCACTTCATTTATTTTATGCGTTGTATCCCTTAAATGTTCATGTACTTGGTTAGTCACTCTGTGCCTTCAGTGCACCCCTTTTCCCCTTTTTCCCCTCCTGCCCTTTGCACCCCTCGTTCCGCTGCATAAAATTTATTTCGTTTTTATTATCATTTCATGCATGTTCCACCCACACTCCCCCCGCCCCAAACACACATATGCACCACGAAACACAAAAAAAATTCCGAGAAACGCCTGCAATTGACCTCCGCCCTCTGTGCCCTCGACGACCCTTTGCCCCCTACGCTCTATCGATTCCTGCTGCTGCTGTTTCGCGTCTCAGCCAAGAGTCTATAAAATGTTTTCCAAAGGACAACGGAGCAAAACAAAATAAACCAGGCAAAAACAAGGTGGCAACAAAATAAAACAAGACACAAAAAAAATAAAAAATAGTTGCAAGCTCTTGTAAAAATATGTAAACTTGCAACACACGAAGACCAGCAAGTATTGTTGTTGCAAGCAGGGGGGTGTAGGTGGTGTAGGAGTAGCTGGAGTCCCTACGTATTGTTTGGGGCTGTCTCGTTTAGTTGTTGGCGTAATTTTTTCACATTCTTCGCTTTTCTTTATGTTTTGCGCTCAAATAATGTCATTTCGTAAATTGCTTCACTTGCCACCCCCAAACACACACACCAAAACACACACACACAGACAGACCCCCCTGTTGTGCACACACACAGTAACA
Source organism: Drosophila dunni (assembly GCA_018152125.1). Lineage (NCBI taxonomy): Eukaryota > Metazoa > Arthropoda > Insecta > Diptera > Drosophilidae > Drosophila > Drosophila dunni. The sequence continues at coordinate 16,711,274 of JAECXC010000339.1, read as the reverse complement.
GCGAACCATTTGAGCTACCCTCGCTGGCATATTTTTTAGGGATTCCTTTACTTTGTCCGCTTTTAGTGCTGTGTTTCAATGTTGGAATGTCGTCGTTGTTGCCGTTAACAATTGGCCTTTTTAGACCCCTGTCCCACTGTACTGCTGTCCCATTGTCCCACTGTACCGCTGTCCTTTTGTTTTGGTTTGTCTGGCGCTCTGCCCAGCTTCTGGTCGTGTCCTTTTCGCTCCCCATCGAAACTTTGCCTTTGTTTGGCGCGAAAATCAATTAACGCGCTCAATGAGCTTCAAAAAAGTTTGGCAGCGAACACCCCCCCGCACCCCTCACATGGGCAGACCCAACAACACCCCCCAACACACAGCATACAAAGCCAATTTACAGTTAACCAAAATGTAAATGGCGTCAAGGGAGTCGCTTGAGTCCTGAACCAGTTCTCGGTCCCGCTCTCGTTCCAGTTCCTGTTCATGTCGCTGTCAATGCGGTTGCCAGCCACAAACTGAACAGAAACTGAAACTGAAACTGAGGCTGACATGGCAAGTGGGGTAGGAGTGGGCAGAGGAGGGGCGTGGGCTCAAGCGGAGAGTGGCAAGTGGAGCTGCGGAAGTGTCAACTGTTTTGATAAGCTGTAAAATTTAATGTGCTGCAATGTCATAAAAATCTGTGGCACGGCCGCAAGCCGAGCACAGGGCACAGGGAACAGGGCACATGAAGACATTAAGGGAAATGGGAAAAGTTTTCCACATCCATACACTTGTATCTGGCTGTAGCTGTGTGTAGGTGTGTGTGTGTGTGTGTGTGTGTGTGTGTGCTTGATATAAAGGTTAGTTAAGCAGATGAATCGACATTTGATTTAAACAAACTTTAGACGCGGCAGCTGCAGCATTTTCCACGTGCCACGCAATTCCATATTCAATTTGTGATCAATATTGAAAGAGGGCCAAGAAGGGGAAGTAAACTCGACTGTAAAGGACCCTTTACTTAAGCTGAAACCATGCTGGACTGCAGGTATATAGCAGATATGGTATTTATAGGGTATTTTATGCTCCTAAACCCAATCAAAATCTGTGTGTCGCCAATCTGTTGCCAATCAAACAAACAGAAATGGCTCTAGCTACTCAGCAACTACCACATAAATGTCTGACCATCTTTTCTGGCTGCCTTATACACCCTTCTCACCCCTTAGGTACAGGGTCTAAGTACAGTATAACAACAGAACATTTATACATAATATTCCGCACTTTTTATTGTTACTTTGTGGCGTCGCTAAAGCGATTTGCCAAAGAAATTGAGCACTGCGATCCTTTCTTGCCACCCCCGCCCTTAACCCCTGCCCCTCCCTACCCCCTGCGCCCTTTGTGGCTTGTTGATTTCTCAGGTGGTCGCTTTCGCACATGTATTTACATTCCGATTGCGACTGAATCATCTTTGAGTACTCGCAAGTACTTTTACCGCCACTCCCTCTGTCTCACTCGCTCTCTCTCTCTCTCTCATGCTGTCTCCCTCTAATTCCCTTAACTCTACTTCAGTTTTATTGACAAACGTTTCACTTAGTTATGTGGCAAGTTGCACGTTGCAAGTTGTTTGTGTGTTCGCATGAACAAACACTGGCTGCATCTTTGATAAGTCAAACGACTTGTTCAACAATTAAAAGTATTCAAGTGTTCTAGGGGTGAGGAGGGGAGAGGAGGTTTCAGTGGGAGCAGGGGTGGTTATGGGCACTCCTTTGTAAACTTTAATTGCAATTGTCCAGCTCAAAGTGAGCACAATTGAACCAATCAAACGAGTTGCAAACTTTGACAATTGTTTGTGATTTCATAGGCCAAGTGTTTGTCTGGCTTGAAAGGCAGCGGCCAGAGAGGCTGTAGGGGGCGTGTCTTAGCCCACACACTTTTCAAAGTTGCGTGTGGTCTGCTCGGGACAGGACAACGGACAATGGACTGACAGTTATTGAACCTCTGCCGAACTATAGGAAAAACTTTGTACATTTATCTTCGCTTTTCTTCACCCCAAAAATATCCACTTAATTTTCAGTGGTTTTCCCCAAAAATTTCGGTTCCCAACTCAACATTTCCACTACAGCTGTCATGTTCGGAGCGTGTGTGTGAGTGGGTGTGTGTGGTCTTTCCACATTCTGTTTATAATTGTTTACGATTTGTGTTTTTTGAGCCATGAAATTTATTTCATTGCTTGTTTTCAAACAGTTTTAAAGCCCACTCACTTACGACTTTAAACTTGGCCAACAAAAAGTTTTTCATTAAGTGCCAAGCAGCAAGTGCCCCTTGACCTTTGTCAGTGTCTGACAATAGGGGTATTCCTGCTTCATTAAAGTGCAGCATGTGCTCATTATTGTTAGAGCAAAGTCGGAAAACTTTGCAAATTGTTGGCATGATAAAGCCCAAAGTTGCATGCAACAATTTTTCATTAATTTTTTAACTTTTGCTTAAATTTTGCACTCATAAAACTATCGAATTATTGAGTATTAAAGCCCCTGAAGAGAAGTTGTTTTTAGAACTTACCCATGTGCCAAATAAAAAGTTTGGTCAAGTGTGGAGTTGTAGCTGGAAATCACAGGACTCGTAAATAAGTGAATAAAATCAACGATGCGTGAGTTTTCGCCGCATTCCTGATGAGTTCCTCCTTCCTCCCTCCCTCTTTTGGGGGTGTTCAGGTCGAGAGTATCCATGGCAACTGGTTGGCGTGTAGTGTCTGTGCGTGAAACTGGCATCCAGGCACTTGCATAGAAGTGCGTAGAGCCGTGGATTGTTCGCATGCATGAATGATTCTTGACTCTCGACTCAGTTCTCAATTCTCAGTTCTCATTTCTCTGTTCTCTGCTCTGTGTTCGCTGGTCTCCGCTTTCTGTGCTCTGTGCTCTGCTCTCGATATGCCAATTGCAAATTGCTAAAGTGTCTGTTGGCCAGGGTTGTCAGGGTAACATTAACAGGCTATACCAGCCAGATACCAATACCAATAGCAATTCCATTTCCAATGCCAATTGCCAATTGCCAATCAGCAGCAGGCAGCGCTTGTTAACGTGAATCTGAGTGGAAATCCAGCATCCTGTATCCAGTATCCTTTATCCTTTAGCCTTTATCCAGTTTTAGTCGAGTTATCATTGACTTTTAAGCGACTGTCCTGCAACTGAACGTGGATTAAAAATGCTGTCAGTGGAGTGTCTGCCAAAATTTGTTGAGTTCCGTAGGAAAGTGCAACTTAAACTGCAGTTGGAATCGGCCAAATTAGCTTAAAAGCACAAAATACTCTACCAAAAACAGAAAAAATGGCTGGCAAATTAATTTCAATGCAATTTTCCGACATTTTTTTGTATTTTTTGAGCCAGGAAAAAGTTTGGCAACTTGGCTTCATGGCAAAGGCAGCGGCAGCGGCAGAGAGGAAATTCCGTTTGACAGTGAATAAAATTGCGCGCTTTGCGTCTGGAAAATGAAATTCATTTGGCGCCCAACGTACGCCATTTTGGCGCCCATGCACATACGTATATGCTGAGCTAAGAGAGAGAGATAGAGACAGATAGAGAGACAGGGAGGACTGACAAGAAGAAGAACAAGCATACGACAGGCAATGCAAAAGTTTTGACTCGTTTTTTGTGCCCTTTTCGAAAGTTTCAAGTTTATTAGCGTGCCGAGTAGTGTTGTACAGCGTTGTAACAGTGTTGGCGAGTGAGCATGCACATGAAATCGAAAAAAAAGAAGTAGTAGGGAAGTGTAGGGGCAATTTCACAGCCAGCATTTGACACCAGTAAAAGCGTTTGCCCAGAAAGCCAAAGGTGAAAGCAAACGAAAAATGCATTTAAAGTTCCACAAAAGCTAAAGGTTCGTTTCCCCCCCTCCTAACCCTTCCCTGGCACATCTAATGCCCAGCCCTGGTCACGGAAAATGGCTTTTTTTGCTTTTCTTTGCTTTTATGGTAGCACACGCCACAAAGTGGCTTAGAAAGTGAAATCCATTTTCCATTTCCCCCACAAAGTGAATGAAACCGATTTAATTTTCGTTCTCCTTTGACTTTTATTCTACTCTGCTGTCCCTCTCACTATCCCTCTCTATCTCTGTCTTCTGCTTTGTTCCGTGAATTGTGCAGTTACTATTAGATTAGTGTGTTGCCTTTCATAACTGTAAACGCAGCTGAAATTGGCTCTAATCACATTATTTACCAGCTAGCCTAATCAAAGGCACTTCAAACGCCACAGAAATTGGCTGGAAACAGAAGAGCAAATTGATGGATGTTTTCCGGGTACTTTAAGTTGTCTGAGGTTATAATAAATTAAGCAGTCTCATTCTCCCTTTCTTGGCAATAACTAATGGCTACTGAACTTTATGGAATCACTAATTGTCAGACGAGCAGTCAGCCTCGATGTGATTATGCTAATACATCAGGGCTCATCTTCAGCTAGACTCAGCCCAGACCAGCCCAGCCCATCCCAGCCCATCCCAGCCCAGCCAAGCCCAGCCCAGCCCAGACTTAGAGCCCAGTTTGAGAGACGGTTGTGCAGTACTTTGCCACTCTGCCACATGCATCTCTGTCATGACTCGTTGCAGTGGCAGCTGCTCTAACTGCTCTCGAGTGGCAGGCAAGCGGATGAGCTAACGATTCCCGGTACCCGTTTACTCCCTTTCCCTCTCCCTTTCCCGACTCGCTCGGCTCACGGCCCACGACTCACGGCTTTGGCAAATGTTGCGGAAAATATGGAGTCAGTCAAAAGTCAGAGGAACGACAGCAAATAAATTGCATTCCAGGTAAAATGCTCCACGATGCCAGCAGAATTCTCTCGACAGCTCAGCTAAGCTATGGACCAACCGCCAAAGGCCAGTTGTCAAATAATTGGTCAACCCTTCCCTCCTCCTTCTCCTGCTCTTCCTCCTCCTCTACCTCTTTTATCTTTTCATCTCTTTATTCTTTCTTCGTAGCGTCATCAACGAAATTACATTTTCAATTCGAACAAAGAGATGGATTTATAACTATCCATGAAGACTTGGTTTTCCCCAAAGCAGCTTACGCAATATTTTCTGCTCTCCCCTTTTATCCCTCCCTCCCTAACTCCCTGCATCTCCTTCTTTCCCTTATTCTCCTCGGGCACTAGTCGCTGCTCGAATGTATCCTAAATTAAGTTGTTATCCAGTTGAAAATATGCAAATTGTTTTTGGCTCATGTCAGACATAAACTTTTTTTATGGCCAAGTGACATGTAACCCCATTCTGCGTCTCTCTCGCTCACACTCCCTGGGCTCTCTCCCTCTCACCCTCTGCTTCTCCTCCTCCCTTGCCATTTATCTAGCAAACACTTTCGTCTGGCGCCGCCACCAAAAAAACACACATGAGTGTAGTTTATACATACAGCTGTGTGTGTGTGTGTTGATGGCGACGTGTTCACGTTTATGCACGCTTCGTGTATCCCAAAATCAGATAACTCTAGCTCCTACCTCCATCTCCCTCTCTCTCCCTGCCTCCCTCCTTTGTGGCTCTTCTCTCTCTAAAATAAATGCAAATCATAAATATTATAAGCCATGACGTAGGTCTCCTCGACATTATTTAGTGGCTACAATGGCGACACGCGGAGGCAGTGACTCCTACTCGCCTACCCGCCTCGCTTTCTAGTTCCAGTTTCAGTTCGAGTTCCATCTCTAGCCCTGTCTCCCCTGCACTTGCCGCCCGTCGATTTGGTCGAGTGCAACCAAGAGTTAATTAAGACATTTGAGTCGCCACTTTCCTCCCCTTCTCACTCCTCCCTTGTCCCTCTTCTCCCCCTTCCATCGACTGCAGTTCGTCGCGTGTATTGCTTTCAACACTGCGGCCATTTTGCCTGCCTCATGTTGTTGTTGTCCTTGTTGTTATTGCACTAAGTTAGAGAGTGTTTATTCTCATATTCGTGTTCCAGTTACTCTCCTCCTCCCTCCTCCCATTTCTACCACAACCCCCTCCCTCGACGTGCTTCTAATTGAGCGTGCGGAGGTCGCTTCTAATTATCGCATGAGTGAAACGAAGCGAACAGAACTTAACGGTTTTCCATTTCGTGCCTTTGACGCCATTGTTGCCACTGAATTTACAGTTATTTAGCTTTCTCTCCTTGTTGTTGTTGTTGTTGGTGTCCGCACTGTTGTTGGCGACAATTGGGAAAAGGGTTTCAGCTTCAGCCTTAGTCAAAACATAAATTAAGTTGTTTTCGGATCAAGAATACAACAGTTTAAAGTTGAGGGAGTTGCCAGACTGTGCAAAGGTGGGTCTCTAACCTCCTTCCGTCCTTCGGGGGAACTTTCCCTAACAGCCCATGTGCGACCTGCCTATCCGTCTATACCTTCACCCATCCATCCATCCACCCAAACGCGAATCAACTTCATTACCGAGTCCAGACCGTGTGTGTGTGTACGGGAGTGTGTGTGTGCAAATTTCCTGTTCTGCTTTTTACGGCGGCACGTAATCAAATTAAGCAATTACAGCTCAGACCTTCCCCTGTCCCTTCCCTGCACGGGAACCGCATCCACATCCCTTGAATTTGGGGTAACTCTGGGAACTTCGTGTTACTTCAAGGGAAATTCAACAGTTCATCGGTAAATGGGCAGAGACGAAAGCGAATTTCCACCCGACAATCATAACGGTAAACGTTCTTTGCTTCCTCTTCTTCACGGAGTGACTTTCATTTACTCCTTTGGTCCAATCTTTTCCCCTTTCTCAAACATGTTTATCTAAGAACTTCCTGAAGAAAGATTTTCCATCTCTTGATATTATTATGATAATCGTTTGGTTTACGACCAATTAATCAACTGTACATCAGATGCAGGCCCAGAGGAAGATCCCTAACATGTTTCCATCGACTTATGTGTATTCACGACCCGTGACCTAAGACCGCGCCCCTTTTAAGGACTTCCTTAACCTTCCTCCCTTCCCACCGCCATAAACAAACATTGAGAACATAACTCAGAGCTGCTTTGGATTGGGATACAGCTGTAACCGATATGTTTATGGGTCGCTTGGGTTCCTCGAACTCGCTGAAACCATGTCGCCAATTAACAATATTGAAATTGGGCGAAGTGGGAAGAGAACGAGTAAGGAGGATACACCCCTTTTGGCCAAAGCCTAAGGTAATCCTCCCACCGAGTGGGTCAACGGGAAAGTGTTTACTTCTTAGCTGTTGGCTCTTGGCTCTTGGCGCTAATCGCTTAGCTCATAAAACCCTGAAAGGACTCCTAATTATAACTGACCACGCAGCAGTGCAACTCTGTTGCGTTTTCCTCCTTCGCTCTATTTTAATTTTTGTTTCCATTTCCATTTTCATTTGTATTGAGTGAAAGCCCCAACGAGCGAATGGTTGAATGGGGAAAACTTCTGAATGGGAAAAACAGTCGAGTCGAGTGTATAGTGACTTTGACGTGGATAAGGCAGACACTGTTGAAGATTCCCCCACTGACCTAATGAGCCATTTAGCCAATTGAGGTTAATGTCTAGTGGCCAAAAGCATAGGGAAAGGAAGGCGAGGAGGGAGGGAGGGAGAGAGAGTCAGAATACGCCTTTCAGCTGCGACTCACGAGTCATTGATGAATTTTTCAAAGGTTTCATGCGAACTGAGTTCAGACTTCATGGGAGAACATATGAAGTCTTTTACTGAGTGGGAAAATAGGAAACTTTAGGTCGAGTTTCTTCTTTTATTTGTGGGCTTTAGCTCTTCATTTTCCTATTTTCATATTTTCCTTATTTATGGGCAAACATTTTGGTCACGTCGACGGGACGTGAGCATTTTTGGGCAACTTTGCGACGCGTCATGAAGTTGAAGTAAAATAAGTTCCAAGTTGAGTGGAAGGAAGGGGAGAAAGAGAGAAGGAACCATTGTCTTAGGTTCACCTAAAGAGCATTCTCCTCCTCTGATCAGGGACTGCATCAATCCTCCACTGTTTGGTGCTTAACTCTTTGTGTTAACTTGAGAATCTCCTCTTTCTCCTGCTCTCAACTGGATTGGAATGACGGTATCGTTCGAGCCTTGTAAGCTGCCGTGTCCATGCGTGAGTGTCCAACTCTGTTGACCAGGCCAAGTGCAGTCGTCGTTTACACAGCTTAGTCCTTGTCCAACAGGACACAAACAACACAAATGATGTCAAATCTCTCAATTGGTCCTGCGTCTACCGTTTACATCGGTGCAATGGGAATAGTAGGGAAAAAGGGCGGAGAAGGGGGTGTGGCACTCACCTCTCTTTGATTTCAATTTGTCAATGGATCCAGTTTTAAACTCTTACACCAACTGGCATCCACAATCCAGCGATACAGCGATATGATGTGGAATCTGTAATTGGAAGCCACTGAAGAGAGCTGTCTGCATCAGTATGTGTCCGTGTGCCACACGCCACTTGGCACATGGTACTTGCAACATGCCACATACCTAGGCAAAGGGGTTGTTATGGTTTCCAGAGACTAATCTTTCTTATCTTTCATTCCGAAATGACAGATTGCTCCCTGGAAACTCGCATATTAATTATGAACTGGTTTCAAGAACTTGAAACAAAATCCGATCTGATTCTGGGAACTTTTCTACTCCTATTGAGACTCCCATGTGGAAAACAACCTGATGGCAAATGAGTATTGGCTTCTCTTTCAGTCCTTAGTTAACTCTTTCTCTCTCCCTTTCCCCCTCTCTCTTCTCTTCCTCTTTGGGTTCTGTTTCATTTCTCGGATTATTTTCACCGAGTTATCGCTTTGTTTTCTGTCTGACGAAGCAGCTCAAATTGGCATATTATTGCTGATTCCATTGACTCTATTGGATGCTGAGTGAAGTTCCTATCTCATCATTCATCATCACATCACAGCACAGAACAGCTACAGTGAGTCCTCTGACAACGGCTGCTTATCAGTAAATGCCTCGCTTTATTGAGTTATGGAAATTTTCATTGAGTCTCTTCTCGACAGGATATCGACATGAATGTGGATGTGGATGGACTCTGTTTGGACTACAGGCAAACCGCAGACATATTTTCCAACTCATTTCCTATCAGGCGATTGAGAGGCAGAGACAGAGACGGGACCAAAGGCATCTAAATTTCAAATATCACCGCTAAAAAGCGTATCCATGTTGTCATCCCTCCAGTTTCCGTATTTGTATCCTTGCCACAGTCTCCCTGTTTGTGCAACAGCCGCGTTCTGTCTATTATCAACAACATAGTCATAGTCATCATGTCTATCATCCCCCATTTCCCCCCTCCGTCCTCGGGAATCCCCTTTTACGATCGAATGCTAATAAAGTCGTCTGTGTGTTTTGGAATCGGCGCCAAGTTGCATAATTCAATTACATCCGATGTAGACTCATAAAACTAAATCAAAGGAAAACAAAGCGACTCGCTTCATTTACTTTAGTACAACTCCATAGTCGGACATTCCCCAGCATCCCCTGCCCTCCTACCCTCCTACCCCTAAATCTAGGGTAGTGTCTAGGGCTACAGCTTTTCCAATCATAAGAATTTGGCACTACTTCCAGACTTTTTTAGACACTTTGGAGTAAGGCGCAATAAAAGCACTGAGCCAAGAAGTTCTCCATTTTCCTTTGTCCTCTGTCCCCTGTCCCCCTCCTCTGTTGTCCTCCTTCCCCCTTTATCCTCCTTCGGACCTATCTTTCATATTGCGACTCTGTTTATCCTTTTGGCCCTCTGCCTTCAATTCCGTCTGAGTTTTGATGGCTTCTGCTGTTGGCAAGCAAAGTTTCCCGTCGCTTCCGACCCTCCCTTCCTCACTCCTCTTCCTGCTCCCCAATCGGATGCTCCTTAGTTTGTGGCTCAAAGCATCAAACAATTTACTCGCCTGAGTTTCATGGCTGCGTGTCTGAAGTTAGTTTTTGGCCAAGAGGAATACCCGTAATAACGTAAAAAGTGATTGTCGTGAATGATTGCTCTCCATTTCTCTCAGTGTAGTTCCAACTTGGCCTTGGCCTCAGGCGTCTGTCTAACTTGTTGTCGGCTTTTGACTCAGTGCCAAGCACAAAGTGTTGGCTTATTATTATCTTTCGGACTTCATAACTTCTTCCATAAAAATCTTGATTGTTCCGCATCCAGTTGGACCTCAGTTTCTTCCGAGGAGTAATCCCATCACAGCTTGAAATAGTTGACAGTAAAAACTAATTGTGACGCATAAAATGATTTGTAGTTGGCATAAAGTGAAGTGCTTTTAGCCAATTTAAAGGCTGTTGCCCCACGTGTTGCCAATGTGGTAATTTCCCATTTAGCGATGTAATTAACCGCTTGGAAATACGTGAGGCAATGAAGAGCTGGCAGTTGGCCAAGACAAAGATTCTCTGTGGGCAAGCAATCGAATCAGAAATATCAAACCTACAGACATTTCCACTGAAAGCTCTCCTAGTTCGTCCCTCTTCCTCCAGGCGCCCTCTGTGCATTTCCTGCTGCATTCATGTCTTCGGAAAACGGCTGGAAAAGGGATTCAGAAAAAATGCTTGGAGGAATGGCCCAAAATGTGGCAGCAAATAAATGAACAAATTGGTGGATGTGGGGGGCAGTGAGGAAGTGCTTTTGTTGCGGACTGCGGCAAAGGATTGCAGTTTGCAGCATTCGATGGACACATCCTTGAATGTATCCTCGGACACATCTTCGGACACATCATATTTTATATTGTTGCGCATTTCTCAAGAATATTTGATCTGAGAATCTGCAACAACATCCAAAGAGGCCATCAGACAGCGGCTGACAGCTTTGCTGCTATAACTTAACCCTCCGATAGTGCCCTCTTGGAGTGTGGACAGACTGCACCGCCCTCGCCAACAAAGGGGCGGGTTGCATGTCCTGTGCTGGCGCCATAAGAATCAGTTTTAGCTGCAGCCTGTGTGCGGGGATTATTTTCACGTGGTAATTTGTCCGACGACGGCAGGACACAAGTTTTATAGTTCGCAGTTGTTTTTAGGGGGAGCGGGGAGTGGGAGGGGGGCGTGTCACGTGCCCATTTTGTTTACATGGCGCATTAAGAGGATTTCGTTTCGTTTTATTGCGATTTGATTCTATTTTCTTTCAGTTTGTTTTGGTTCGTGCCACACACCCAAACACACACCCGTACACACACTCTAAGGATTGTGGCTGCCAGAGATCGAGTCTCGCATTTACAAACGCATTATTATCCTTGCGCTTATCCTTCTTTGGGTTTTTCTCCGATTACTTTTCCTGCTTCCTGCCTTCCCCCTCTCCTCGCTGCTTCTCAAGGGGGTTGGCGTGAACTTTGCCACTTTGCTGCAACTGTTTAAGCGTCTGCCATTTGTTGTTGCCTCTTGTTGCCGCTGCTTATTGTTATTGTCCTCCAGTTGAGAGCTTACCACTCACAATTTGTTGCACGTGGTTCGTTTCCGTCTCTAAGAACTTTCTCCCCATGTGTCTTGGAGCTGGACTCATTAAAGCCGTGTTGCAGCTTCGTTGATAAGTGCTCGTCGGTTGGCTTAGTGGTTGCTCTCTCTTATCAGCAACCCTTTTAGGCCAGCAGACCTCGTCTTATCAGCGTGCTGCCACTGTGTTGACTCTAATCTTTTGAACTTTAACCACAAATCATGTCAGTGTTGCACGTGTAAATGTCATAAATGAAGTACAAGATTGGGAAAAAGGGTTTTCCTGCACAGCGTGAAAATTTCCAATTATTTTTCGAATTTTCCTCGCTATAATTTCAAACTGATTTGGTTTTTCTTTTGTGCCCATTTGATTCCGTGTCCTTAATTAAAAGTCCAAAGTGTCCTGCCTGCTGAGGCCTGTCACGAAACTCTTGGAATTTTCTTTTTTCCCGCAGACTTTTCACTGTCAGCATCGGGTGGCTGATGAGACGAACTTTTTTGGTAATGAGGCATTTGGCAATGGACAATGTAATTGCGAACTAATCAACCTTTTTTAATTGAATTTCTGGTGCTGGCAAAAAGTACCCACCTCCTGCTACTACCCCCCTCCCTCCAATGGAATCAAAGAAAGTTATTTCATTAAAAAATTTTAATTGACATTCGTTTCTTCCAGCAAATTAAGCTTTGTGTCGCTCAAATATTTCCCCAACTCGGTTTTGACCATCTGTCAGCGTTGTTGGACAGCTCCCGTTGCCATTTAACTTTTTTTATGGCACAAATGAATCAAACTGACAGTTTTCTATATTTCATTTCATTTAATGCTTCTTACAACTGTCATTCCCCCTACTCCCTCCACTTGCTCCTCCTTGCACTGTTGTTGTTGTTTTGGCTGATGTTGCTGTTCTTGGCAGTAAGGCAGGAAATTGCTTCATTTCGACGGCTTTTGAGTGACAAATTGAATTTGTAGCAGCACAACAAATAGGGCTACTTGTCACACACACACACACTGTCAAACACACACACATATACGTACGTGTGTATTGGAACTAGGTTAACCCGGCATTGTCCGTGCTCTTCCAATGGTTTGAATCACAACAGTTGTACCAAAGATTTTCCTAGAAATTGTGTCGAATCTTGAAATTCTGTAGAAATCCTCAGCTTAAATACTGTCTCAACCTACGCTTAAGCTGCTATAAATACTTTGCTTATAAGTAAACAACTTTACTGCTTTAAATCTAGTTTTATGCATAGAAATCTTTTTCTAAATAAAAGACTTTTAAGCTATAAACTAGCGTGTTTATTGCATCGACTCTCCACTGTAATCTAATATTTATTTATTAGCTGCGTAGTTCAATTAGGGCAATACATTAATTAGCTATTGATTTCCCAAGATCCGTTTAACATAATCAACTCAATTAGATCTGTTGTGTAAGAGCCATTTCAGTAATAAGCAAATTATGTGATATGTTTATTAGTCGCCTCGTTTGCCCAACAAGCAAACAAACAAGTTTTCTCGCTCCCTCTTACTGCCTAGCTCTCTCCCTCTAACCTTATGCGCTCTTGAATTTCCCTAAAAGAAGGAAAAGGTAAAGGCAGCAGAACAAAAAGCAGCGTTTTCTCTGCGTCTGGGCCATTTGAAAAAAATGCGCAACAGTTGCATGAAGAGGCAACAACAACAAAAGCAACGACAACAACAACAAAGGCTACAAACCAGCAAACAATTGTCCTTTCCGCTGTTGCACTCCCCTCGCCGCTTCGTCTCTCCTAACCCCAGCCGGCTTTCTGGGGCTAAAACTGCGCATGTGCCCACAGTACCTAACAGCGACACGAACTCAACTTCGTGGACTGTGCTTCGTCTTCGCTTCGGCAACGCTTTCGACTTCGCTTGGTCGTGCCTACTCGGTCTAGTCCTGCTCGTCCTGGCTGCAGTCGCACTCAGCTTTCCGGTGGAGACAGTCGTTCGTCTGGCAACTGCCGGCAGTACGCGAAAATTAAGAACTTGCAACGAAACTCGTAAAGTGACGAAAGTAAAACGTCGTTTTGTCCGTCCAAAATGCCACAAATGTAGTTCCTGTTTCCATAAACCGAAATCATTAATAAACGTTAAGTGTCGAGTTTTGTCGGAACGTGCTCGACCTCAACAACAATAACAAGAACCACAACAACAGCATCATCATTATCATTGTCAACAGCAACTATAACAATAACGTCGGTATTATCCTTAACTCGTTCTGTGACTGGTCGCGATTGTGGCAACGCGCGCGTGCTGTGGCAAGGACATTCCGTCAAGAGCCGCAAGCGGGCGAAAGGAGCAAAGTGGCAAAAGAACCCGCTCGGTCATAAGAGCCATGTTGACAGGCTTAAACGGGGCTTTGAGCGCTTAAATTTCAAGGCGCTTTTCTCATTATACCCGCCACTCTTCCCCCCTGTGCCCCACGTGCCCCACCGTGCCACGCCCCACGCCTTCTCGTGTCCCGTTGTGTTGTGAAATGATATATGACACCCAGGCAGAAATAAAAGTGTCTACGAAAAGTGTGAATTCATTCTCAGATGGCAGGCAACCAAAAGGATTAACCTCGCCCCCAAATAAAGCGCTAGCTGCCTCTCTGTCTGAGTGTGCGAGCTCGTGCGTGTGTGTGCGTGTCTGTGCGTGTTTGTGCGTGTAAATTGGCCATAAGGCTGTGGCCAAGAGCTGTGTCGAATTGCCAATGAAAGGATTAAAAGCATAACATTTCATATCAGTTGACAGTTCACAGTCCGCAGCAGTAAGGAGTAAGGAGTTAAGCAGCAAAGGAGTAAGCAGCAAGGACGCCGCGCGAAGGACGAAGGACACACAGGCCGACTGACAGCTCTTAAGCTGATTGCGTTTTGATAAGTAAGCATTTAATGTGTTTTGCTAAACACTTTTTTCAACACACAACACACACACACACCCCCACACACACCAGTAAATCAAGCCGTGACTAACGATGGACGACAGTCAACACACGACCCACTTCAAAGTGAAACTAAATAAATATTTTCAGATTTGCCCATTTTCTAGCACTCAGCTGGACCTCTGTGCAGTCCCTGCACTGCCCAAAAAAGTAGAGCAACTTAAGTTTGTGTCGAGTTGGGAACTTTTTCTACTTGAACACTACAAACTGGCAGCCACTTTCTTGGCGTGCACGTTATTTGCCAAGTGTCTGACACTAATTGCACTGGGCGACAAATCAAAAGCTTTTAACGAACACTCAAAAAAACAACAAGTCATGTAATATACTTAACATACCCTCTTGTGCCTGTGCAGGGTATGCTAGTAAGTCGCAGAACCTATTAGGCTTAAACGAAAGTAAATCCATTCAAATCAAAGGCAGCAACAACAACAGCAACGCAAATCACTTGAGTATCCGTAAAAGTTATGCAAATCTTGAGTTTCGCTTGGACAGTTTCTGAACGGTTAGTTCGCTCTACCCAGCTCAGTCTGCCCTCCACCCTCCGCCCTCCTCATCCTTCCAACCCCCTCAGTTGACACATTTCCGCACGCTAGCACTGCGGACACGCCATGGAGCACGCTGATGGAATGTCTAAGTGCTTGGCCAGGACATGCTCGGGCTCATAAATAGGCAAGCATAAAGCACAACAATGGACGTCCAAAGTGAAACTAAATGTTGCCCCAAAATGTATGCTACACATTTTTCTTTCGCCTACATTTCACCGCTCCTAAGTGCACGCCCCCTGATTATGACCTAAAGTTGTGAAAAGAGAGAGCAAAATATACACAATATATGCATAGATTAGGCACGCTTTTAGCGCTTACTTTCCGGCACGACTTTCGACTCGATGTTTCAATTAGTTACTCCCAATAAAACTTTAAGGAGTTTTCCTTTGAGGACCTTACGACACTACGCCATTGTTTGGCTTTATGTTGGCTGCAAAATATCATTTTAATAACCAAAATGACAGTCATAATAAATCAATGATTATTGCCCCATTGTCCTCGAGATTACCCCGCATACATTTTACAGCTTTAAAATGGGTCGTTGAGTCTCAGTCCCTCTCTCTGTCGCTGTCTCGGATTGCTCGACATTTTTATGGCACTTGGCAGATAAAAACCATTGACGCTGGAATGTGCGAGTTATTCTCGCTGAGCTGCGATTCTGTCACATTGTCTTGGCCATAACCATAAATATTTTACACACACGCACAGGGTGGCGGACACTCGACATGTTTGGACGTGTCTGAGCTATAGAAAAGCACTCATAAACCATAATTGAGACTGTTTGTTCATCTGAAATGACTGCATGCACCAGTTGACACACCTTACACATTTTTAACTACGTTGTTGTCTCTTTAATCACATTTCATTTATGAGTTTTATGAGTTGTTAAGTCTTAAAGCTGTTGGTATTAAAGTTCAACAAATTTCACAAATTGTCAATTAGATAGCAACAAATGAAGTGACACAATTGCAGCAAAACGGACCTCAATTTCACTCCTCATCTGCCTCACTCTACCCTCTCCTCTCTCCTTCCTCCCTCTGGAAATATTTACAACACATGTGCATTGCACAGACGACAAATCGTCTCTCCATCCCTGGGCTTTATCAAACATTACATATGCCCTACCCCTAGTTGCCCGACTCCCCTCACTCGCTACCAAAATGAAACAAAATCGCAATAATGGTCTGCACCCCCCTGCCCGCCCCCGCAAAGTCCCCACACTTGTGAAACCCATTCCGATTGCTGGTCCCAAATGTAAATTAATTGCCTGTACAAATTAGCCAACAGAACGAACATTTCGTCCATTAGGCCCAGCACAAAATGCTCATAGAAATGCGCTCTATAAAAGTATCTCTGCCTAAATTGTACCCATACTAATTGCGCCCAGTTGGTTATAATCGTTTGCCAGACTAACGATATATGCATACCAAGCGGAGCTTTAGTGCCTGATTAATCCGGTTGAGCTGTTTTCCAATAGTTGATTGTAATGAGACGAGTGGGTGGCAAGTGGGAGGAAGTTTTATTGACAAGTTGTTTAAAAATGGCTAAGAAGTTGAAGGAAATTAAGTAGGAAGCTTTCAGCAACTTTCAGAAATATAAGAAAATAAATTAAGTATAGATTAGTATTAAACAAATCGTGAATAAACTTTAAACGAAAAGAGTTTTAGCTTGTCGAAAGCTCCACCTCAATAAGGTTTGAAATATTCTAGCTATAAAAGCTGCTTAACTTAAATTAAAGCTCAAAGCTTTGTTTAAAATTCTCTTCAGTTTCAGTTCTTGTATTTCCTCTGCTACATAAGGAACATACCCTTTCGACTCCTCCTAACGGGTATGCCTACATTACCTGCTGGTCAGGTAAACAGATGCAAATGTCGCCTCGTTATTTTTAATCAGCTATCAAAATGTAAGGCGGCTCTATTTATTTAGGCCACAGTGGGCGTGGCAAATAACTTTCACGCTGTGCGGCATTTTAGTGAAATTTTATGCAATTCTATTTTTGTTGTTGTTGTTTAATTCCCTCCACGAATTTTGTAAAATATTTACGCGATTTTAATAAAGTCCAGGCCGGAATTGTTGTTGTCGCTGGCTGTTTGTTATTTTGTTGTTTGTTGTTTGTTGTTTGTTGTCTGACTTCTGGTCGTTTGTGTTTATTGAAACTGGCAAATAGTTGAAATGTTGTTGCGGACAGACATTACAGTTAATGAGGCAACTGCGGCAATATTTCGCCTGCGGGGGCAACTGCAACTCGATAGGCAACTCGATAGGCAACTCGATAGTAAAGGGGGGTAGGGAGCGGTGTGGAATGGACAACTATTTTGGCAAATGAGCAATGTGCCGAAAGGCAATCCAAAGTAGGCTTCGGATTCACTTTGGAATATGAAAATCTCGAATTACTCGAGTAGATTTCGGGAGCAGCTTAATAACCACGGAGATGGCAGCAAACGTGTTTTCCCAGTTTATCATCATCAACAACAAGAACCAGAGCAATATGTATACAAGCCCCCAACCCCTCCCAAAAACCCCACTCCCTACTCCACCCCCCACTGTTGCCCCCTTGAACAATTTCTCTGCAATTGAAGCAAAAGCAAATGCCTCGCGGCTCTTAGCAACATGGAAGAGCAATTGTAAGAAATCTAGAAATGGGAAATGGGGAAAAGGAGAGTGGGGAGAAACGGTGGCAAAGGGAAATGCGAAAACGTAGATGGTTGGCAACTCTGTTTGGCATTTAAAGCCGCCTTTTTCGGTGGATTGGGGGTGGCATAGACAAGCGCTTAGCAAACAGAGCAGAGGAAGTGGAAGTGGAACACGGAGTGCCCCTGAGGAGGTATATATGGAATCAGGAAGCGGAATGAGGAGCAATTGAAACAACAACGAGGCGGAAATAAAATATTAACTTTGTTCAACTCAAACTCACGATTCAATTAGAAACGAAAGCCATTTTATAATTGAAACGAGCCCCGACACGCCCCCAGGCACACACACCAACACACACACACACACACCAGGACTCCCAAGTAAAAACGAATATAAATAGACAGAATCCCAACAATAATGAACATCAATAAATATTGCCAATATTGAAAACGGCAGCTAAGGAAAAGGGGGTCTAGGGGGGGGCAGAAAGGCAATATGATAATAGCAATAATGTATCCTGGAATGGGGCAGAGCAGCAAGATGATTATTCATTAGACTTTGAGTCATAGCAAAGATGATTATTCATCAGACGTGGAGAAACATGTAATTGAAAAGTTTTTTCTTCCATCATCTTTGCCAAGACAAAGCCCGTCCTTCAATTTGTCACTCTGTCAACACAGCAGACGGCGGAGGAGCCTGAGGTGGGGGCGTGGCAGCTGATGCGTGTGACTAAGCAGAAAATTTCCAGCAATGTGTCTCCAATTCAAACAATTTTCTTCAGTTTCCACTTTTTCCCCGCTCTCACTCCACAAACTGATTATGATTGAGTTGATGTCTTTAATGTGTTATCGATGACGGGCGATAACTTCTTGAATGCTGGGCGAGGACTCCATAGCTCGCAGGCAGGTGGCTGAGTAGGTGACAGAGGGGGGGACCTGTCTGCTGTCTGAATTCCGCTGTCGGCTTTCTGTTCACTGCTTCCTGCTGACTGAATGTCTGTTTGTCTGTTTGTCCGCTTGTCTGCCTGTCTGCTGCTCCATTTAAATCAGTTACATTCCTCGCCAAGGTAAACAAACATCAACAACCTCATGTGCTTTTACATTTTGTTATTTGTCTTTCGAATTATTAATGAAGCCGTTGAATGTGTTGAATGTCCTGAATGTCCTGACTGCGAACTGAACCGTAGAAACCTCCGGCTGCAATTGACGTCCTGATGATCTGCCTCTTAATCAAGTGAACACAACTTTTCATCTCAGATAAGTTTAATTAAAATCCCAGACACGCATTCCACGGCTGCACTTTTGCATTGACCGCTTAATCTTAAAACTTTAAATAGTTTTTCCGGGCAGCGGGAAAAACTGTTCATGAAAAGCCAAAGCGAAAGAGGCAACAAAGTTGCTGATTTCGATTTTTATTGTGGCCAAAAACGCAGAAAGAGGAAAAGGGGAGAGTCCAAGGTGAATTTTAGCTTGGTTTCTTGGCAACAGTTTCATATTGGAACCACTTGAACCCGTTTCCACTTCCACTTCCATTTC
Organism: Drosophila dunni; assembly: GCA_018152125.1. Taxonomy (NCBI): domain Eukaryota; kingdom Metazoa; phylum Arthropoda; class Insecta; order Diptera; family Drosophilidae; genus Drosophila; species Drosophila dunni. Next base: position 16,692,316 of record JAECXC010000339.1, on the reverse strand, counting down.
CATACAAACTCTTGACTTTCCACCTGGCAAACTCCTCTAGTTCTGCTCCTTTACCTGTTCCTGTTTCCACTTGGAATTCGGTTCGAGTTGTTGCACGCAACCGTGAGAAGGGTGCAACATTCAGATAGGAGATGAGAGACGAGAGAAAGGAGAAACCACTTGAACCACAAAATCCACACAAAGCATTTCTGCAAGCCAAAAGTTGTTTCTTGTTTGTCTAGTTGTTCTGCCAATGCCAGTGCCCACTGTACTGCATTATTCATGGCACAGAAACAGCCAAATATTAGCTCAAATTTATTAAAACATCAGAGGGAACAACTCATGTTGGTAGCATCAGGAGTGAATCCTTTCGCACGATATGGAGAAATTCGAGTCCTTGAGCTGTTAATCTTTTTTCAACTTTTTAATTACTTTTGCAGTCAGAAAAGTTTTGAGAAATCGAGCAACACATTTGAAAATTGTTTTGAACACAAGAAATAAAGCCACTCAACCGCAGCCACACACACAAACACACAAACACACACACACTCCTGAACCACACACAGTGTCAACAACAACAACAATTTCTGCATCTGCAAGAGACTCAACTAAATCACTTTCTATTCAACAGGACTCTTTAACGAGCAGACGGCACAAAAAGGCCACCAGGACAAAAAGGACGAGGACAACGAGGACACTGTGGACACTCTGGACAAGCAGGACACGTGCTCAACACCAGCGAGTGACCAGCGGGTGAAACGTTGCCAACGTGACGATCCACGCATTCAAACAGAACCAACCAGTTGGTCAAACCAGGAGCAGACATAGAAGTAGGAGCGGAAAGAGGAGGAGGAGAGGGAGAAAGGCCAATAAAAAGCTAACGAAAATGTGGATGGCGTTAGCAGTCGACAGGCGATATCAGCACCACCATCTACTGCACCACCAGCAACAACAGCAACAGCAACCGCAACAAAAACAAAACTGGGAAAGTTGAACTCAGTGCGCCCCTTTTGCCAGAAGCCAGAAGAGGAGGAAGAGGAACAGACAGGAGCAGATATAGGAGGAAAGACAGGAGGACAAAGTCAAGAGAGACAGGGGGAAAGTGAGTAGTGAGAGGCGCTGCAGTGAAGGCTAAAAAGTTCCAAATTTGGCAGACAGAACACTCGCAGAACTGTCGCTTTGTGGCCGTATTCGTATCCGCATCCGGAACTGGAACTGAGAGCTGGGAACTGGAGGCAGTTGTCGAAGCTGTTGCTGAATTTCGAATTTGATTTTAACGCTTCTTTGGGATTCAGACGACGACTTCTGTTTGCAACTCACAACTCGAAACCAAATCAGAGTTCTGCCCCAAACGGAAGAGTCTCCACAACTCTCATTTCCCAATCTCAACTGTACACTCCAGAGGAAAGAAAAACGCTTCAATGATCACACACTGAAATCGAAAGAGGAAAATGGGAAGAGCGAAAAGCGGTTCCTACCAAAAGGGCAATAAATTGCGATGAGCGACATCAGATGCTCCAACAAGTTATTAACTCCGAGTCTGTAAACTTCGCTTAATAAACCCGTGGACACGATTTAAAGAGGACTCTCCCAGTTACTCATAATGGCCAGTTTCAGAAGTGTGCTTCTGCTGCTAGCTTCACTTTTGGCTTGGAAACCGCCTACGGTTAGCGGATATCTGAACATTTTCATCAGCCATCACGAGGTGATGAAACTCATGGGTAAGTAGCTTGGGAAAGAGGGAGAGGGGAGGCAAACATATTTGGATTTGAAAATAATCGTTAGGACAGTTGGCAGAACTTTCAGACACGCCCCCAAGCGTGTCCCCGCCCCACAAATATGATTAATAGCTGAATGGCAAAGGCGACGGGACAAATTCATTGCTCCTCAGCCGGAAAACAAACAGTTTTTGGCAGGGGAAGAGGGGATGGGGCGTAGGCCGAGGTGCAGGGCACGTCCTAGTCAAGTTGCGCGAAAACACGACAAAACAAATCCACACACAAATCGATTTCCGGCTTGAAGTAACCCCGCAGCCCCTTCTCCTCTACCACCTTTACCACCCTGTTGACAGCTGCTCCTCTCATCCCCTTTCCTGCTTGCTAACGACTTCACAGTCCAGTGGAACAGTTTGTTGTTTGTTTTGCTGTTTTTCCGTTTGCTGCTCCACGCGAGCTCTCATTATTGATGGCGCCAAGCATTCAAGTGCTTCCAGATCGACCTTGTGCCCTCCTCCACTCCACTCTACCTCCTCCCCATTGGAATCCTACAAAATAGTTACAGTAATAGGCATTCATTCGGCGTGCCAAGCCGGAATAACGTCGCTCCTGCTCCCTCACATTGATTAATGATGTTTTGTGCCAAAATGTGAGTCGGAGCTGTTCCAATTTCGTGGCTCTTCCTCGTGACCACTCCATCATTTGTCTGTTAACTGCGCACAGCATTTTCCGGCACTTAACTGTAATTGGATCAAAATGCTTCCATCTCATTATGCAGTCTCCTACGAGTGCTGGCTGAATCAGGGCACTTCAATTAGTTAACAGCATTAAATTAATCCACACAAGTGTTGCACAAATCCCAGTTTGATGAATTACTCTCAAATCAGTGCTACGAACTCGGTCGGATTAGGTCAGCAGCTTTCTCTTCCATCGCTGCACCTCTGACATCGCTGGCACCGATTGCATTTGACAAGATCTTCTCCTCTGGACATTCTAATCGGATTTCAGCTCATGGTCTGTGCCTCTTAGCAATTTTTCCTGCTCGATTAACATTTTCTCGCTTTTTTCGTCTCGCCTTTGGCCCACCCAGAGCCTTTAACAACCAGTTAAAAGTCCCGCCCCATTAAATTGTTCACCCCTCGAGTGTTTATCCTGCTCAAAATTAACCCGCAGTGTGAAATTTTACAAAACTGACCCATCGCACATCCTCATCAAACACTTTGCTCCCTGCTCCCACTCCCATTCCTGTCTGCGACATGTCGCTGCATGAATTGCTTTCAGGTTTCCCTTAATATGTTTTCCACCCTTGTGTCACGCAGGCATTTCTCCCCATTTCACCCCCCACTTGTCCCCCTCTTTCCCCACCGCTTCTTGCCCTGAATAACATCAGCTTCGTTCAGTTATTCAATTGCCTGTTCTGATTCACATAATGCATTTCCAATTGTACAGACCTTATAATTAGTTCACTTTCTCCCCCCTTTGGTGAGTAAATAGGGCTTCCCTCTGCCTGCTTGTTAACTTGGCTCACATGTCACAAACTCAACTTGGCTGTGATAAAGTGCAAAATGTTACGCTCCGCTTTCCATTTCGTTACGTTGTGCTGGCAACAAGCAATGTTCATCATCAGACAAGTTTTTCCCCTTTTTCATTTGCGTTTTCCTTCTCCTTTTCCTTTTGCTGCTGTCCTGTAAGGAAACGCTGTGCAGAAGTGCGTAAAAATGCAATTTCAACAAGTTTCACTTTGATGTTAAAAACAAAACTCCAACCAGGGAGAGAAAAGTAAAAAAAAAAAGATACTTTTCTTGATTCGCTTGCGCTACAAAATTAAAAGTAAATGTTAAAGAAAATATTTTTAATGAATAGAAAACAGTTTGAAATAACGTTGTTACAGTTTTCTACATTTTTTCCCTACTTTTCCCAAAGGTGTTTGCTCAGAGCTTTTTAAACTGTGCCAATTTGAATTCGAGTTCCTTGGAGAAGGGTCAGAAAGGGAGCTAAAGGAAAGGAGGTAAATGAGTGAGAGTAGTTACCATGATAAGCTCAGGGAATGCACCTCTAATGGCACTAATTATCCTTCTAAGCTAGTCAAAGCGGGCAAAAACTAAAGCAGACACATTATTAACCAAAAAACCTAGTCCCTCCCCCAGGAGGGTTACATTTCAGTGTGTTAAGGGCACTACCGTAGTCACAGCAGTGCCATAAATAAGGAGAAAGTTTTCTGCAAAAGTAACTTTATGGCGATATTAAAGATATGATAGAGAGCCAAAGTTCGACAGGGTGAAGCACTTGAAACTGTAACCAGGTTGAGTGTCTTTTTCATCCAGTTTCCTCTTTGAGTTCGACTCCCATTCGCCACGAATCTGAGCTGAATTAATTAAACTTGTGACAGGTGCATTCCTATTTATGTTCCCCTGTCTCCTCTGATTCCCTTTGCTCTCGTATGCTAGTTGCCTATTTGATTGTTGTCATAGGACTGATAAACAAAAGGAGCGTAGATTGAGGTTAGAGTTGACATTGTCCTTTTCTCGGCGTGTGTTTGTGCATATTTAATGCGACTGACTTTGAGGTTATGTTTGTGTATTTTTTTTTTACTTCTCCTCAAACATATGAATGCCGAAAAGAGGAAATTTAAGGCAGTTGCAATACAGCCACACAGCGGGGTTTATAGCAATTTTGGATTCAAAAACAAAATGAAACTGTTAGGGAAAACGGCATAGGATGAAGGCTAGAGAGAAATGGGTGGAGGGTACGGATAAAAGCCAACGAAAAATGCTTTTTCTTGTACTGTAATTGGATTTGAAATTGTTTCAAGAATCGAGTGAACGCTTTTCTTGGCAATCTTAAATGCAGGCACACTCGCTGCTGCCGGAAATACAAGATTCAACATCCGGCACAGACAACTGAAAACAGAGCCAAACACACAAAGATAGAGTAGAGTCTTAAGGAGTCTAGGACAGGGAGAGGGACAGGGCAGGGACACAGACCGGGCACTAAAGCTGAGTAGAGTAAACAGCATTTGCGACTTTCAATGCAAAGCGAGGAGGCACAGACAAACGCTGACGCGGCTTAGCCTGATCCCGGGGAGTAAATGATGCAACATAAAGCACCAGACTAGGAACAAACTAAGGGAGCACAAAGATGAAATGGAGAAAGTGAATTGGGGAGTGGGTGGAGCTGGCAGCTGTGAGACAACAATGAAAGCGGATGAAGAAATTTAATTTCACGTCTTTTTAACTCGAACGGCTTCAAGTCGAAGGGGAGCTCGAGGACTCTATTCCCCCATAGCTCCCCATAGCTAGTTACTGTTATAATGACAATCATGATGATGATGATAATGTTTCAGTCTCGTCTCTAATCGAGTTAGACTACACTTGACACCTTTTAATATTTGGTCTTATCCCATCGATATTCCCCTCCCCTCCACACCCATTCCGATCGAGTAACCCGAGAGACTTTCCCCTGTACTATTGTGAGCTTGGGTTTTGTTTACCAAACTTCCCTTGTGTCTGCATTCATCCCCCAACTCGTCGGGAAAATCAATTTCCGTTCAAGGTACAACACGGGGGAGGGGAGTGGAGTGGACTGGTGCCGTCAATTTGCGGCGAAAGTAAACAGAAAGTACTCAAAGTTTTCTTAGAAAGAAAACTAACTAAAAATCAAGTAACCCTCAACGACTGCAATTCATCAACAAAGCTTTTGATCTCAACGCATGGGTTTCTTTGCAGGATTGGAGGCGGATTTGTTCTACGTCCACGAGGGAGCCATTAACACGTACGCCATGCACTTTACCGTCCCCGTACCCGCTGACGTGCATGAGTTGGAGTTCTCCTGGCAGAGCCTAATCGCCTACCCGGTAAGATTGAGTCTCGAATCGTAGCCATTTCGCATTAGATTAACTCGTGGTTTCTGTGACAGCTGCGCTACACCATCAGCATCGAGTACGCTAATGAGCAGGATGCACTGGGCACTCCGACACTGAGTATTCCGCACAAAGGTCTTGTGCCGCAGGAGATTGAATCATTTCTGGTCTATCTGCCGTGTACGGGAAATGCCAGCCTCCAGCTGCCAGTCAATGTCAATATGGTCGTCCAAGGACCTCCTCGGTTCAACGATACACGGCTCCACTTCAAACGCACAAAGATCTGTGCCAAGGGTAAGGCTTACAACTCTGGCGCGTAAACACTCGACACACTTGACTCATCATTGTCATTTTCCATTTCCCATTACAGGCATTTCACCCGAACCAAACCAGTCACCCGCCCCCGCGCATGCCCCCTCCCAGGGACCGGCACTGATGAGTGCCGCTGCCTGTGCATTGGGTCTAGTGCTGGCCGTAGGCCTTGTGGCCAGCATGATGTACGTTCGGGCACGCAAACAGCTCCGTCAGGACTCATTGCAGTAAGTTCAATTGAGATGACGCCATCAATTCAATTATCTCAACGAATTGTTGCTTCTGCTACTGTTTCTTTTCACCCTTGTAGTACTAGCTTCACCACCGCCGGCTATGGCAGCCATCAGAATGTGTTCATTCGTCTGGATCCGCTCGGACGACCGCCGAGTGCCACTGGGTCCTATGCGACCATTGCCAGCCTCAACAAATATCCCGCGGAGACGAAAAAATCCTGCAGCATTTTCGATCGTAAGTCAACCCTTTCAGGCCAACTATTTATCAAACACAAACTACAATCTGCTCCCACTCCTCAGGCTTCCGCAGCTCTCCGACTCCCACCCCTTATGCCACGGCACTGCTGCCGATGGGGGACCAGACTGGAGAGACCATTTACTCGAAACCAGAATCAGTGTGTCCCTCGAGAATATCCTACTATGCCTCCTCGCAGCTGACCCAGGTAAGTCTGTGGGTACTATCTGATACTGTGGTCACACCATGGCACCCCAGAGGGGTTCAGTTTGGGACCCTGCAGGTAAATCAAAGCCTTTGATATGTTACGACACGTGCCATGTGCCATGTGCCAGCTACAAATGGAAATGAATCCCGTTGAAGTGTGTTTCCATGGCCACAAGACTTCAACTGGCTTCAATTCCAATTTGTGGCACTCACCATAACCATCCGACGATTGTTCCCAAGGCTATTTCCACCCAAAAACTCCGACTCACCTTTCCACCGAACGATAAAAATTAAATTCTAATTTATATTTACGAGCTGATAAAGCTCCTGCCGAGCGTTAAACTCGAAACAAGAGTGATTCATAAATATGAGACTCTCCTTGCCACCTGCCATCCCCAGCTCACTGCTGCTGCCACCCCCTTGGCCCATCCTTCGGGGGAGTTTCTGCTCTTTGCTGGTATCTCCTGCAGTCGGGGAAAGTTTTTGCGTGGCACTCACGTACTTCACGCAAGGAAGAGCGACCCACAAACCCACTGTGCAGAGGTGAATTATGTAGATACAAGTGAGTGTGTATGAGTGGAAGTGTTTCACTGGAGTGGAGGGGAGTGGAGGGGAGTGAAGGGGAGTGAAGGGGAGTGAAGGGGAGTGAAGGGCAGTAGAGTGGAGTGTCTAAGTATCTGAATGAATGGCGGAGCGTGTGAGTCTGTTTAGATAAGCAGAATGTGCTCCACAATCCCTCGTCTGAGTCAGTATCTTTTATCCTTGCCACTGGCGATTGCCACAACAAATACTCACTGTGTGGAAATTAGAAAACTAAATGGAAATGGCACCACAATTGTGCGCATTTCCCAACCAAAAAGCAGCTATCAAACCTCAAGAATAAGCTGTGCCACATAAAGTAGAATCCCTTAAATTAATGTTAAACTTTTTACACATTGTTCGCTATTTACTATTATTAACTCTCCTATCTTTGCCCTCTGCTCCTTCTTATTCCTTCTTCTTTACAAATTTAACTTCTTGGTCTTGGCAAATCTGTCCCAAATTAGAATAAATTATTTAGCAGCTTCTTTTTCTGCTGTTTTTCCTGTTAAACAGTTGAGAGACCCAAGCGACGCCATCGTTTATTTTTCTCCTAGACAACGAGACAAGTCCCTCCCCTGCGCCCTTTCGCACTCCTCCAGCTCCAACTCCTGATCAGTTTGCCCATTTTCGTCACCATCTTCTAACGCAGTTTCCATCGTCGCATAATTAAATATTCAATTTCTATGGAGACTCTTTTGGATTTTTATTTGATGCTCCTTCCTTGGCCTTCTTAGAGCGTGTTTCCCTCTGCTCCTTCCCCTCGATATTTGTTTGTTTAGACTTCAATTTCATACTCATTATGTTAACGGCTTCGTAGCAATCGCCTGAATGAATGTCCCCCTCTGTCCTCTGGATACAAACACATGGACTCACATCAAGTATATCTGAATGTCTGCCAAGAGTCGAATCCATTTCCCAAATCCAAATGCAGAGTTGGAGATGGAGTTGGAGTACAAAATGAATTTGTTGCAAAACTGAGGCCCCAAATTGGAGTTCAGTAGGGGAGAAAGGAGGCAGGAGCAGTGGAAGGGTGGGTGCTTGCCATAATTATTGTTGTTCACTCACTGCACAGCGGACAAACGCGGCAGAGAGACAGGGACAGAGAGACACTCATTTAGTCAAACAATTATAGCCAAAAGCACACACACCCATGCACCCACACACACACACACACACACAGACAGACAGACACTCTGATCTGCTCACTTGTGTGGAAATATCTCATTTCATGTGTGTGTGGAGCGGCTTTCAACCCTCCTCTCTCCACCTACCCCCTTCTCCCTTCTTACCACTCCTTGGTTTCTATTAAATCAGTCTATAAATGTTGGCCAAATTGCTTTAATGTGCAGTGAAAGTTTAACTAACAACAGCAGCAGCGACGACTACAGCAATTACGCCAGATGTAAGAGGGAAGAGGGGCTAGAAGGGCGAGAGAGAGGCATGGGGGTATGACTGTAATGGGGGGTAAATAACAATAAAAACAACGAGAAACAGAAGCCCAGACTACAGCTGTTGAAACATGACTTTGTGCTTGTTTAGAAACACTTGCAAAATATTATTGCAGTAGCAACAACAATGAGAGGAGCAGGAGGTGGACGTAGGACCGAGGGGGAAAAGGACATACAACCGCTAACCGCGGCTAGCCGTAGCTGGTAAAACTACAGACCATGTGTAGTGGCAACAACAAAAGCAAAAGCGTTGAAAACTTTACAAAGGCATTAGGATATTGGATCAGCACTAAGAAGCCTAAACGGCAGGACAAGAGAAAACGGCGAAAAAGGATAAAAAGGAAAAATAACTGCTGCGGTTCGGCGGATAGAAAACAGTAGGTTTTCAAGTCAGCCAAAGAAAAGGCAAAGAAAAGCGCGAGTAGAGTCTCTAAAAGGAGACAAAGGGACGGAGGAAAAGGAGGTAGGAAATTAATGCCAGGGAGCACGCTCTGTAGAACCGTATTCTATGAAGATTACTACCTGCGTAGCTGTACAGGTGCTAATTAAAAATGTTGTCGTCGCCTCATTAAAGAAATTTGTAAATTTGTAAATCAACGTGAGGGAAGTAAAGCCTAGATGGGGACAGAAAAGGGCAGCGAGGGAGCAACAACCCACCCCAAAAGGGGGGCGCACTCAACAGGGGGCAGCACGTACGTTGTAATGGATTTGCCGGTCGTAGTGCTTTTGATTAAAACACATTATTTACATTTGCGACAAAGCTTTAACCGGAAGCAGTTGAAATTTACAGTGTTTGGGCTTAAAGTAGCTCTTAAAAGGGGTCAAAGGGGGGTCAAAAGGGGGTTAAACGGGGCTTCGATGGCTGACAAATGGCTTTGGAGTTAACTTGATTTGTGTTCGGCTTTTGCATTTGTTTGCTCTACAAATTCGTTGGATTTTCCAATTCTTTTGCCACTGTGTTTTTTATGCCCCACAGTCCACGGATAGAGGCAAATGCTCTTGTCTGACGTACAGTATTGATTGCCGGCAAGTTGCAGCTGCCAAAGCTATGGGCCAAACTCCCATCCGGGTCAGGAGAATCGACATAGACTCCTGTGGTTTTCACACCAACCGATTGGTCAGTTTCTCGTTTCTCTTCTCTGATTTCTTTGTGGTCAGCCAGGGTAGTCTGTTCTACACGAGGCAGGTATTACTGTAGCTAGGAGAAGCAGAAACTTTAAGCCCAATCCTACGTAACTGGTTTAAATATTTATAAATGTTTCTGCTTTCATTTAAAAGTTAAGTAAAGCTCAAACAGTCAATCAAAATTACGTATTTAAAATGAACTTTCAATCAATGGATTTTCTTGAATACATTTTATTGTATTGTAGGCGCTGTGGTGGCTGTGGGCGTGGCCAGCAGCACGCGAAGCTTAATTGAAAGACAATTACCTGTAATTAAATGTGCGTACAGAGGGGCGTCACGTTTAATTGGAGCCTTTGGCTTTGACTCTGACTTTGGCTTTGGTTCTGGTTCTGGCTTTTGGGTGCCTTTTAATTATGCATTAGACGCTTTTTGGACCACGCCAACTTTTTGTGGCGCCACAACAAAGCGGCCTCCGAGCAAAAGTTCCCCGAACTGTTATTAAATACCGAATGGCAAAGGTCTAACGAGGGAGGAGAGGGGGCGGCGACTCTGCTGGGACAGACACAAATCGATCAGGCGTAAATCAAACGAAAATTCAAATTAGTTTGCCAGTTTTGCCAATTAGAAAGTTCAGCAGTTTTTCACTGACAGCAGCCAAATGCGAAATTAATGAGACTTTTCTCAGTCGAGAAAAACTTGAATTCTCCCGTGACACTCCCAGGGGAATAGTGTGGCCCAACTCTCACTTAAATTGAAATATAATTGACCACGAGTAGGAGTAGTAGCAGCAGCAGAACGTGTTCAGTTTGTCAGCTGAGTAATTTAAGTTCATTTATCTGGCAAATGCCAGTGCCTCATGATGTCGAGAGGTGACAGCGCGTATACGTTATATTTGTTGCACCTTTTGGCTGCATTTGCATTTGCATATTTGCTGCTTGTGTCAAGCAAACAGCAATTCCAGCTATGCACAGTGGCACACAATTAATTATTTATTTGAAGTAAACTTTTATATGCAAAATATTTATAGAAAAGTTCAAACTATTCAAAGTTTTAATGAGCAAAGTTTGACCAACAATTTTTTTGCTAACAACGAATTTTTTTTAAATTTATGCTTAGTTTGATTTGCATGTTGAACTAGCAGAAAACAATATTATAAATATAATATAAATATAAAAAGCTTTTCAGTAAATTTTCTTTCTTTTCAACTGCTTTAAACCACTGTGCAGTGCCATTGTTGAGCTGCTGCTTGTTGCTGGCCTTGTGGCTGTGGCCTCCAGCGCTACCCCATTACCCTAACCCTGCCCCTACCCCTCCCCTACTCCTGCTGCTTTGTTGCATGTAAGTTTATGCAGCATTTTGGTTGCAAGAGAACACGAATTGTTGGCGAAATTGTCATCAAGCTTTTTTAATTACGAGCCAGCTGCTGGAGCAGTTGACGCTGCGGTGTGTGTGTGTGTGTGTGTGCAAGTGCTGATGTGTGGTGAGTGTGTGTGTGTGTATGTGTGCAGCCATAGAGCTGCAAATGACATAAACAAATCAGACGCCTGTCAAGTGTGTGAGCCGAAATTTCTGGCAGTGTGTTAGTGTGTGTGCAAGTGTCATTTGCAGGCCAGCAGCCACACACCCGCACACACACACACCACCCCTCTGCTGTGCTCTACTCGCTCTCTGTGCCTGCCATGTTGTGTTGTCATTAGAAATGTCACAACAAAGCCAAACAGCTGCAAAACCCAGCGTCAACATTGCCAACGCTTTGAGCGACATTTCTTGTTGTTGTTGCTTTTGGTTATGTGTTGCCAAGTGTTGCCTCGTTGGCAAGCAAGCAACATGCCACACCCCACTGCCCACCCACTGCCTGTTTAGCTGCCACCTCATCGCATTGAGTTTAAATTTGTGCAAATTTATACTAACAAGCGCAGTGTTTCCAGCCCTGACTTCAGTACCTACCCCTGGCCCTGCTCCTGCTGCTGCTGCTGCCCTTCACTAACAGTCGCTATTTGGTGGCTGCTCTGCCTCGCTTCCCCCTCTCTCCAAACTCCTCCTTCCTCCCACTCTCATTTGACTGCTCGTCCTGTTCGCAGTGTCAATGCAAAGCTAGATGAGCACTGCGAACTATTCCGACAGTTGACATCAACGGATGCTTTCCAATTTTCAGTTTAAGCAATAAGGAACAACAGCAACACCAGAAACACCAGAAACAGCCACAGCTACAGTGAAGCCTCGGCAATATTGTCTATTTGACATGCACTTTTAATATGCTCCACAAAAATAATCTCTCTGCTTGGCCAGAGAAGGGGTAGGAGTAGTGGGTGTCTCCCACGTCTCCCCCTCCACGCCAGTGGCCAAAAAAGTTGCAATTCCAGTTAAAATTGGACATTGCTGCAAATGGAAATCAAAATTAGGTGCAGAAAACAAACAAACTTCAAATTTCGCAACTGAAAACAACTTTCCATGTGCTGGCCATAAAGAGCTAAAAGCGCACAACATTTTAAAGCCAAAGCCAGCAAAAACCCTTTGAATGGCCAAACAAAAAGCTTACTAAATAATGCATAATTTAAAGAGCAACTAAAAGCTGCCGAGAGTTAAAACAAGTATAAGCCATTTATAAGTTTCACACGTAAAACTTTCGAACTCAACATTTGAAATTTCTGCGTGAAAACATTTGAAATTTGACTTTGGCAAACTAATAAAAAACTTTTGCAGCGCGAAAAAAGTTTGCCAAATTTCCAATTTGAAATAAGGGCTAAAAGGGAGAGATGGGCAAATAGATGGGTTATTGGCCTAGTTAAAGCAGAGTTCGCTCGGCTAGGGAAATTACCTGCTACGAGGATTAACGCAAAGCCGATTACATGAAATCTAATTACACTTGACCGGCGCTCATTAGCACAACTCAGCAGAGATAAAGGAAAATATAATAAAAAGAGCAGCAATAAACAGACAAATTTATGTGTGGCGTAGAATGGGGTGACCAGCTGGCAACCCACCTGTCCCCCACCTGCCTTACCAGCGCAATAAAAGCGACAATTTTGTTGTCCTTACAATGCGAACAGCGAACCATTTGCAGCTGCAGCTTTTGCATGTTGTTGGTCGTTGGAGGACAGGGATTTATCGCCAGAGTGGAGTGGAGTGTGTTGATGAGCTAGCCAAAGCCTGGAGCTAGAACTGGAACTGGAGCTGAGCTGGCAGCTTTGATGATGGAGTGCGATATTGTTGCGTTTTAATTGAATTTTCTTTGTGTGACAGCAAAACGACAGCAACAAATAGCACAAGGAGTGGGAGGAGACAGAGGGGGAGAGAAAGGGGAGACAGGGGGAGACAGAGAGCAACAGGGGCCAACAACTAGAGCCAGAGAATGTTGGCAATAAAGGCAATAATGAATGAAATACACTAACAAAAGGCAAACAACTATTGTTTTTATTGCTGTCCCTGTAGCTACACGATATTGTCCTGCTGCTGGACTTGTACTACGCCCTGCCTCCCTCCTACTTCCCTCTCCATCCTTTCCTGCTCTTCGCGTTTGCTCTCGTCTACCATTTTATTCCACTGTCTGTTGCTTTTAATAAGCCAAATCGTTGTCCAGTCTCAGTCGGAGTTTGATACAAACTGTCACTTTTCTTGATGATTATTTACTGCTCTCGATTCTGCGACCAAATGTGGCCACCATTTATGCAAATTTCCACAGCAAATTAAAAAGGAAATGAAGAGATTTTTCTTGGGTTTATTAGCTCGGCGTTTTGAGATTTCTCGCTCGAGAGCCGAAATCGTTGGGGTAAATGATTTTCGCTGTGTGTGTTTTATGAAAATAAATGAGCTGCCTTTGCCACTGCCACTCCTGTCCCCTCGCCCCTCTGCCACTGTATTTTGGCCTTGTTTATACAACTCGGCTCGCAATTTCCTACAGCTGCGTTCCACGCTTTTTCCGATTGTTGTTGTCTGAGCTCCTCCAGGGCCTGGGGCGCTCTGCTCCCCACTTCCCTCCCCTCACCTCTATCAAGGCACAGGGCTATGCAAACATAATGCTCAACGAATTAAAGCTTTTTTGCCAACCAATAAATTATTCATGCCGTAAGACAACTACGGCCGTCCTCTGCTGGCGGAAATGGCACAGTCCTAGTCCTAGCTCATCGCTACGTACCACCGTAACACGCCCCCTACCCCTACTCCTCCCTACTTTGCACACAAATTATGAAGCAGCGAGAGCGAGTCTTTGACGCCGTTGGCAACGCCGAAACTCCAACAACAACTACAATCAGCCAGGCAGTTGGCAACATCAGCAGTTCCTTCAAGCGGAAACGGAACTCAATTCATTAAAATGAATGAACGAAGCGCAGCCAAGTGCATGACTAACGGTAAACGGATGCAAACTGAAAGATGCAAATCCGGCAGCTCAAATTGCGTTTTCATTGCCCTTTAACCCCCTGGTGCCCCCTACTCCCCCTACCAACCCTACTCCAACCCTACCCTTTCTAAGCCAATAACAGCGCTCATTTCATATGAAGACAGAGATATTTACAGCCATTCAAATTATACAATATTAAAGCCATGTTTGTTAACTCAATTACACTAGACAACAAAATCCCAAATAGACTAAATTTAGAGACAAAATAAACTGAAATTCCTTGAAATTCTCTGTGAAATTTCCTACCAAATTTATGCTAAAAAGTCTATTAAATAAATTAAATCTTAAAGACTCTAAACTTTAACATTTTAAGACACTTTCCACTTTCTTGTCCATAAAATGCTTTCCGCTGCGTAAGCCTTTTAAAACCTTAGTTTTTCCTTCGCCATTTAAGCAATTTTCTTATGAAAACTTAACGCAAAAGTTTTCCTTGCTGTTTTCACAGGTATGCACACCCAAGAGCAGTCGCGGCAACATCAGCGGCAGCCTCTTTGGCGGCATTGCCACGGGCAGCACCATAACGGTGGCCAGCCACAGCGGTGGACAGCCGCACAGCGACAAGACCAAGGAGCGACTGCGACGCATACCCAGCGTACAGCCCGGGGCATTGAACTACGAGCAGCTGATCAAGGAGGGCACTTTTGGTCGCATCTATGCGGGCAAACTGGGCGAAACTTGTGATGCGTTGGTCAAGACTGTCATCGATGGCGCCTCCTTGACACAGGTCGCCTGTCTGCTGCAGGACGCCTCGCTGCTCATCGGTGTTAGCCATCAGCATATACTGGCACCACTGCTGGCCAACACCGAACTGCCGGGACCACCAGAGATTGCATATCCCTATCCGTCCAAGGGCAATCTCAAGATGTAAGTTGCGAATGGGACCCTGTAGTCTTTAGTTTGCACGAGTGTGCTAAGTTTGTAGCTTAAATTATCGTTAGACTTTAAATTTGTACTGCACGAAATAAGCTGTGACTTACTAACTTCTCCAAATCCAACCCACCCTTCCTCAGCTACCTACAAAAGTCTCGTGAGTCGAGTACGGCTCTAAGCACCCGACAACTGGTCGAGTTCGGACTGCACATTACCAAAGCGCTCGCCTATCTGCACTCCTTGGGCATCGTGCACAAGGATCTGGCCACACGCAACTGCTAGTAAGTAGAGAGGAGTAATTCCTCTAAGTAACCCATCTTAACCCACTTGTGCTTACAGTCTGGATGAGGAAGCCTACGTGAAGATCTGCGATAGCGCGCTCTCCCGGGATCTCTTCCCCGACGACTACGACTGCCTGGGGGACAATGAGAATCGTCCTTTGAAGTGGCTGTCGCTGGAGTCGTTGCAAAAGAAGGTCTATGCTACGCAGAGTGATGTATGGTCACTGGGCGTGCTCTACTGGGAGCTGGTCACACTGGCCCAAATGCCACACGAGGAGGTGGACATATTCGAGCTTACCAACTACTTGGCTGCCGGTTACCGCCTGGAGCAGCCCGTCAATTGTCCCGACGAATTGTAAGTACTTTTATTACAACAAAATTTAGCCCTTTTCCAAATTCCCCCATAAATCAAATGCGATTCCTTCGACTGTAGCTTTACGGTGATGAACTGCTGCTGGCACTCGGAGCCCAAGCAGCGTCCCACACCCCCGCAGCTGTTGTCATATCTGCAGGATTTCCATGTGGATCTGGGCATGTATATCTAAGGAACTGTGTGGACTTGTACTTCAACTTGCATAACTTAAACTTAAACTAAACTAAATTTAATTGAAAACTTTTGCATTTTAAATGTGAGACTTACCTGTTACGCGTAGATGTTTGATGTGTGTACACTGTAAATAGAATAGAATATAATGTTGAGAGGTCGAGTATTGTCTAAGTAGGCATTAAGGAGTTCGCAAGGCACTAAAAGCAAACCAATTAAGATATAGCTTAACAAGAACAACAACAAGTTGCAGACAAATTCACCCTTCAAGCAATTGATACGTAAACAAAAAGCAGTTCCCAAAAACACTTTCGCCGGGAAAACTCCAAAAATTTCCAAGTGGAAAACTACAGGTAACAAGCCAAAAGGGTTTGGTATTAAAGGAGAAATGGTGGCGAAATGGCAGCGAAAGCGTTTTTGGGCACGCTCTACAGTCTGAGCACTTAAGTAGCTAGAAATTGAATAAACATAAGATTGTGTTATGCAAATGCAAACAGATGAATTATAAATGATTGTGAAATATTAGAAATTGCATATTTTATTGAATGTGTCCAGTGAAAGAGGGAGGAGAGAGAGAGAGGGGTAAAGAGAGGCATAGAGCGAGCGAGTTCGGCTTAAAGTAAAGTTAAACGTGCGACAACAAAATACAGAATCTTTTGTTCTCAAATGTTGTCCTCAATTGTTATCAGAGAAGAAATTTAAAAGACAGAAAAGAAATACGTATATTTATTTATTTACCAAAACTAGCATTTTTTTATTATTATCGTAATATAGATATATATTGAAGTAAGACAACTCTCGACTGAATTAGAGTCCAAGGAGTCGACGTGAGGCACAAAGGCGGCAGTTCAAATCAGAATTAAAATCACAAATTTTCAATTCCAAACACAATCAAAAGCAAACAAAAGTAAATAAATAAGAAAAGCAATTGTTAAATAGCTTGAAATTACCACTCAAGTTAAAGTTGGCAGTCACAAACACACACTAACACACACTAACACACACTCCACACTCTGCAGTTTTCACACTCATTTATTTATGGCAACTCAAACTTCAAACTGTCAAAAACTCTTTAGCCAAAAAACAACAACAAGAACAACAACTAAATCCACAGAGAGCTTTTCTAGATTTAATTTAGTTTTTAGCTGACTTTAGCTCAAAGTTATCGCATTTCAAGCAATCTTTTCTTAGTTTTCTTTGTTTTCACTGCTCGTCTCCATTTGTTTCCAGCTAAGATTAAGATAATATTGTTATTGTTTTACGTTTCATAGTCTTTAATATAATTTGCAATTCTGTTGGCAAAATGCAACTCAAAGTTGCCCCCTTAAAAAATCAAATCAAAGTAAATAAAAAAAAACTAGAACAACAATTAAAAGTGCAATAACACAAAAGCGTATTTAAATACCAAAAAAAATACTAAAACTAAACCCAAGAAATAGTCAAAACTTATGCTAATAAATAAATATCGCCTGCTTATTCTCTAGACTTTAGGCTATATGCACAAGGATACAGTATGTCCTATAAGTATATAACTTAAACATGTTTTATTTGATAAGCTCAAGCTCAAGTTCAAGTTCTTCTTTGCACTCAAAGGTAATGGAAACACTGATCAATATGAATATTTGAATGTTACTAAAAACGAATACAAAATACGAATACAAGTACTCAACTAAAAGCTAAAAACGAAACTAAGATAAATGAACAAAAAAATAAATAAATAAAAATCTGTGCTGAAAATGTGTCTGAAAATGGAAGGCAACTCAATTGGAATCTCTTAACTTTGAATACCTAAGTGTAAAACAATTTTAAATAGTTAATAATACACAAACAAACTCACACACACACTGACACACACTCTGACAGACAACTATAACTAAACTGAATGTGTTTCAAATTTATATGCATAAAACTTAACTTGTATCTGTGTGTGAATGTCTGTATGTATGTATGCAACTGTCTATGTATATTTTGTCATCAAATTGAGAACTAAAGAGTAAACTCTTAAAAGCGTAACGAAACGAAACGAAACAAAGCAAAACGAAGCAAAGATAAACAAATAGAAAATCCCCCAGGGATATGGCTATTTCAAATTTCAAATACGAGAACGAAAACGGAAACGGAAGGAAGAAACACGACTAATACTACAGC
Organism: Drosophila dunni; assembly: GCA_018152125.1. Lineage (NCBI taxonomy): Eukaryota > Metazoa > Arthropoda > Insecta > Diptera > Drosophilidae > Drosophila > Drosophila dunni. Next base: position 16,674,379 of record JAECXC010000339.1, on the reverse strand, counting down.
AAAGCATCAACTAGGTTTTCTCTGTGTATATTTAAGGCAACACAATAACACACACACACTGTCACACACACACACAGTCACACACACACTGTCACACATTTACACTGTCACAATCGAGTAAAACAAAAACCTAAGAAATTATCATTCAGATTCTCAACGTCTCTCACTCTTTAACACTTAACCATTTTTATATAGATGTATTCTCTGTCTCTGTCTAACTTAAGATATATGTACCCTAGTATATGTATATGTGTATTGGAAAATATTTGCTAAAATACCCCCACACACACACCACACACACCCAAAACACACTCACACAAACTAAAGCTTCATTTGAGCGACAGTTTTTGCTTTCCATTTTCTTTTTCTTTCCGTTTTTTGTTTGGTTTCTCTTTTTCTTTGCCATTCTCTTTTGGACTGACAGACTGACTCTGTGGGTGGTGGAAGCCGTAAGATAGCAAAACAGAAATTCAATTTTTGTGAAACAAACAGACAACAACAACAACAGAAACATGAACAAAACCACAAAAAACAACTCAACTAAAAAATGAACAAAAACAAAAGCAAATTAAATAAATGTTCCTTTTGAATTATCAACAAAACTAAAATCTCTATTTATTATTTTTATCTCCATTAAGACTATTGCATATCGTATGATATGCTGGTATCACAAGTAAGTATCGCAGTGTTGTAGTGCAGCAACGCTGGCAGCATTGATTGGTTTCTCTTTGTGTTTGTTTGCTCGCTTGGCTTATGCGTCGTATGCGTGATGTTTGTAGCCAGCGAACCAGCAAACCAGCGACCCAGTGGGAAGCAGCTGCTGCTGTTGCCATGCCAAAAGACTTTACTACCATTTAAGTGGCTTTAGTTTTCTCTACGCAGCTCCACTGACAACCCTGACCCAAAAACAGCTGTTCTCCTTTTAGCTATACCTCTGTGAATTCCGCCAGAAAAGCTGCTTTCTTGCCACAGCACTTCTGACTGTCTGAGCTCGTTTTAGCCTTCCAGTCTTTTCAGTAGCTGACCCCATTATTGCTCAACTTTTACTGATCTCGTTTTAAATGCACTTTTTTCAGTTTAACCACTTGAAATCCGTCTTGCTTTTATTGGTACTTTTTTGACAGTCTGACCTAGTAAATTCTGACCGCAGTAAGTACTTCAGCAACTATTCACAAGAAAAATGCCTTAACCGCATGAAAACTTCCCTTTCTTTTCCTAGCTGATCTCTGCTAACTGTTCTCGCTTCCTACTGGGTCTCTATACACACTCACACACACCGTTCTAATTACAAAATCACAGTTAGTTTTGCTTACTTTGTTTTTTTCTCCCGCTTTTTGCCTCCCCTCATGTCGAAGGACATTGTTGGCGAGTTCAGCGCGCTGCTGCGTGACATGTTGCAAGTGGCATGTGGCAAGTGGCAAAAGTAAAAAGTGCCGCGTTGTGTGTTTGCTCGCTGAGCTGGCAAAAACTGTAACAAGGCAGAGAGCGATAGAGAGAGAGTTGACCAAAGGGCTTTAGGATGCTGGCCCATTGGAATTGTTTGCTGTGCGTGCTCAAATTCAAGTGGCAGCAGCAGCTGACATGCCTCCCGCCCCCTCCCAAGCCCTTCATAAGCTGAGTGCTTAACGCGTTTTTATGCGCACTCATAATTGTCAGCACTAATGACGTGTGCGACCCCTGGCAACACTGGCGAGATGTTTACCCCTATAGTTTGTGTTTAATGGATAGTTAATGCCACGCCATTTCAATGTTTGCTAAAATCAAATGAGTTTAACAATTTTTGAGAAGCAACAGCTCGTTTTGGAAACAGAAATGGAAATGGAAATGCACATCAAGTATACGCCGCGTATGCGGTTATTGTTTTGATTGCGAAATTAACATATGTCAATTCAGTTTCAAATGCAATTAAAGGCTTAGCGCAGAAATGCCACTTAATTGAAAGCGGCTAAGAGTCAGAGTGCAAAAAAACTAACCATTTTGACCATGATATTTGGCATAACCGGTTTGCATCACTTAATGGCTATTAAATTTAATGAATCTTTGATGATTTGTGTGCATTTGCCAAATCGATTTCAATTCCCACAAAACGCAATTAGTTTGCCATGAAAAACTATTGAAACTTTGAACTTTTTACTTTGTAGTTTTCCCGCTTTAAATTCTATTTTTATTTTTTTCATGCGCAATCAATTTTATTATTGAATTGTTTTGAAATATTAAGCAAATTGTGAAGCGGCCGTATTCATAATGAATTTTGTGGCAACCAATATTGTTTCACTTGTTTTTTTCGTCACACTTTAATTAAAATGTGTGCACAACTGTGTGTGTGTGTGGGTGTTCGTGTGTGCTATGCAAAATCCACACAGTCCGCCAAATAAATACATTTCCAAGCGTTGCAATAAGATAGCAAAAATAAAATTGCTGAAAACCCCATAGAGATTATGTTCACGGCAATTTAAGAGGGTTGCGTACATGCACTGACAGGTACAAACAGGCACAGAACTGCACATATTTATATAGTAGTTCGTGTGTGTGCATGCCACTCTCAAGGGTCGCTCTCTCTGATATTATTATTATTACAGTTTCAGTTATTTCAACGGATTTTCCATTTGATTAAACGTAAATATTATAACAGATAACAGAAAATATAATGCAACATTTTAACGGGATATTGACAGCTATATATTATTCAACTGTGTACAATAGGTAGTTACAGTTTAAACTAGTGAAAAGTGAATAAATTCTAGAAAATAACATTTGATTATGGAGGTATGATTAACTCTTAACCAAAAACTTTCACTGTCACTTTGTCATTACATTTCTTAGTCATGTTTTTAGCCCACTCCCCGTAGCCAACATGATCAATGTAGTTATCTTTTCGCAGTACTTTAACATGTCCAAACTTGAGCTCAATAAACTTTTTGCTGCTCTTCGAACGCTGGCAAGAATCAGCTTATCACCTTATCTAAGAGCGTGTGGGGTGTTTGGGAGCTAGGGGGCAACACCTGGCAACGAAAGTTTTCACGCTCATGGCGATAAGCTGAAAGAAAAAAAATCACAATTCTACATGGCAAAAAAATTAATTAAAAGCAAAAAAAAAAAGACAAACAACAAACGAATGTAAACAGAGTTACGAATGAAAGTTATCAATTTTCGTATAAAAGCCGTTTGCTCTGATAGGGACAAAACAGTAAGCGAAAGAGTTTCTTCGTAGCAAAATCAACCATGAAAGTCCTGTACAGCTGTGTCCTCCTCCTGGCCATCTGCGCCGCCATTCACGCCAGCAGCAGCAACTGGGGCAAGAAGAGTGCCAGCGATTACCTGCTCTCCCGCCAGGTGGAAGTGCGTAATCCCATCAAGAACAACTACTACAGTGTCAACATCGAATTCCCACGTGCTGTAAGTAGTTCGGTGATCTTTTAGCCAATCGGTTGTTAACTATTTTTCGTTAACCATAACAGGGCGCCAGCAACTACTATAACATTACCTTTGTGAACTGCATCGATAACTTCCGCAACAGCTCTGGTGCTTACCCCAGCCTGTTTGGCGGTGGTCCAGGCTTCCGTTTTGTTCAGGTCAATCTGCGCAGTCAGGTCGGCAAGGGCATCAACACCACCGTCGAGATCTGGGGTCGTTAAGCGGCACTTCTCCAACCGAACCTCAACTTAAATGACAACTCACAATACATCAAAATAAAACACAAACAAGTAAGAAAGGCCTCAGTCGATCGAGCCGACTGTAAAAGACCCCGTACTCCCATAGTAATGCGCATTTGTATTTAATTTGAATTAAAATTTTATAACGAAATTTTAAAATTAAAATTTATGTGTATATTTTGAATTGATATTTAAAAAAAAAATTAAATTAGCAATTCTCATTGCCAGCACGACCCTCAGTCAACGATTTCACATCGCGCCGCAACTCTACCATTCGCACCACGCGTCACTTTCAAGCATGTTCCGCTTATTCGCATTTACATGTTATACATACAAGTACACACTCGTTTGAAATTATGTGTATGCACATATGTATGTATGCGTGCCTAGCACTGGTCGGCACGGCAGCGTCGCAGCGTCTGCGAGCAGCGCTGACGTCACACAGGCAGCGAAATTGCAGCTAAATTACATAATTTTTCTGGTAATGGACGGATTTTAACGCCGCTTGAAGGATAGTTTGATATGATATTCTTCTACACGAATAATTAATTATAAACACTGTACTATTTGACTAAATGCCTTAAATCCTGGTTTGAAGTTTAAAAGTTTTTTTTAGCTCATATGAGAAAAGGGGAGTGCCAGGTCAAAATTTTGAATGGCATTGCATTAAGGCTGTCTCTAGCAACCTGCTTACCAGAAATGGTGTTCCTAAGTGCCATAGTTACTGAGTTATTGGCCTTAAACTACATTATTTTTTCGAGGTGTGTCTGGTTTTTTGCTCATTGCGGAGGCGGTAAGGGGCGTGGCAAAAATTTGAAATAAACTTAACCTGCCTAACTTAATAACGGACTTTCATTATAAATTTGGTGGCTCTAGCTTTTGTAGTTTAAAAGATCCAGGTGTTCATACGGACGGACGGACAGACAGACGGACATTGCTATATCGACTCGGCTGTTGATGCTGATCAAGAATATATATACTTTATGGGGTCGGATGAATACGAAGTCTAATAAACTCCTTTTGTTGCGTTGACAATATTTTCATACAATTTGTTAAAAAACAACTGTCACTTTGTCAATACATTTCTTAATCATGTTTTTAGCTAACTCCCCTTACCCCACATGATCAATGTAGTTATCTTTTCGCAGTACTTTAACATGTCCAAACTTGAGCTCAATAAACTTTTTGCTGCCCTTCGAACGCTGGCAAGAAATTGCTGTCTGGGAATTGCAATCGCAACTGTTTTGCGGTTGTTTTTGTTGCTGTTTTTGTGCTCTGTTGGTGTTGGCCGTGTTAATTGCAATTTTCTGGCAAATTTTTGGCATTCGCTGCGCGCAGGGATAACGACAAGGATAAGGATAACGATAACTCAAGTTGCATCGATGTCGAAGGCAGCAATTAAACCGCAATACAGACAATGGAAAGGAGACAACAATAGACTTGGCTGCAGACGGCAATGAATAAAAGTGTAGCATACTTTTCGGCTGCCCGCAAAATGAATCACTCGCAGCAACAACAACAACAACAACAATGGAGGGGAATTCAAACTTATAGACAGCAAGCGAAGTAAAGTAAAATAAATGGTAAAAGTGCTTTGTCTGCGGTCAGCGCGAAATTTGTTTACTTTTATTGATAAGAATTGCAACATTTGGCGTAAACAGTTTACGCTTGGAAACGAAGGGGCGTAGAGACCGGGGCGTGGCTTAAGGGGTAAGGGTGCTCTCCAAGGGGAGCATTATGTTGTCGACTGCCTGCAGTGTTGCGATTTAATTAAAGCGCCATTAAGTCAGCAATTAACAACAACAACAACAAGAGGTACAAGTAAACAATGCAACAACAAAGCGGCGGCAACAATGGCAACTGTTGGTGGCAACTCTAACCGGTTGTCGCTTTGAGTTGCCTTTGTGCCTCAATGAAAAGCAACTAAGCGCTTTGTGTGCTGCCTTTGCCTTTCAGAATTGCCCTCTTGCACTCCCCTCCTCCTACCCTACTCCTATCCCTCTTCCACTTCTTCTTTTGCTCTCCCTTTCTAACACTACTTGGACTTCCTGTTCCTTTTGCCTTTGGCTTTGTTGTCGTTTGCTGTCGCAATAACTTTTCTTTTTTTACTGCTATTTTGTTAGCAGCAGCAACTAATTCCAATTGGTGGCAACCTCCAGCGCCCTTTGGCACCCCCCTTTGACCCCTCGCCCATTCCCCACTCCTCCTTACCCCTATAACAATAGCGCCAGCGGCGGCAACAAAATGCGGCAACAAAAAACACATTAAAAACATAAAAAGCACACGCTGAGTATGAGAATTGTTGTTGTTGTTGGTGCCCCTTCAGTTTTCTAATATTTGATTTTGTTTATGATACCCTGTAAAATTTAAAAAGGGGGGTATAGGCTTTAGTTGTTTTAAAGCAACAAAGTGGAATACTTTCATACCTTTTAAAGTGGTGTAGAGGCTTAAAATACCTTAGCTAGAAATTACAGGGTATGTTGAGACTAGCTACTTTATTTGAGACTTTTATTAAACGATTTATAAGGTATTCAGCAGCTTTTTAGCCCATTTTTAAATTTACAGGGTATCATTTAGTCGTGCAGCTGCTGCATTAAGAGAGTTTTATTATGTCTACGTGTCTGAATGGCAATAAGTGTGTGAGGGATGTTTTAGTTAGGGTTAAGCATGGGATTGACAGACGAATATGAGTGTGGGAGTGTGTGTATGTGTCGGGTGTGTGTGTGTGCGTGAGTGACTGGCGAATGAACTGAAACTGTCAAAAGTGCACATTCCGCACTTGACATTTTTCCAAAGCGCATTTTGAACTCTGCCGCAAACGCGCACCCAGCCCCGCCACGCCCCGCTCAAAATAAGGGCTGCAGGGTGGCTTACCACGATGGGCTACAGGCTGCGGGGTACAGGGCAGCGGGGTGTGCGCTCCAATTGGCATTGAAAGCGCAAATGAAATGAAAGGGAAGCGTTTGCATGTGACTTCAACTTTGGCTGCGGAATGTCAGTCAAAAACCGACTCCAGACACAGACGTTCTTCCTTTTTAGGGTGCACTCTGGCACAGTGGCACGCGTCGTCGTTTCCCCCACAAAAAAACTGAAATGAAGGCAACAAAAATTTCTATACAAAAAAAAAACAGCAACGAGACATAAAGCCAGAAATTTGCTCGTACGTTTATTGCTTTTAAATTTGGCAATTGTCGAGACTCGTTTGGGAGTGTGTGTGGGTGTGTGTGTGCGTGGGTGCATGTCCCTGTGTTTATGTGTGTGCCAATGAGGGTATTTGCCAGCTGCAAATTGCTTATCAGGCGTTGTCAAAAACCGGGCACTAGCCGCCCTTAATTTGGCCAATTTAAAAATGGAAATCGATTCCCTCGAGTGACGTGACGTCGCTGCACCCTGCCCCAAAGCCCTCGCCCTTCCCCACCCCACCCCACCGCTGTTGGGATGTGTCAATAAAATGTGATTAACAAGTTTTGCATAAAAATGCCGACAGTCAGGAGAGTTGGCAATGCAATGACATTGCTTTTCCACTTTTTCCAGCACAGCCGCGGGCAGTTTTTCCTTTTGTTCAAATCCCAGAGCAGCCCTGCAACCCTCTCGCTCGCACACGCAGACGAACTACCTCTCTCACTCCTTCCCTCCTTTGTTGCTGGCAAGCGTGGCGAATTATCCCTTTCATAAGTGACAAATATGTCTGCTCAACTGCAATACGCCCTTGTGCCTGCCCCTTGTGCAGCCCCTCCCCCTTTGACACCCTTATCAGGAGCGTGCGTCGTTTCTGCTGCAAGTAATGAGATTTTATTTAAGCAGCAAGTAACTTTGGCTTTTGTAATTTGCAATAAATATGCAGTCAACCAGCCCGAGACTCACTTCGTCAGCAGCTCAAGATAAGCAGAGAGACTCCGGGGGCGTGGCAGTGGGTGGCTGCCACATCTAAGATACGTATACGTAAGCCCAGTTATTGCCAGCTTATGTATTAGTCATCAGCATTTTAATGAACCCACAAAATGCAAACTCAAATAAATTTCAAAAGATACCAAAAGATTCCCAAAGTTGAACAACCTCGGGACATCATTAGTTTGCGGTAGGAAATGTGGCCAAAATGTTGCAACTGCCACAAACTGCATTCAAGTGTATTAAGGCTTTAAAAGCTCAAGCCATTTACAGACAAATTTACTGTTTATTTCCATAGAGAGTTCAAACAATTGCATTTATCGATTAACGATTACCTCGCTGGCACAAAAGATATTTTTCTATCATTTTTACGCATTTTATTTAGTTAATAACACAACTCAAAAGTTTAACAATTGTTGCTAAAAAAACACAATTTCATTTAAATTTTTTGCTCGCCGGAAAATGAATATTATTTTAATTTGTTTCGCGCATTTTATTCAAAGCGCATTCGATATAAAAAATATATTAAAATATGTATATAAAAAGTAGTGGAAAAAGCGGCAGTTGAGCGTGTAGTCTTTAAAAGACCGTGCAGTTATTATGGGGAAACCATTAGTACTGCTTCTACTTTTGGTTACTGCAAAGCTTAGTTATAGTTGTTCGATCTTAACCAAAATCGGTATAGATATGTAAAGTCATGCTATGTATATTATGTGTGACTTTGTTTCAGATTACTCTAAAAAAAAACATAGTTTTTATAGTAAACACAAATTTCCCATTGAGGTTGCTTTGGTTTTATGCTTTTTTCGGAGACTTCAGGGGGCGTGGCACCAATTTAGAATAAACATGTAATGCATTACCCATAGACGTAGCTGCATACCAAATTTCATGGCTCTAGCTCTTATAGTACCAGAGATCCAACACATGAAAGACAGTGGGATAGCGGAAATTTGCCTACAACTTCTGGAAGGAAGCTTTATGCCTACTGATTTCATTCAATCTTCCATAAACAGATTTTTTCTGGCAAACCCAGCAAACCCTCTACTTTTCTATAACTACAGGACCTTGAAAAAAATAAGAGACATAAGAAAAGTTTTTTAAGCCAACTTGTTTATTAAATTGAAACCCAGCAAATCCCCAAAGGCTTTAAAAAAAACTATCAATTATACGAGGCACAAAGCAGACAGTTCATACACACATATATATCGAGATATATATACAGAGTCTATATATATTTTCGTTGGAATCATCAGAGAATACATATTTTAAAGTAAAGCACCGGTATTAATACGTTGATAAGCAAATTGTCTGCTTATCATCAATTAAAACGACCCAAACAGCTTCTACGAATTTGATAAGATGTGATTTTCTATATAATTTTGATAACATGATTTCGACAACTTGCGATTTCTGCTCTTTAGTTTTAGAGTGTTTCCAATTTTTATTTTTACTTTGTGGTCACAGTAGACACATGTTTGGAAGCCACTTGAGGCAGGCCGTGACTCAACGGGAATCGTAATAATAGTATCACGACTCAAGCACCTTATCTAAGAGCGTGTGGGTTGTTTGGGGGGACTAGGGGGCAACACCTGGCAAACAGGCAGTTTTCACGCTCATGGCGATAAGCTGCAAGAAAAAAAATCACAATTCTACATGGCAAAAAAATTAATTAAAAGCAAAAAGAAAAAGACAAACAACAAACGAATGTAAACAGAGTTACGAATGGACTGAAAGAGAGCGGAGAGTGAAGAGTGGCGAAAGTTATCAGTTTTCGTATAAAAGCCGTTAGCTTTGATAGGGCCAAAACAGTAAGCGAAAGAGTTTCTTCGTAGCAAAATCAACCATGAAAGTCCTGTACAGCTGTGTCCTCCTCCTGGCCATCTGCGCCGCCATTCACGCCTCCAGCAGCAGCTGGGGCCGTAAGAACGGCAGCGATTACCTGCTCTCCCGCCAGGTGGAAGTGCGTAATCCCATCAAGAACAGCTACTCCAGTGTCACCATCGACTTCCCACGTGCTGTAAGTAGTTCGGTGATCTTTTAGCCAATCGGTTGTTAACTCTTTTTCGTTAACCATAACAGGGCGCCAGCAACTTCTACAACATTACCTTTGTGCAGTGCATCGATAACTTCCGCAACCAATCTGGTGCTAGCCCCAGCCTGTGGAGCGGTGGTCCCGGCTTCCGTTTTGCTCAGCTCAATCTGCGCAGTCAGGTCGGCAAGGGCATCAACACCACCGTCGAGATCTGGGGTCGTTAAGCGGCACTTCTCCAACCGAACCTCAACTCAAATGACAACTCACAAAACATCAAAATAAAACACAAAAAATAAATAAAAACTAACTTATCGCATATGTGAAGACAAAGCTAATGTGGCTGTCTGAAAGAGGGAGACAGGTAGCGTGTTAGAGCGAGATAGCTAGCGTGCTTTGGCGTTATCATTTAACGCCCGATAACTTTGAGTTAAACGACATTTGAATGCTCCTTGATGGCTGCCATTGGAATAACAAATTGATCATCATCATCATCATCAGCCGTTGAATCATTTGCATACAAGAATATTCTAATATTAACCCTCGGCTGGCTGCCGGCATAAAGGACGATAAAGTAGGGGAAAAAGGAAAAGCGGAAAACTTTGTGCCTGCAGGCAGAGGCAGAGGCAGCAAAGGAAAACATTCAATATTTAATAAATATGTATGCTGGCAACACATATTTTTTCAGTTAGCTATTTTGCACAAATCCAGACACCGAGGACAACCCTCCTCCACTACCCTTCGCCCCCTAACGCCCCCCTTTGAAAAGGACTTATTGGCCTCGACTCATTTGTATTGGAAATGTTGCATTCACCCTCGCAGCGTGATAAGTAAAAAGCAAAAAAGGAAAACAAAAAAAGAGAGAAAAATATTCAAGTGATAGAAAATGAAAATGTTAAGCGATACGGTCAAAAGGATGCGCCTCGAGCGGCTTTTAAGACCCTGCAAGGGGGGTGTATAAGCTTGACAGCAAAAGCAAGCAAACTAGGAGTAAATAGCCTCAATCCAGACACACTACAGGGTCTTTTAAAGTCTATGCACTCCACAGTAGCGCTGCCTACTAGTTTACTGCCTGTGCTACGAATATTTTGGCTTGTATCGAATTTAAATTTCAATTCTAAACGTCTTCAGGCGCCAAGAGCCCCAAAATAACACGGGAAAAGGGAAGAGCGAGTGTGTAGGTGTGTGTGTGTGCTTGTAGGTGTGTGTGTATTTGTCTTACATGTGGGCAAATATTTACAGAGGACGTTGAAATGTTGGAAAAACTTGTCAACGAAATGTTTCACTTACTTAATATGCAAAACGCGGCGGTTCGCAATGCAAAGCTTTACGCCGGATATGTTTACGGATGACGCTACGGATACACACGGCAGCTGCTGGTCGAACTCCTGACTAACTGACTACCGGCACACCAGCAAAAACCAAAACCAGCAACAACAATGCGGAGAAAAGTGGAAAATCTGCAAGTAAAGGAAAAATGTGCCGTCATGACAACTGCAGGCAAACGAAAATTGCCGAATTCGTTTGGCTGAAAAGTCACGTAGTGTCAACTGGCTGTACAAAGGGTATGAACGACTGTAGAGAGCACTTGCTGCAGTAAAGTAAATCAGTTTGAGCTCCCTATTAAACCCTTTTACCTACAGCATACTCCACGTACCACCCTCGCTGGAGTTAGCAAGCTGTTGCAAAAACTTGTTTCCGTTCGCCGTTCGTTGACAAATTTCTCATACGCCGCGTGAACCGCTGCCACTGTCGTTTGTTGCTAAAATGCCTAACTTAAGCCGCTTGCTGGCTAAGCTGACCACTACACAACTGGCACTGGCACAGCCACTCCTCCACCACACCCACACCCGCCCACACATCCCCAACTGGCTGCAACAGACTGCGGCATCCTTCTGCCAATGTCCGAGCAGCGCTTGGCAACAGCTTGCAAAGCAATTACTTCAAACTACCCGGAAATGTCGCCTGGCTGACCAGCTGCCGTGTAGCCTCAACCCCCCCTACCCTGCACGCCCCAGGCATGTGTGTGTGTGTGTGGTGTGGGTGTTGCTGCAACAGTTATTGGAGCATGGCAAAAACACCGACCGCAGTGCGGAACTGGAACTGGAACCTGAACCATGGAGATTGTAGACGTCAGCCGGTTGAACAGACACACTTGCACACACACACAGGCACACACACTCAGTGCACGTCGCCTGGCACATGGCACATGCCATGCCGTTTCTACTCGCCACATGCCACATGCCACATGCGACTAGCATCTCTGAGGCTGGTTAAATTGCTGATTTTGTTGCCAGCAACATTGATTTTTAATAAATAGCAATTTGGCAAACCAAACGGAATTGTTATTATTTCAGCAGCACGTTCTCTGCTTTCAGCTTTCAGGTGCAAACGTGCAGGTAACAAGCTGTGATGCACTGCCAGTCACCTGAACCTCCCCATGGGGGTGCCCAACACAACCAGCGCTTCAAATATGCAACAAGCCAAAATAAATTTCTGACTGTTTGGAAATCCAAAACGGGGGAAAATGCTGAAACGGGATAAATTAATGTCAAGCGTCTCACTAATGCGCTACAAATTTCCATGGCACAGTGGGGCAAAATGAATATTTTGTGGGTAAAATTTTATTTTCAGCTTACTACTTTAAGAGGCAGAAAAAACAGCTAAAGAAATGAGTTCCGGCTGAAAATACCCTGTACTTCTTCAGTTAACTAAATTTAAACAGCTCTCACACCACTTTCGTGCCACTGTGCAGCCTAGAAACGTAATGAAGTATTTATGATTGGTTGATTGGCAGAATGCAATGGGTGTCGGTGTTGGCCAATTCGTTGTGCCACTTTGGCAGCCAGCAACAGTTTTGACAAGCGCTTCTAGGGATTTGTGGCATAACAAATTCGTGCCGAAAATTGTAAAATAACACGGCAGCAGTACAGGGGGTAAAGGGGGTTAAGGGGCGTGGCGTCAGCACAGCCACTATCAATATTGATGAGTGCAACAACTTCTGGCATTTTGACTCTGTAACTGTAAATCGACCTCTAGTGGCAGCCCACAATATCCCGGATAACTGGCGAATCGTGTATAGTGAAATACCACTATGATGCAACCCCAAACCTGGCACTGCCAAACATTATTTATTGCCACATTTAGCATGATACGGCTTATTTGCATGGCAAAAGTGATTAAGTCAACTTATCTCAACAACAACAACAACATGAACTGGGAAAATAACAAGCACAAGCATGTCATAAAACTCATACATAATTTTTGATCGGCTTGCGATAAAATATGCATTGAATTTGCCTTATATCAATTTGTGTTTGATGCATGGCACTTCATCGACCCGTATCCATAAATTTCGATGAAAATCGAAAAGCAATTACTTGTAGGTAATCCTCGGCATAAACTGCACAGATTACATTAATACACACAGAAAATTGAAATGAAATTGCCACAAATGTGTAAATACCGTAATACAGCATAAATTCAGTTTAGTCGCTGGGCCCATAAATTGAATGGCATTTAACTTAAGCACTTGCCTCGCCTCACTGGGCTTCGTGTGAATTCAATTACAAATAATTCTGACACTTGCTGACGTATTTATAGCCCACAGTAAAGTGAAGTAAATAAAACTAACTGATAAGTTGATTGGGTTAGTTTTAGTTTAGTTATATTTACTGCTTGTTCTGCTAACACTTTATTTGAAAATGTATTTCTTGGCGCCCTTCGTCAAGTTTATGCAGCCAACTTCAAGTGAGCTAAATTGTGCGTAACATTCGTTCAGCTTAGCGCAGACACACAACCAAGCAAGCCAAGACTACAACAGCGCTCGGTCAGTCTGCGCAGCTTGCTCAATTTGCGCTGCTCGCTCACTTTGCGCTGCTAATCCCTGCAGTTTCTCACAGATGGCGCCACGTCTAAGCGCAGACACACACCAGCAGTGTTCAGTACCCAGCACAGTTGCACAAGTCACTTATCGAAAATGGCGCATTTAACTTAAAATTTGCTTGTTGGATAATTAATAAAATTATAAAAATTACAAAAAGTAAAATTTAAATGGCATGCATTATGGTACAGTTATTTGCCACGCAACGCAGAACAGCTTAATATTTATTCAGCAAATTTGGCTGATTCATCCAAACGAATTGCAAATAAATTCCAGTTTCTAAATCCCCTAGTTAAACAAAACTCTTCATTTACATAAAACAAAAACCATAATTTGTTCAAGTACATAGAACAACACACACACATACACTCCCTGCCGCCCACAGAACGCTGCTTCTTAGCCGTTTACACAGCAACCCCGAAAAATTCTCGAGTTTCCAACAGATACACGCAACCACTAACACACACCAACACACATACACACACTCACATTCATTTAGGCATTTTCCTTTGTTTTGTGTATTCCCTTTTCGCTTCATTCCGCTCGTCACCAACTTGCGTCGCATTTGTTTGTGCAGCGCATGAAAAAGATATCTTTCCATATGGCTGATTTTGAATGGTTAGATACTTTTTTTCTGTCATTTTCATAATGAGTAATGAGGGAAGCAGAAGAAGTAGAAGCAGTAGTCTTGTTGTTTACCTCGGCGTAAAAGCCAACAACAGAACAGTCAATACGAGCTGGGAATTTTGCCATCATGCCCGGCTTTAATAATCGAATCAGAAATTTCTAGAATGCTACGGTAGCAACTGTACCAGTTCAGCTGCCATTTGCATAAACTCAGCTTCTAAATTAACAACCTTAACATTTTCTACTCAATATTTGGACATTTCTAAACCCTTTTCGGCCATTAATAATAAAACCGACAACTATTTATCAGCTGCTGCGTTTTGTTCCCAAACTTTTAACACCCACCGAGCAGAGTCCATCAATCAATATCTGTGTATATACTCGCACACACGCGTTTGCCTCCTGCTCCTGCTGCTGCCAGTGCCACTGACGCTGCTTCTGCTGGTCTGCAGCAAAAAGTCGCCCCTTTTGCGCTGTGACCACGCCCGGGCAGCCCGAGCAGACGGTCGAATCGTAAACCGTTTCACACGACGCCCAATCGCCGCTCACTGACACACTTCGGCTCGCTGTTTCGGCTGCCTGCCGATTGGTCGTCGCTTTCGTTAAATAACCGACGAATCGCACTTAGTGGCAGCGTTCGTTTCTCGTTGTGTCTGTTCGGCAACCGGTTTCGCGCTCTCTTCTTTCGTTAGTTCGAAAACAAGCTGTTCGTCTCTCTGCTCTTTCCAACTGGCGCTCTTTCGGTGTCGAAACAAGAGAGCGAGAGCCAGAAAAACAGCAAAAGCAAACGCAGAACTGAATAACAACTGATTTTGAATTCATTTCGTATTTTTGTGTATTAAACGGATGGAAAAGTTTTGTGTAGTCACTGAAAAAAACAAGATAACGAATGGGCGGCAACGTGATTGTATCTTCAACTCGACAGACAAAAGAGTTTTTAGTATGAGGAACAAGCGCTTAAATTAATTGCTTCACAGCAAACTAGTCTAACTAATTGGACATGTTTTGTAGCTTATACTGGACCAGTTACATTTTCAGGCAGTTAACCATTGCAGTTGGTAGTGAAGTATCTTAGAATTTCATTGCAAAAAGTTTGTATTAAGTTTAGTCCAGTCTTTACTTAGTAACAAACTTTGCACATTCAACTTTTATAGTTTTCTGCCCAGTGTTGTTAAATATTAGTCGTATTTCTATAGCAGCCAAGTGATGACAACTTTGTTTTTACAGAAAGAGCATTAAGAATTACTTGTACTTGTACTAAATTCTTTTTTCAGTGTTCAAATTTCATTTTGATTGCAATTCATCACTTAACGCTCAATTATTTAGTCATCACAACTCTGCAGCTGTCACTTACTCCCCTTCCCCTTCTCCCTTTCCTATCCAAAACCAAGTGCTGCTCTTTCCCGCTCTCTTTTAGGTCATAAAATGGCTTCAACCGCTGCCTCTGCCTCTGCCTCTGCCGCTGCTTACGTCTCGCTCATTGCAGCTGCAGCTCTGCTCAAAGAAGTTGGAGTCGCAGTTGTTGTTGTATTGGAGTCCGAGTTGTTGTTGTAGTCACAGTAGTTGCTGCCGCTGTTGTTGCTCTATTCGGAGTCTGTTTTGGGCTTAGTTTATTGCACGGCGGCACTTGACTTGCCACACAAATCACCATTTTTAATGAAATGAGCTGTCAAAAGTGCCGTTACCCGCTGCCTTTCAGTAGCCACCGTTTTTACTTTTTATTTATTTTTAACTTTACCATTAACTTTAGTTTTCATATTTTACAGCATTTCTTTAGTGGTTGAGTTTTCGACAGTTTAGCCACTGACCGCGGCTTAAAAGGTTAGCAAAAACTTCGCGTAGAAGAAGTTGGCTAAAGTAACTCTATTCATTTTACAGTTTTGGTATGACAAAAACTGGAAAAAATAAAAGATTGCATTGATTTAGAGCCGAAGCAGTAAATTTATCTATAATGAAATATAATAACTAAAGGAATATGGAATAGTACATGAATATCTCTATCTAGCTACTGTTTAAAAAAGTCTTTTGAACCGTAAAATATTGAAAAATTTTTTTGATTTCTTGATTATTTCGACTGCAATAATGGAAACTTCTATTGCCTTAAGATTTAAAAAGAGTTGTCTATTTATTTTATTGAAAATATGGAAATCAGACGACCTTTTCTAATCAAGAATGTCTTACTATCAGCTTTTCGACCTTTTCTTATGGAGCATATCCTTTAGAATCTCTTACTTACAGTCTTACCCGCTAAAAGATACAAAAGTATCTTAACCACATGAAACTTACAGTTATAACAATTCAATTGGCTGCCCTGCAAAAACTACATTAAAAACATGCACAAACTTTCATTGTCCCCTCATCTTGCCCAAAGTCATAAACAGTTATGTAAGCTCATGCACACATGCAGATGCACTCACACTCACACACACACAAACACTCGCTCACATATTTGTGACATTGTTCTTGTGCTTTTATTCATTTGCCTCCTCCTCTCACGCCTTTGCTCACACTCTCCACTCACATAAAATGGCGTCGTCGTCAGCCAGAAAAGGCGTCAGCGTCAACGTCAGGCATTGACGTCACATTGATGCTGATGCTGATGCTCTGTGTCTCAGTCAAAGCGCACACACGTGCACTCACACACACACAAGCATAATAAACGAAAAGTTAATTCAATCGGCATTTTGTTGTTGCCTTGCACAAGCGAATAACAAAACAAAACAAACAAAAAACAAGGAAAAATCGAAATGCCAAAGCGACACGCAAAAATGCTATAATTAAATTTTTCACTTGGCGATCAGCGAAGCTTTTTCAAAACACATTTCGCTGCGAGATAATTTATAAATAAATTAAGTATTTGCTGCAGTGCGTTAAGTGCGAAGGACAGAAGGGCAGAGGTGCGGTGGGGCGTAGGAGGGGCGGTGCCATAAACAACCGCAGTGCGAACGCATTAAAAGCAAAAAGCCATAAAGGCAAAATAACGTCAAAGATAATGGGGGAAAAGAGGCAAAAATAAAATTGTAATTGCGCTTTTCATAGGCGACAGTTTTTCATTACGAGGCAAAAGAGCGAAATACATCGATTAGTAAATGTGTGTGTGTGTGTGTGGGGCGCGGAGGGCGTAACAGGGGCAGTGACGGAGGCATCGAGTGCATAATAAAAAGCTCATCAAATGCGCCAGCAGCGTTAACTTAATAATCGCCATAAATGGCGCCATTCGCAAACGAAGCCAACCTCCTGCCGCTCCCCCTACCCCTCCACAGTCCCTTACGCCCTCACTCCCGCTCTCTCTGTGCCCCAGCGACCAAAAGAAACTGACAAAAACAACCCACAATGACGACTGAATTTTCGCCATGCTACGTAATGATGAAAACTGGCAACGGCGCATAACTCAAACGTAAATTATAGTAAAATACGTTGTATAGCTGTATGTGTGTATCTGTGTGTGTGTTTGTGTTTTTTTGTTGCTGTTGTGACCTTTTTCGTGACGTTGCAATCGGCAGCGACTGACAAGATATTCATTCGAACTAAATATTTTATTCGAATTTCGAATGCGAGCGAGAGAGAGAGAGAGAGCGACCGAGAGCAACGCCAACGAATTCGCCGCAAAGAGAGTGTGAGCACGAGAGCGCACGACACGACGACGAATCCGAAGACGTTGTAACTGTGTGCGTATGCGCTGTCGTGTGTAACGATTTGTGTGTGCCTATGTATGTGTGTGAGTGCGGATTTTGATTCAAAACAGAAAAGCGCGGAAAATTTTATAAGCGCGCAAGTTTTTTGTGTGTTATGTTTTAGGTTGCTTCATTTTGGCTTTGCTGCGGTGAAAAGCGGCAACAGCGCATCACAGCGTTTCGGCCTCTCAATCGTGGCTCGCGTTTTAGCTTCGTTTCTCGATGCCGATAATAATTGAACGAACGTTGCCAAAAAGCACTAACAAAATCTCAAATCTCACACAAAATCAAAAACAGAAAAAAACCCAAAAACAGGCCTCTAAAATATTTGTTATTGTTTTTCTCATTTCTTGATTTTTGGTTTGCCTTTTTGTAGCTTTTATCACGTCTCCCCACTAATTACATTCCATATTTTGTTGGCCAAGTGTTGGCTTTGTGTTTGTTTCCTTCTACTCATTTTATGATTTTGTATTTTTTCGTTTGCCGCATTCAATAAATTTGCTCATTTATCGCATCAGTTGCTAGCCATTGTTTTCAGCCGTCTGAAAAGTTGCCAACTCTTTTGTTTGGCCCATAAGTCACCCAAATTGGCTAGACGAATGCAATTTTGCCAGCAAACACAAAGAGTGTCTCTGCAGCTGACGACAGAAATCTTCAAACAACAAAGCAAACACTCAACTCTCAATTCTACAGACTTTTTGGCTTTAAATGTGTGCTAATTTTGGCAAATTACTGCCCTTAAATAACTTAAAGTAAGCTGTTTTGTGATTTAAGCCTTTTCCACACCTAAGGAACACGTTGAAATGCTATTTTCAGATACAAATCTTTGATTCAGTCGCATTTACTGTGTATTTTTGTATCTTTTCCTTCTAAAAACTCTTTGTCAGTTACGTTTTTCTATACAATTTTGTACACTTTTTCGTAATAATGGAACGCGTGGCTTTGGTAGCCATTTTTAATAGAGTTTTGAATGGGTTTTGAACCACAATATGTTGTAGTTAGCGGTGAACTTATGAAGAGTATGAAAAATATTACTTGAAACTGTTTTGTTTTATCTAAAGATATTCTGAAGACATTCCCTGGAGAAGAAATTCAGCATTAAGAATTATTAAACAGTCTAGGACAGCGCAAATTAGTCTTTATTTACCGTTGTATCTAAACTTATGAACTTAAAGTATAGATCTATGAACTACTCAAGTAAATTTCAACAAAATGTAAGCAATAAAATGGTTGTTCTGGTTATTCGCTCCGACTTTTTACTGTTAGCTTTCGCAGTTTTCGGGAAGTGACGCCATTTTTCATGTGTGTTGTCACTGTCACTAGAAATGCTGTGACTCTTATGCGGAAGACAGTACAGGTTACAGATTAGATTACTAAATTAAAGTTGAGTATAACATTTTTGGTAGTAAATTGTTAGTTAAATAGTTTTTTTATACATCAGAAATCGTTTAAATAACGTTATTGTGTCTCTAGGCAGACAGATAGTTGAATTTAAGATAATTTCAACAATACTTTATTAAGTTTAACTCGAAAATTATTATATTATAGACTTTTTGTGAACATTTGTTAACAAAATTGATTGCTAAAAGTATGGGATTATACTATGCTAGCTGTACCCAAAAGATTTCAACATTTTGGAGTCGTTTTTAGCACTTGTGTCTTTATTTTGGTAGCATAAATCTATACCTTGTGTAACCTGTGCACCCCATGAGCCTTTGAAATGGCTTCCTGCATCTGTTGGACCAGAAATGTAACCATTTTTACTTATTTTTCAGTCTCAAACGTATATTTTGAATTTCAAATAATCAACATTGAAAAAAAAACTGTCGTGATTAGCTTAAAACTAAACTACAATACTGTAACTAAAACCCCACATTGATAATTTCCCTGTAAGCATTTTCTTCAAGGGGGTTTCACCACAGAAAATCACATGGAATCTTATTTAAAATCATTATCATTAGAAATTCATAAACACTGATAAGTTGATAAGCCGCAAAATATTTGCTCGGAATCTACTCGAAAAGTTTTGCGAGGAGAGAAGAGTGTTTATGAAAGCGAAATAAATAAATTGATGCAAATGAATTTTGTTTTGTGTTGTTTATGAATTTTTGTGTGGCGCAAAACAAACTTGAAAATAAACAGAAGCAAAACAAAAACAAAAAAAAACACAAAATACAAAACACAAAATGCTGATGTTCCAATTTAGCACAACTTTCGCTAGTTGTCGCCGCTGGGGCCATACAACGACACCAAGGGGGGTGGCGGGGTGTATGTAGGGAGCACTGCTGAGGTGGCGACGTGCAAAGCGCACACAAACAACACACACACACGCAAAGAGACAGACAAAAAGATAGAGAGACAGCCGCAGCAGCAGCAGCAGCGACGCTAGCAGAAGCAGAGCTCTCTTGTTGTTGTTGCTGGCTGTTGCTGTGTGCAAACGTCATCAACATAATTTTCATCACTCAGCGATAAACACGAAATATGCTGATGAAAGACGCCGAACAGAGTGCGCCACTGAGCCAGCAGCCGAACAGCGAGCAGTGAGACACGAACATTGCCGAACGAACGAAAGCCGAGTGCAAAGAGTATGGGTGTCCCAAGGGGCCAGAGGTGGAGTCACAAACACACAATTCACTCACGACAACAACGAGAACACACGCAAAGAGAACAACCCAAAAGGGAGAGAGCCCAACTGAACGTAAGCGTGAGCGAGAGAGAAAGGCAGAGAGCAAGCGAATGTGTGAGCAGTTTAGAGTGTACCAAATGTAACAAACAGTCCCCAAGTCTCAGTTCCACTCTTATTCCCATTCCCAGTTGGCGAGTGGGTGTCGCTCTTGCTGCACTGAGCGCCCGGCCACAAAGCAAAAGCAACGGAAGCAGCTCATTGAGACTGCGACGGCGACGGTGGCGGTGACGTTGGCCGAGGCAGAGCAGTAGCGGGCAACGCAAGCGGAGGCGCAGACAAAAGCAGCACAATGAGCGCGCTTGTGTCTGGGTGCCTTTGGCCGTCGCTCAAGTACGCCGCATTCTGCATCCACACACCCGCTCTCCCCACTCCGCACTCCTCCCACTGCCCGTTGTGTGCGACAGCCGTGACACTCCATTTTTATTTTCCTTCGCTTCATTGACGTCGACAAAGCACACAATATGCTCTTGGCACGAAACCCATAGCCTGTAGTTGGACGTACTACCCGTACGTATCCAAGCTCCAAACTCGCTGCACTAATTGAAGCTCATGATTAAGTAACTTTTGCAACTAAAGTCTCGCAGCGCACAACAAAAAACCCAACGGCAAAAACAACCGACGACGGCGACTGTGGCAACAACTTCCCGGCATTTGTCACGAAAAGGTCTCTGGAGTTGCAAGTTACAACGTTGCACCTTCTCTTTTCTCCTCTTTATTGTTGTGGAGATTTTTCCAGCTTTTCCAAAATGTCAAAATATAAATCAATTAACTTTTACCAAAAACTTTGCGCAGAAGTTTGTCGAGTCAATGGCAATTGAAATGGAATTGCAATTGGAATTGCTAAGTTACAGTTGCCATTGAGGAATTGGATTAATTTCAAAGCTTTGTTATGACGAAAAGATCTTTAAAAGTACAGTTATATACCAATAATCGTAGGATAAAGTATAGTTAACACTTTGAATAGCGTTTGCATTCAATTAAAAAGATTGTTGCCCAATAATCAAACCGTACTTACATAAAATTTCGCCTTGGATGTAAAATTCGGGGTCCTTCATCAAAGTTAGTACCTAGGGAAAAACGGTAGGATGTTTAAAATTGGAAGTCAACTCACTTTTAAGAGTTTTTATTAACTTCATTGCCGAAAACTCAATTTTCAAAATGGAATATTCATAAAAATTTCAGTTTTTCTGAATTGTTGGCTGTTTTATCCGTTTCTAAACTAATTTTTAACACTAAAATATAACTTATTTTGATCTTATGCCGATAATAACGTTCCTTACTTTTACAATTTTAATCTTCACCTTTTCCAAATTCTGTTAAAAGTGCATAAGACTTCAAATCATTTGATTTTAATCGCTGAATTTCTGAAACATTCATTTTCAATAGAATGAAGTGATGAATTGACTTTTTCAAGTTCTGAAGAACCGATTTCTTTAGTTCCTCAAAAAATTTGCAAAGCCTGAACGCAACTATGATATTTATCAAGTCTGTAGTTTATTTTAAAATGCTTAGTTAACATTAAAATTAATATTTTCCAATAAGGTTTTTAGGTATTCGTCTTGTCGCTACTTCAAAAATTGTCTGATTTTATAGAAAATTTCCTATTCAATGTTGACGAAATATTTTTTCAATGATTTTTGCAAGATATTTTGCCTAATTTAGAACATAAGTTATAGAAACAACTGAGAATTTCATGCTTTCTACACAATAAATAATTATTTTCCTTTAAAAAGAATTTGAAATAATTTTTGGTAAACATTTCAAGGTACACAAAAAGTCAGTATGAAACAAACAACAGATAAACCTAAAGAAATGGCGTCTGAAAAATTCGAGGAATGTCAAGAATGTATCTCAAAAGCAAGCAGACTAAAGATACAAAGCGAGTGAAAAAGAGATTATAGAAAATAACAACAGCTATTGATGTGTTTTTATTAATCTGCAGTCATAAGTCAAATTAGATACTTCTCCAAAAAGACACACACTCCGCGGCTGCTTGTGAGATACTCTGCGATTGGATCACTTTCGTTTACGAGTGGCAAGATAAACATTTGAACTAAAACGAAAGCTCATTAACTTTAATGTCCAAGCAGCGATCGGAACGTGTGTGTATCTAAATATCTAAATATCTACTACAAAAGGCCTTCAGTTGCGTTATTTACAAAGATACAAAAACAAGAAAACAAACAAAAAACCGAATGAGATACACCAAACGAATAGCTCAATAAGTGTGTGTGTTTGTGTGAGTGTGTGTCTGAGATCTGCATCTGTATAAATATAGCTAGATATGTACATAATAAGTATCTCTTGGATACAATCTGGCCAAAGAGTCGACCGCGCTAAAGTAAACAATGAAATCATTTAAATCCGTCAGATCCGTCGGATGTTTACTTCTTCCGACACTTTATTAACTGGTCGAAAGGGGGAGAAATTCATAATTTTTAAAGAAATTACTATAAATTGTGGAACTGGAATTTAATTAGTTTTAAAATGATTTTTTAAGCAGTCGATTTGGCTGAGAAAACGTTTAGTTGTTTGTATCTTTGTATCTTTTTATCTACTTATCTTTTTTGCTTAACAAATTTTATTTGCTTTTCTTTTGCTACACTGAAATTTGATACTTTTCCCTGAATATTTCGGATCGTATGCGCTGTTTGCTCCTTGTCCTGTACCCAAATCCAAACAGACGCCGAGGTGTACGGAGTCTTGGACTGGATCACGAGGGCAGCTGAGAATTGGGCAAAAGGAGCGGAGTTTGGAGGGGGGCAACTGCATGACAGCGACTGAATTTAGATGCCGATAAGTAAAATGTATCTGCGGCAAAAGCGGAGGTGCAAAATTCAAGCCGCAAAAGCAGCAACAACAGCAACTAGCACAATACCAAAAGAGTCGCAAAGAAACTTGCATAAATGGAACCAGTTTTGAGGCCCCAAATGGGGCAGGGCAGTGGGCTGTAGGGGCGGTAGGGACGACAGCGGAGGGGAAGCTGTGTGGCTGGCTGCGGTGCGGCGAGGTGCGCGGGCAAAGCCGCGTTGGACTTTAGTTAGCGACAGCGACGAATAAATTTATGCAGCCTAAAGCGCGTTTTGCGAGCAAAGCAGGGGGACGAGGAGGAGGGAGACAGGGAGGGTAGAGAGTGTAGAGAAGGCAGCGCAAACAGTAGGGAAGAGAGAGGTAGAGCGAGAGAGACAGCGTGAGTGCGAGCGAGCGCGACTTGCTTTCGGAAATGGACTGGGAATAAAACTGGGAGCTCCAGAAGCGCGCTCCCTGCTTCCCTACCGCCTCCTACTGTACCGCCCCTTAACAATTCTCTCATACCGACGAACGACATGTGAATATTAATGTTTGCCGCGAATCGAAAGCCCCAAACTGACAAACTGAGACTCGGAATTAACCTCAAAACTCTAGTGATTTGATTGCTGGTGACAAAACTGGAGTTCGCTGGGGCTGGGACAGCAAACAAAATTTTTCGCACTTTGTACAGACATTTTGAACAAGCAGTAACTTGATTTATGTAAATTAGGTAGATTTAAAGGAGTAGGGAGTGAGGTAAGGACAGAAAAGGGAGATTTAAAGTTAGTTATGAACAGCTTTAGAGGTGGAAAAGCTTCTAAGAGGACAACATCAAGCCCAAAATGAAGTTTTAGTGGGATAATTATATTCATTCTTAACTTTAGTAGGCTACAATTGCATAAGGTACGTACATTTTATCAAGTCTTGACTATAAGACTCAAAGGCATGGGAGAAAGGGGAACGGGTAACGGGAGGTGAAAAGTGGGAACTGGAATGAAAACGGCAAACACCAGAAAACACACACGAAACACGCACCAAGTCCAAGCTGAACTCCCCAGTCCGAGTCCCAGTTCCAGCCTCAGTCCAAATCCAAAGACAAAGTCCCGTAGTTGTTGCCAAAAGGTGTTCAGAGTTTAGGACATGGCCATAAATCAAGTTGCTCGTTGTGATGCCTCCGCTGGGGAAAAACTGGAAGTTCCGCTTGTCTAATGTGACTCCGTGTCAATTAAATCCAACTGAACTTCACTTGATCAATTTCAAGTGGTTTTCTGGAGCTCAACTGACACTATCGGCCAACGGGGAATACCTCGTGTGCAAGGCAATAGAATAGCTCCGTTTTTTAAGTGAATTCCATAGATAATTCGTCATAAAAAAGGTCAAAGAATTTTGGAAGGGGGAAATCTGAGATTTATATGGTATAGATATTGGAATAATACTCCTATATATCAAAGATTTCTCGAATATTTACTACTTAAGTTTGAACTCTTGTTTATTGTTTTTGCTCCCAAAATTAAACTCAATTTAAACACAATTTTTCTGGCTTTTTAACTCATTTAAATTTATTAAATTTTCTTAATTTCTTTGGGATTTAAGGTACTTAAAACCTGTATGAAATTGAAAAATCGAAACTACTTAATTTAATGAGTTTTGAACTCACTTTTCTCACTGCTAGGAACACTTGTGTGCGTGCCTAGCTTCTATTAGCCCTTCTAATGAGAAATGCAATGTGAATATTATCATTAATTAGGCCTTAAATGAAATGTAAACACTTCGTGCATAAAGAAATATTAATCTAAATGAAACATTGCTTTGAAAACAATAATTTAAAGTTTTCGTCAAAGAAAAATGAAGGCAATAATGACTGATAATTATATAAATAATGTAATGATAAATTGTTGTAAATGGGTTTTTATTTAATCGCTGCATAGATAGAAATCTATTAGTGTAAACATTTCTTAAGTATTTTAGATACAACTGTTAGTAATACTCCAATCATAACTTTTCTGGTCTGTCAACTTAAATATCTGGCTACCAATATTAATGTAAATACTAATACTAATGTAATCCCAAAGTATATTCATGTATTTTTTATACACAACAAGCTCTGTTACATTATCATAATCCAATTATGAATAAAAGGTAGATTTGATCTGCTACCTTTTAGCTCCCCACTGATGAATTTCCCACTGTAACTGATGATTGGCAAAACTGTTGCGATGAGGAAAAGCAAAAAGAAAAGCACTCGGAAAAATTGTAGTTGAGTTGAGTTTTTGGGCTCGAAGCAACCGAACCAATCATTAAATGGCATAATTGAAGCTCTGGGGAATCTCAAGAGGAAGACGACAACGACTACGGACGTCGACGGCCACAGAACGAAATCACAAAAATATAATGCAGTAAAAAAATACTAGAAAGAGTCGTATAAAATGGAAATGACAAAACAAGAGGGTGACCGGAAATAAGGACACAGCCACAGCAACGGCAACGGCGTAACGGAATAGAAACAGAAGGCCCAAAAATGTTGGCCAACCCTAAATGGAAGCAGTGCAGCAACAACAACAACAACAATAACAACAATAACAACAAAAACAACAACTGTGCAATGCCTGTAATGTCCTTAGCACAAAAAGTCAAAAGCAAACATAAATACTGTATGTGAGTGGAAGTATGTGTGTGTGTGTGGAAGTCGCCTTAAGCGTTGGCAGGCACACAAACGAGTGTAAAGCACGCGCCAGAAAGTTCGGAGAGGCGCTCTGGACCACCCACTGCAAAGCAGAGAGGAAGAGAGCGCGGCAGTGGCTGAGGCAGCGACAGCGACAGAGGAACTGCTAGAAGCAGCAGCAGCAACGAGGACAGCGCATCCGAAATAGAAGAAAAAGTTTTATGCTTAAACTTTTTTCTTGTTGTGCTCTTTATGCGTAGCCCCCGCACGTCAGGCCTCTCTTCCTTCCGCCTCTCTTTCGCCCACTGCTTTGCGTTCTGTGTGCGTGTGCTTGTTCGCATGTGTGTGTGTGTGTGTCTGTGCTTTTGCCTTTGCCTTTGCCGCTCCGCTCTCTTGGCTCTCCTGGGCAAATATTTAATTTTTATAAAGCCTTCATGCTCTCTGCACGTTGTAACTCTGTGTGCAGTTGTGTGCGTGTGTGCGTGTGTGTGTGTGTGAGTGCCTGTGTGTGTGTTTTAGCATTCAGCCTGGGCTTTAAAAATATTAAAGGATAAACGCGCGCACATAAAGCTCGCATTTTATGACTGCCAATGTTGGGTTTTTGGATATTGAGTATTTTTTTTCGTACTTTGGGTTTTTGGGGTTTGGGTTTGGGTTTAGCTTCGGCTGCGGGCTTTGTGTGTTTGACATTGGACTGAGCCGCAAAATGTTGGCGGCCAGTTCCAAAGGCAGCAAAGCCCCTGGGGCCACTTTTGAATGTGTACGAGTGTAAGTGCGTGTGTGTGTGCGTGTGTGGCGCCACAATTTGCCTTCATCAATTATTGTTGCAACTTGCCGCGTCACTGGTAATTGTTAATAAAATATGCATATGACCGAGGGGCTATCATTACACGCTTCACGTTTCACATTTAACCTTAAGCCGCTACTTAACTATGGGATAGTCCTTGGCTCTTGACCATGTCCTTGCCCATATCGATGTGCGTGTCCTGCGTAAAAAGTTCTCCCTCCATGCTTTACAAGAGATACAAGGCACGCATTAGGGTGACCCAACTGCACATTTTACTAAATTCTACTTAATAGTTACTTAGAAAATAATTTAAAAATGTAAAAAGTTGAAAATCCTTCGAGCCGGAGTCGAACCAGCGACCTGTGGATGTCTACCTCGTGTTTAACTACGCTCTACAGTCCATCGCTCTACCAACTGAGCTATCGAAGGTCGGTAAACAATCGAGTCCAAATCGCATTCCACTGAAGCGACTAAAAAACGTCGCTCTCTAAAAATAAGCACTTATAATTCAGCTATAAAGATAATGGAATGCAAATTTGAAGGCTACAACAAATGTGATTGTGCTGTTCTACTAGTTGTTTTTCTTGCTTTGACGTCAGCTGGTCACCCTAAAAGCAACGCATACAAAATGGAGTAGCTAACGCCAGTACGTGTATGTGTGCGTGCGTGTGTGTGTAAAGGGCTTGGTTGGCATTCAGTTCATTCGCTCAGTCAGAACAAAATCCAAAGCGACGAAGAAGAAGCAAAGCAGCAAAAAGCAATTTCGAAAAATACTAAAAGGGTCCCGCTAGCTGCGGTCTCTGCGCTTAGCCTCAAACCAAGCGCAGGCAGCGACTGCGACGTCGACAGCGACCGAAGCAGCGGAAACATGTTCAATTAACGCAGAGTATTTTACCCCGATAGAAGCACACAGAACACACACACACACAGCCAAGCGCTAGCACACACACACGCAGAGCGACAGAAAGAGAGAGCGTGAAGCCTATAAAGAGAGAGCACGTGTAATGCAGAGAGCAACAGAAATTTGGTTTGGGGTTAAGTTAAATTCATGCAATGCGGTCGTCCTCTCATCCATCGTTGGACGCTGTTGTTGATGTTGATTCTGATGTGTTATGCTTCGCACACCCTTTACAGCACGCCTCCCCTCCTCATCCCTCTCTCTGCTCCCCCGCTCTCACAGTGGGGAGTGGATGGGAGGTTAAACGTAGTGAGCTGTGTAACATATGGAATTGGCGTGTCGACGCTGACGAGTTCTCATCTGCCGACTCATATGTGTGGGTGTCTGGGTGCGTGTGTGTGTGTGGGTTGGTGGGCGAGAGTGGGTGGGTATCTGACTGCCTGCCTGTCAGTTGAGTGCTGCTCCAAAGGGGGCGGCGTAAAGCACTCAACTCGCAGCAGCAACAATATAAAATACGTAAAGCGCCCCTGGGAATATGACGATATAATTTATTTTAAATCTCGCCCGTTTCACTCGCTTTAAATGCGAACACAAGAGCTTTTTATTTGGCAATTTCGAGCAGTGCCGTCTGCTCCGTAAACATTTGGGGCTAACTAATTAGCCTGCGGTCAGGGTAGATTCTAGAATGACGACGATCCTCCCTTCACCGCCACCGACACAGCCACAGCTCACATGCTGAGCACATTGACAGTTATAGTTAATGTTATTAAAATAAACTGAGGCTCTTTCTCTTTCTATCTCTTTCTGTAGTTTTTATTGTATTCTATAATATTGAGCGCTTCGTTTATGCGCTGTATTTGTGAAATTTAGTTTATTAAAGTCTGTTTTAAACTAAATTAAATCCGTTTTTAAATGAAAATGTTTTTAAAATGGGTTTACAATGAACTATTTTCTAGTTTACAAAATTCTTAAAGTTTGAAGCATTATTTTAAAAGCCCCAAAATTTACTTACTACTGTACTTTTGACTTTATTCTACAGTTAAACATTCATTTTGTTTTATTTTAAAAGAAAAACTGATAGTAAAATTAGATATTCGAAAAACTATAAGAAAGTCTAATATTTAAGATCTTTTCCAACTACATTTTAAGTGTTAGAGACCAAGTTTAGCAGCCAAAATACGTCCATGCTCTGAGTTCTACTGTTCCAGACCATATATAGTAGGTATCGGTACAGAAAAGGAATAAATCTCTGTACTTCCATCAGATCCATTTCTAAATCCTATCAAATTAAGCTTTCAATCTACAAACTGCTAACTTTTCTTTATACCTTACCAAATTATAAGTTCATATTCTTCAAAAGTTATCAATCCAAAGTTATATCTATACAAAAAGATACTTTTTACACCCAGCTCTACACACATCTGTTCATATTATTGTGTTATTACTGTAGTTATGGGCCTAATAGCGTGTCGTGTGAACGGCGTAGTGGAATTCAGCAGGTTGTTCGATGCACTGTGACAATGGGACAATGCTGTGGCGACGACAACCCTCAGAATGGCCCAATTGACATTTAACGCTGCCTGTGACCCCACTGTACCCCGCCCCTGACCGTCCTCCTACTGTTGCTGCTGTCACCGAGCTATCAATAGTTGCTAGTGCTGACGGTGGTGGTGCAATTAACCGCAAAGGTTTCCTTTCTCTCTCCTCTCTCCACTCCACACTTCTCCCTTTTCTAACAAAGTCTTCTCCTCGCACGAACGATTAACGAAGCAAACACGAAGCATACGACTCCCGAAGTCCATCTAAGGGGCCGTTTTCGTCGTACTTCAGTTCTAGTGGGGTTTGTAGGCCCTTTTAGGCCGTTAGCTTTAAGTCATGAAATAATAATAGGTCTGGACGTTACTTTAATGCCATGGTTATTAACTTTTTGTCCATTGTCAGGAAGTGGACAGCCATCAAAAATGATTGTTTCACTACACGACGCCGATAATACTGTTTTCGGCTATGGCTATTAGTAGTTCTACCACGAGTACACTGAGAAAAATACATTGTACTACAATTAGTTTGCATAAATGTAGAATTTAGATAGGTTTCTTGAGTAATTGTTATATATTTAGTATATTTATAAGTTAACCCCATATTTTAAAGGAAGGAAATACTGCAACGGTTCTTAGTAGGAAGCTTTAATCCTTATTTCCCTAAGTCTTATAGTTTTTAATCTCAGCTGTACTTAAATTTAGTTTATTTCAGGCTGGAGTGTATAGGAAATATCTTTACTTCCGACATTTTCAGAATTTACCAAAGTTTTTCATGTCTTTCTCAGTGTATCTTTTTTTCTTGGGTAGTTTTTTGTAAAAGTTTTCACCCTAAACTTTAAAACTTTCTCAACTTTTTACTACAAATTTCATAAAATCTTAAATCTGCCTGTTCATCGAGCTTTTTTCAGCATTTCTTATTGAAAAACTTTATTTTTACTCAAAGTCGAGCACAAACAAGGTCTGATAAGCTAGATGGTATCTCATTTCACAATTTCCGATTAGATATTATATCGTTAAAGTGCTCAATTCGAACAAAGGTGCCAACGGAATGACCTTCAGTTGTCCACTGTTAGGAAAATAAAGAAAATACAGAAAGGAAAAGTGGAAAACGGGTCACATCGAGTATCGCATGACAAACGAATCAACGCAGATTCGATTACAAATGGGAAATATTCAAATTTGTAATCGAGATTTGCAAGCGATTGCAGGAAAAATCAGTAAAAGTGGGCGGAGGTGACTCGAGGGAGTGGGTAAAGGTGTGGAGAGTATTGCCCAATCAATGTGTAGTAATAAGCGAGTAAACAAGGCAATCGGTAATGCGCAATAATCGCGTTTGATCATGTATGAACATGTTTATATATGTGTTTATCGATGTTTATGGCCGCACAGCAACAACAACAATAGTTGAATGCAAAAATTCAAATCGAGTCGTAAAATAAAATAAAGAAAGTCATAAATTAAATAATTAATGCAATAAAATTTTATAAATATTGCAAATGTGTTTTTGTTGCACACGCCACAGCGTGTGGTGGCAAGCAAGCAACCAGTTTATTGACAGACGGACAGACAGACAACAAAAAGTGAGCAAAACATTGAGCTAAGTGTCGGCGAAAGGCATGCGCGACTAGCAGTTACCCTGGCAAAGAGAGGAAAGACTGTCAGTTCGCTGAATCATTATATTTACTAGCCAAAAATATTTTTTTTGCACTAAATACTCATAATTTATATACCCGCTCAGCGCCTGCCTACTGGGTATGGCAAAAAGACCTTAGGTTTATTTTGCCAGACAAAATTGAAATCAAAATGCAAATTAAAACGATCAATAAAAATGCGAATATGTCAATAAAAGTCAAATGCAAATTTTCGTTTTGTTCGTTCTCGAAACTGCACAATTCCCAAAGTGACGAGCAATAAAACAAAAAAAACAAACAAAAACTGACGAACTGAAACTGAAAATGCAATCGAATCAATATGAAAATTTGTTTGTTTGTATGCCGTGCGCCGTACGCAGTAGCAGAAGGTGGCTGGGATGGTATGACTGGCATAGTGGCCAAAAGTGGGCGGTAGGTGCGGAGGGGACGTGTGCCAAATATAGCGACGACGATCGACGACGAGACGCAACGATTGCTGTTGATTTTTATTTTATACCCCCATGGGTGCTAAATATCGAAAAGCGAATAAATTTTCGTGCACTTTTCGTATGCAGTGCACAGACAAACAGAGAGTTGACTACAAACTAGCGATGACAGCGTGTCGTGAGCAAAGCACGATCACACAATACACACAAATAATCAATAAGTTTATATGTTTGCTTTTCGCTTGTTCAATAATAAAAGTCGCTTCATTTATTGCTCGCTTACCTTTATTTCATTTCCTAATTCGCCCTGAGAAGAGCGCGCTTTCATCACTTGCATTGTGCTTAATTGCGCTCTTCAGCCCACCGCGTGCTTGCGCTCATTTCCATCACTAAGAGAGCGTCGAAGTCGGAGAGCAATCATCATCATTAGCAGCGGCGCGCGCGTAGGCAGCGACAGCGGAGATCGGTAGCTGCTGTTTGGTAAGCTTTCGGTTTGGGGCGCTGCGCTGCTGCTCTGCTACTCTGCTCTCTGCTCAGGCGACACGAAGTGTAGTGTAGTGTGTGCGCCGTCGTTTGCTAATTAAAAAATGTGCTCGCTACAAAATAAAACTTAATTGCGATTGCATTTGCGATATGCGCGCGAGTCGCAAGTCGCCAGGCTACGTCGTTGGGCATTGGCGCAGCAATTGAGTGGCAGAAATAACGGAGGCGGAGCACGGAGTAAAGAGAACGAAGCACGGGCGCCGGCAGCACGTTGACAAATCCAAAAACAACAACAGCAACAACAACTGCAACACAGGGCCAAATTGAGCACAAGAGCCCACTCGACTTTTGTAGCACGAAGTCGAAGAAAAATATAAAGAAGAAGAGAAGCGGAGAAGTAGAAAAAAGTTGCCAGAGCAAGAGCTACAACAACAATCAAGTAAAGTAAAGTAAAGTGGCGGAGAAATCTGAAGCACAGACGCGGCGCAACTGCCGCAAGTTGCACTTTAAACAGGTTCAGGTTGTTGTTGTTGTTGCTGCCGTTGTTGTTGGCTACAGTGGCCGACTATGCAATTTGATTTTTTATTGCGCGACGCCACTGCAGGGAACGAGCGCGCTTAATAAAGATTGATTTAAGCAGACTCACACACACAAAACTGCAAAAAAAATGAAAGAAAAGGAGAAACACACGTACAGCGGCAAGCACATGACACGCACTGCGGTTTGGAGCTTTAATGAACTGCATATAATAACCAAAAATTATGGCAAATAATGCACAAAGGCAGCGCAATGAGAGCACAAAAGCTCAAAGCTCTAGTGCTGATCTCTTCATCTCTTCGTCTCGCCGATCTCTTAAACTCCGACTTCGGCGAGGAGAGCAAGTGTAAGAGACGCTCAAGTGGCCAGTGCATAGGGCGAAGGCAAAGAGGAAGGCGAAAGCAAAGCAGGAAAGGAGAGCGCAAGGCAGCGCGCAGGCAGCACATACCAACACACACACACACACACATACATGCAAACAATTCCAATCACAATGCGACGATGTTGTGAATGCCGCTGCTTTGGCTGTTTGCTTCCAATCAAAGTGACGTCGACGTTGGCGTCGGCAGCGAGCGCAATTGCCATTTATGGCCTTGATTTATGTATCTCTGCTACTGGATCTCTAATGCGAATACAGACACACACCGACAGACACCGTCTGAGACACACTCACACTCAAGTGAAGTATATTGAATTTATTTGCAATTTATTTCATTTCCTTGGCTTGCGGCATGCGGCTGAGGCATGGGGCAAGCGACGGCGAATGGACAGTCGAAAGATGCATGGCAATGTCTCTTTGCAGCAGATTTGTTGCTGCACTCCGTCTGTGTACGAGTGTATCTGTTACCAAGTGCCACAAGTATCTATATTGAATTGTAGCCAAGGTAATAAAGGAAAAACTTGCTGACTTGCAACAGCAATTTCCCAACACAATGCGACTAAAAAAGAAGAGAAATAAAAAGGGTCAAATTTCCCATTCCACAACTGTGGGGCAAAAGTAAAAGCTTGAAGAGCTTTTTTGTTAACTGAATTCAACTTGAGTTTTTCCAATGATTTTCTTCAAGATTTTCCAAGACCACAAAACCCATAAACACTTTGAAAGCATCCAAAACAAATCAGAATCAGAATTTTATGTGCTTCATTGGTCATAACTCGAATGGATTTGCCACATCGTTTATACATCGTTTACCACCCAAAAGTATCTGAAGGATACGCGTGCCGTGTCGAGTACCAACCCCAAAAAGAAAAGGACATTCACCGTTATCGGGGAACATCCCCCGTTTTTGTGGCCAGAAGCCACTGATTTTTGGCCCAAACCAACAGCAACAACAATGGAAATCCAATTCGAAAGTTAAGATGCGAGATACTAATCGCACTCCACACTCAGTACCCAATATCCGATATGCAGTCTAATGTATTAGCCGCCATTGTCGGCCAAATTGGTTAAGGGCCCACACACTTTACTCTTAGCCCGGCCTCGAGTGTTTGCCACTGATTACTTTGAGCGGAATCTGCACTTCAAGTTATGCAAATTCCATTCATCAGTTGAGTTTGTTTGCTCAAAACTTTGTTATCTATAAGTGAGGAATGAAATATAGAAGTTAAGGTAGATATATCTGTAAGATAAGGCGTGTATATTGATACTTTTGTCTTTTTCATTAAGGTTATACACACTGCAAGGCTTTTAAGTCCAATTACAAGAAATGTTACTTATGTATTTTTAAATATTTACTTTTTGAAACACCCATAACTTTATTAAAACTTGACCAATTTTGTTAAAAATAATGTTTTTGGACAGAGCTTATATTTTTAAATATTTGGTGAAATCTTAGACACTTTACTCATATAGGGAACAGGGATCTATTAGGTGTTTTAGGTGGGGTATGTGCGTAACAGGCAGAAGCCGGTGTTTCAGAACCCAAAAAGTATATGTTCTTAATCAGCATCAACAGTCGGGACGTTATAGCAAAGTCCGTCGGATCGTCTCTCCTTTAGTCAGCTAGAACACCTAGCTCTCAGAGACTATAAGAGCTAGAGCCACCAAATTTGAATCAAAAGACCAACTAGTCATCTAAAGTCAACTTTAATTTCTATTTGAACTCTAAACTCACGCTACCTTTTTTCTATAAGAGGTTAGCTAATTATTTAAATACCTTAATACTTATTCAAAACTTAACTGATTCCTAATATAACTTGATCTTATGTACCATTTAAATTTCTAACTGAAATTTCTAACTCATTACTTAAGAAATTAACTCTTCGCCAAGTATAAACACAAATTTCGACTGTTAAGTCTAATTTGCTTAACAATTTACCAAAATAATAATGCTTTAAGTGCCCTGAAAAGGGGATAACATTCAGCTAATTAGCATAACTACGACTACTGAGAACTGAGAACTGAGAAGTCGGAACTCCACTGAGAGCACTCCAAATCGCCGTGTTAATCTAATGGCTTTTGTTATTGTTTGCGCAGTTTTCTAAAGTCAACTGCTTTTCGGGCTAAAAGTGTTCTCTAAATGATTTCACAACGCCGGCTAAAAGTGGCGCTTCCCCTGCCCCCGTTTTTAGGGGTTCTGACCAACTTAGTGGTTGGCGTAGAGCAAACACATTTGTGCACATATTTGCCTAATTTAAAGTGAATAACGTTTTGAAATATTCAGTTTTTAATAGAAACTGAAGTTGGCAAAAGCTTTGCACTGAAGTTGAGTCCAAAACACTTGAAAGTGTTTAAAGTATGAGGTACTAGAAGTTGTGTTTATGAATATATATGTAGATGCATATAAATATTCTACCTGTTCTTCATAGCTTTTAAGAGTTTAAGTTGCAAATTTCTGTTAAACAAACCTTGGAAACATTTTTAAAGTTAAAATAAAGTTTCTGGTCATGTAGGCTTTTAAATTTCTTACTTCTTTTGAGCAAAAGTTCAGGAAAAGTTTATGGAAACTTTTGAACAAGAAAGTATTTACAAATTAGTAGGGCAATCAAAATTTTCTTTATGCAAAAAAATTGGTTTATGAGCCTCAGTCAGTGAAAAATCCGTTTGGGATTCATAGAATGCTTAAAATTATTTTTCTTAACTTTTCTTATATCATATTTTAAACAAAAATGCCTGGGAAAGGCAGAAAAATGTTATAATTAATAAAAGTTCTTAGGTTTTTTGAGCAAAACGTTATGAAATATTTATAAACTCTTTGGGAACTAGAAAGTAGATACAAATTGTGAAGGAAAGCTAAATTTTCTATATAAATAAAAACAAGTTTTTGTGCCTCAGTCATAAACAGTCATAAACAACCATTTTGAAATCAAAATGATAAAAATAGACCATTTAAGATAATTTTCCTAAACATTTTTGTAGGAAAATTAACTTTCTTTTAAAGGATAGCGTCTTTAATGAACAGATACATTTTAAAATTTACAATATTAAAGATACATTTTAAAAGCTGCATTTGCTAACGAATAATTCATGGAAAAACTTGGCAAAATGGCAACGAAATGGATTTGTGAAAAGACTCTGTAGGTTGAGTAGCATTTTGAAAAGTATCTACACTGTGCTGTCTATAGCTTTAGTTGCATGTCTATGTAGATACATATGTATTTCGAAATTGTGGCGAAAATTCTGCAAACTCATGGCATTTAAGACAGGGAACAAAGAGATTTTCTACTTTGGACAGGCCGCAAATGGGGAAGTGTTTTAGGAGGAGTAGAAAGGGGAAGAAAGGTAGTAGGTAAGAAGGTAGGGAGGGATACGCGCTGACTTGAAGGGGTCAGCCAAGATGAACAAATTGTTTCTACGCATTTTTGCGCGAAACCAACAGCAATAAATACACTAGAGTGTGTATGTGTGTGTTAGTGCGTGTAGTAGACGCCGTAGAGGAAGCTGAAGAAGCGTCGGCAAAAAGCAGCGCTAATGTTGACGTGAGAACAATGGGAATAAAAATGCCAAAAAACAAAAAAAAAACGAAACTTAAACAGACACACAACTAAAAGCAGCGCAAGAAAAAGCAAAACAAAAACTAAGCAAAAGCGTAAGAGTGAAAGGGCAGGAGGGCAAGAGAGCGCTTGCGAAAAGTTAGTATAAAGCGTAAATAAGTTTTTTGATACGGCTTTATTTTTATTGCATGCAAAGCTTAAAGTTTACAAAAGTGTCTTATCTGTAAGGCAAGCGACGACGCAACGTCTCAAGTGAAACGACGCAAAAGCAACAGCGTCAATAATAACAGCAACAACAAGAACAACAACAGTGACTACAAAGCAACAACTACAAGCACAAAGAGAGCAAGCACCGTATAGTTGTGTGCTGCTCTCACTCGCGTGTTTTATTTTTAGCCGCCGCTGACGTCGCTGCTGCCGTCGCTGTCGTTGTCGCTGCCCACCGCGACCGCTGCTCGTGTGGTATGCCGAGCGTAAAGCCGCTAACTAGACACTCATGTGCCAAGAGCAGTCGTGGCCGAGCGGTTAAGGCGTCTGACTAGAAATCAGATTCCCTCTGGGAGCGTAGGTTCGAATCCTACCGGCTGCGAAAGAGAGTCCAAAAGGGTATGAGTTGGAGTTCAGCTCTCTCTTCCCCCGCGGACTACATTTTTTTCTGCTCTTACTTTTTCGTTCTTTTTTTTTTTCAGTTTTCTGTGGTGTTTGCCCACATGCTTCATTTCGTTTTGAGTTTTTATTCTACTTTTATGCCGTTTAACACGTTGAAAAGAGAGCCCACCCACAAGTGCGTCCGTCTGTGTGTCCCTTTTACCTGCTGCGTGTGTGTGTAAGTGTGTGTGTTTGTGGGTATGAATGAATGGACGAATGCTGTGTGCATTTCGTTATCGTTGCTGCGCTCTCATGTTTGTTGTTGTTGTTGACTTTGTCGGTCTGTCAATTTCTGTTGTTTTTTTTTACCTGCGGGCGGCAGCGATTTTATGGCATTTTTTATCTGCTGTCTGGAAAGAGGGCACAGCGTTGCCACTGTGCCTGGACACAGCTTAATCTGCGCTGCTGCTGCTGCTGGTGCTGCCGTCAAATACCGACGCCGCCATTTTATGGTTAAGGTCGCCGTCGGTATCGGCATTTCTGGCGTTCAAAAAAAGCTTCGCCTGCGTGTGGGAGTTGAAACGTGCCGATTGCCGTTTTTTATGTGTTGCCACACACACAGCAGGAATATTACCTAAGAGCTACAGATACATAATGATAGCAATTGGAATTTCAGCTAGCCAGTTAGCAAAAATATATACAGCTACCTGTTGATAAAGATACAAAGCGGTGAAAGGTGTGAAGATACTAAAAAAACACATTTATTTATATGACTAAATTTGAAAACCGGCACTTAAAGCTTTTGTACTTTCTGCATATATCAACTGATTAATCTGCATACTGCGCGTAAAGATACACTTTTGAGATACATATTTGTGAGTTACTTTCTGGCTTTTGTTGACTTGTAATTGCCTCGGGTCAGGTTTCTAGAATTTTGAGTAGATTAGCGGGTTCGCTGTATTCATTAGCCAAAGGAAGCAGCTGATTATTATCAGCTTAAAATTGAACAACACTGGGAGAAAATCGAAGCTTAAACAAAGTATCTTTTTGGCCTTTAAAAATTAATTTTAATTTAAAATAAATTTTATACGTTTCCCCAACTTTTTCTCAGTGCACTAACTTAGACTACTAATTAACACCTCATCCAAAGCTCAAACTTGATCATAATTAAGCTTATACTCCACTTAATACACGCGTGTTCAGTTAAAGTATCTCCGTAGCTGCTGTATCTATGTATCTTTGTATCTTTGTAGCTGGTGTTCAAGTTCAATTTTGTAATGAGCTCACAACGCGCCTTATACACTCATCTCTCGACTTATAAGGCCCACAACTATACAAATATACACATCTCTATAAGTCTATATAACTTTTTGAAGGCCTCTCCGAACTTGTTGTGCTGTGCTGAATATCAATATCAATTTCGATTCGGGTTTTCGTGTTTTTTTATGGATCTTCTGGCTGTCGCCAAAAATTTAATGCTTTTTCAGTTTCTATATTTGTCATAACTCAAGACTTATGGGCAATAAAATATCTCAAAATGGCCGCAGCTGGTTTCCTTCTCGTTTTTCTTCTGCTTCTTCTACTTTTTTTTTTATTTTATGTCATGCACAAATATGTTGAACATGTTTTGTGGTAGGTGGGGGAGGGGAAGCGGGGCAGTCGGTATGTTTTCACTCAGCATTTGCCGAAATCCAATAGCCCCCACCCTGCCCCACCCCTAAGCGAGCGGAGTAGTAGCTAAAATGTTCAGTTTTTTCTAGTTACGAAAACATTTCCATCTGTTTGTAACTAAAGACACACTTAATAGTAGACTATTGGCTATGGACTGGAGTTATTGAGCTGAAATTGTGTCTATCTAGGCTTAACGAAGCTTAAATACTCTACCTTTGGGGGAAATTTTGACTATAGTTTGAAAAAGTCGAGCATTTTTTAGAAAAACTTAATATTTGGTCCTATGTTTTAGATTTTTATCGGCTTATATACCAAAATTTCTTGAAACTTGAATTTTAAAATACATTTTGCAATATTTTACTGTTATTTCATAGAATTATAGCAGTATTAACCCTATTTTCAAAAGCTTTAAGAGTTATTATTAACTGATATTCATTTGAATCCGTTTTAATACCAAAAAAATTGGTGTAATTTACAATATTCCACAAAAACAAAAGGCTGGAATGCTTTTCTCTAAGCTTTTTCATTATTTTAATATAGCTCTAAAAACAGCAGCAAACTTATTTTCAACAGTTTTGAATTCCTTTTGAACACTTTTAATACATAAATATTAAAGTATGTATAATTTTCCAGGTTTTTAAAAGATACTACTTTAAAATAGCTGTAGATTTAACTGAGGAGCATAAAAACTTGCCCTTTGCAACACTTATTTGCATTTGAAAACACTTTGCCAAACATAACCCTTGGCCTTAACTTTAAGTGCACCTTTTCTACCCTTTTGGGCCAAGTTATCTTTTTACTTGCACCCCAAAAAACTCAATTATAAAATAATTGAGATTCATTTGGCAACGTATGTATTCATATATTTAGTATTAATGGGTTTTGAAAGCCATTATGTTTCAATTTGAGTGGAAAGTAAATATTCAAGCAGCGGAAAAGTGGAAAAAGATTTTTAAGAAAAACTGTATAGTACCTAGATTTATGGTATTTAAAAGGTATACTATGTTTTATAGCCAGAAGAACTGTTCATTGCTATCGATTTGTATGGCAAACTTAAAAAATCGGTAAACAAAATATTTTTAAATACTAAAACTAAAAAATTGATTAATTTTAGCAAAACTAAGCCCAGGAAAAAAGATAAAATTATATGAGGTTTAGGTCAGAAACGTAAAATCATTCATGTAAATCTCTCCACCTTTATATGCCATAAACTACAGGGTATTTTGTGTCTGTTTGTTGCTCTATTAAGTTGATCAAGTAAAATGCTAAGTGAAAATGACGCACGACACTCGTACGATGCGCATTATACGCTTTTCACATGACAGCCAACAACAAATGGCGTAATTGAATTTCCTGCTCGAGGCTAAAGTCGAAGTCGAAGTTGATGAGGCTGTGGATGCTGTGGATACTGTTGTGAGTGTGGATGCCAATGCAAAATCTGAACGGCTGCTGTTGTGGCTGCTGCTGCTGTGAATGCCAATCAAATTGGCGCACCTCGCGCCACATGGCGTCGACGTCAGCGTCGTCGTCGTCGTCGGCATCGGAGACAGAGTCATCAAATGACTGTCAGGGACGGACAAGGACTTTTGTGTACGACGGTGTGTGTGTGTGCGTGTGTGGTTATCATGTGGTGAATGTTATGGCGCCATTTTAAAATCAATCAACTGACAGCAGAGCAGAAATTACTTTAAAAACTTCGACGTTGGCATTTAAAATTGTGAAATAATTATGAATTATTTAAGCAAGTGTCCACTAATTACATTAACACTTAACGCTTTTCATTACTGGCTTTATGAAATGCCACTTAACACAATATGCAAATGCGGCGGGCAAAAAGTTTTATCCGTCCGTAATTCCGTCTAGGGACCAACTTTCTATTGAGCGCAGACAGAAAAAAATTGCACGAAATTTCACGAATATAATTAAAACGATTTTCCATGAAATTTAAAATGAAATTTTGTGCTGAGCAAAGTTTGCTGCCAAAAGGGAGATACAGAGAGAGAGAGCGAGAGGACAAAGTCCGTTTGGACTCGAAGCAAACTTTGTGCTACGTACAAACGTACTCACACACAAACACATACATATAGACAAGCATCACCGTTTCTCTCCATCCGCCCAGAAACACAAACAACCAACGAACTGCACGCGAACAAGGCGAAAAAGCTAGAAAATTGCAAAGCAAAGTGACGGAGAGAGCAACCAGCAGCAGCAGGCGGCAGTGAGTGGGCTGAGCGAGAGTGAGTGAGTGTAAGAGTGTGAGAGAGAGAGTGGAAGCGGGCGCGGTAGCGCTTTTTGGTGCCAAGGGAATGTAGTTGAAAAGAAGAACAGTTGAAGAAGAAGTAGAGAATAAGCAAAAACTTTTGCTGCGTTCATTTATGTGTGTCTTGTAAATGTGTGTGAGTGTGTGTGTGCGTATGGGTGTGCATGTTCAGTAAAGATTGCGGCAGCTGCTGGAGCAGAAGGAGGAGCAGCAGGCGAGGCTGCAGGACAGCATGACAAGGAATAGGAATAGAAAATGCGAAGCGAGCTAAGCAACTGTGTGATGAATGGGGCAAATGGGCGGTAGCAACAACAAGAGAGGCGGATGGCTGGGGGTGGTAGAGAGCAAATAAAAACAGGCGACGTCGCCGACACATGACAAATGGCGCTCTGGTCGACGTTGGCAGCGACAGCGGCAGCAGCAACGGCAGCGAAACTTTTGAAACAGCAGAGAAAAAAGTAAAACAACAAAAATAAAATGTCTGCAGGCAAGGGTGAGCAGTGAGTGTTTTACAAGCATACACACACACACGCATGTATGTACATGTGTACTCTAGTGTGCCTGTATGCAAAAGCGAACCTTGAGTCGCAGAAAAAAAGTGTATAAAAAATGTGCTCCATTTTTGGCGTCGCGCGCTGCAATTTAAAATTGCTGTCAGCCAGTCAGTCATGAAATGAAATACGCTAGCAAAAAGCAGATACAACAACAACAACAAATACTATATGTAACAATAAAAACAACAACAAGAACTAACAACAGCTTGCATTCAATTTGTTCATACGAATTTATCGCTTGTCGACGGCGGCAGCGTTGCGAGAAGGCCAAAGACTAGCGACGAAAGTGGGGAGCAGAAAACGACAGCAGAGAGCGGCAGAGCGGGAGTGTAAGAGAGGGCGGAGAGAGCGCCAACGTAGACGCTGTGGAATTTTCAGCTGATTTTTTTCAATTCATTTCTTTTCATTTTTCTTTTTGTGTTAAAAGCAACAAAATGAATGTTTTCTTGGCGCTTTTGAAACGTGTTCGTTCCTGTTCACACAATAAACAACAACAAATTTTCGAATTTCCGAATTTATTGTTTATTTATGATGCCCTTGTCGACACTAAATTGCAAGTTCAATCTCTTAGCTGCGAGCCAATAAAAAATCTAAAATATACATTTCAAAATTTGTTTGTTTCTCCCAAAAATCGAGGCTATTTATTAAACAATTTCATATACTTGTAGAGTCTTTTACTGGCTTTGAATTATTTTCCGTTGAAAATGTAAAAGTTATTTTGATACTTTAATCCCCCATTTATCTGTGGCATTAACCCGCGTCCGAATTTGATAAGAATTTTCGAAAATGTCGCAGGAAATGAGACAAACCGCAACAGATAAAAGCCGTCGACTTGATATGCCAACTTAAGTATAACTTAATAAATTTATTAACTTTTCAATTTGAAGCGGAAACGCATCTAGTGGACAAATTAGTCATGAATTGGACCACAACAAGTGTTTTTGTTAGGATTTTAGACTAAATAATATAACATTTTCCATAAAAACTATAAACGACTACACTT
The DNA here is from genome assembly GCA_018152125.1 of Drosophila dunni. NCBI lineage: Eukaryota > Metazoa > Arthropoda > Insecta > Diptera > Drosophilidae > Drosophila > Drosophila dunni. The sequence continues at coordinate 16,632,161 of JAECXC010000339.1, read as the reverse complement.
ATAACTGCATTAATAAAAATATAACAATCTTATTTTTACAATAAAGTTACGTTGCTTGATTGCAGTTATTGAATGAATTCATAAACTTTATACAATTTTATGGAGTCAGATATTTTTTAAATAGCATGAAATGTGGCTAGAAAGCTCTTTAGATACGCCATCCGATTATAAAAGCCACTAATTTATTATTACTTGCAATCAGCGTTGTAAATTAGAATGTAGAAATTTAGTATATAGTAGTATTAAGCAGTAGGCAGAGATATGGTCGACTAGTACAAGTTCTGTACTTGTTTGGGATTCATAGAAAAATCATATAGAAGAATAATGAGCTTAAAATATCAAGTTTTTGGGCAAATTTCAAAAAGATACAATTTTAGTTTCAGTTTAGTTTAATTAACAGTCTTACTGTTTGTTTTTAGTGCAGTTAAATGAAATAGTTGTCAGAATTCTACCAAATTCATTTATTTCATACAAATTATACAACCAAGAGTGAGTCTTTGGATAAATTCAAAGAATTTTCTCTCGGATTTTCGGTGTTTTATGTTACTTTTGAGAGGATGTTGCCAAGAATTTACAAATCCATAATATTTATGGCTTAAAAATACATCTAAATGACTGAATATTAAATATCTTGGTACCAAAATATGCGCAATCCATAATTAGCTTCAATAAAACTTACCAAAATTTGTCATTAAAATAATTTCCATGAAATTTGCTCAGATGCTTGTAAAAAACTCGATGTTTTCTCTCTGTGTATGTGTGTTTATGTTCAATTAAAGTGTCATAAAATTCAGTTTATCGTCTCTAAAATCAGCACTCAAATATCTCGATACGCTTGAAGTTACTTATTGTAATTTATTGTGGATTTATTGGATTTTTGAATGAATGTAATTGAACTCTAGCTAAAGATATATCCAGAGTACATGTAAATAGAGGACGTATCTGTTTGAAATGGGGTTAAATATGAATGCACAAATCTTTTCACTTGAAATTGACGAGAAATCGAAAGAAAGAAAGGAGGGCACTTCCAGTTTTCAGTTCAGTTCAGTTCCAGTTTCCAGTCACAACAACAAGCAATTCCGTTTCAATTAGAAATGAATTTGAAGAACTCGGAGCATCGCTTTCAAGTAGCACCGCGCGCTCAATTGATGAGCTGAAGAGCAGAGAGAGAGCGAGAGAGATGCGAAGCAGAAAGGGAACGAAAGGAAAGGAAGTTCCAAGTTGTTTTTTCTCACGCACAAAGCGCCGTCGACGTCGCTGTCACCGTCACCGTCAGCGTCAGCTTCAGCCTCACCGTCTCTTTTGTAGTTGTTGCTTGCCGTCTTCGCCGCGTACTTCACAAATGAGTGCACATCATTTTGATGGTCTCTCTTTGCCCCGCTACACGTCTTCAAGTCTCCACGATCTTCTTGGCGTTCGAGCAAAAGCAAAGAGAACGAGGTAATAATAAAAATGAAAAAAATAAATACAGTGTGTGCTGAAAATCAAAAAACGCGGCGCAAAACATAACAAGGCGAGAAACAAGCAAGTCGACGAGACGACGGCGAGACAGAAAGACGGCGAGGCTATCATCTTCCATTCCAACGAAGCGAAGTATTTTGAAAAACACGCCAATTGGTCATGTCTCGACCTCGGCGAGACTGCAGCTTGTTCTCTCTGCATGCATGCAGTTGTGTGACTGTATGTGTGTGTAAGTCGAACACTGTGTGTGTGCGCGCGCTTATTATTCGATTAACTTGAATTCCCCTGCAGCGGCAATATAACTTTTATTTGAGTTCCGCCTACAGTCTGTCTGCGACATGGAACTGACAACAACAACAACAAAAGCAGCACCACAGTTGCTTTTTCCATGCAGAACAGAATCGGCAAAAACAAAAATAAAGAGCGGCCAGCACAGGTGCAGAAGAGCGGAGGCAAAGAGTTACAGTCACAAGCACTCTCCCACACATGCACACGCACGCTCTCACACACACGCATAAACTCCGACTGACACAAGGCAGTCACTCACTCACTCTCTCATCATTTTGCACTCGACGGCAGCTGCAACGAAACGTGCGGAATCAGAATCAGAAGCTCTACAGTTGCCAGAAGGCAAAAGGCACTCATCTGCTATCTCTTCACTCTCCCACTCTCTACAACTCGCCACCTCTCTCCACTCTAACTCTGTTATGCACAAGCTCTACCCTTCATTCATTGCACGGCGTTTCAACTGCGCCTGCCTTTGCCATCGGCATCCAATGAAGCCGCAAAATTGTGGCTGGCTCCTACGTTGTTCAAAATGGCAAATTGCCATGCTAGCATCGCTCACACAGCCGGGGGTGGGAGACTGTAGTTGCGGTGCAAGAGAGAGGAACGACAGCAGCAGCGGCTGAAGCAGCAACCACAGAGCTACAATAACAGCAACAAAAGCAACAACGAAATCGAATTCGCTTTGCGTGTTTTCGCATATCGTGCGCTTGTGGGGTCTAACCAAGGGGTGGGGGGCAGGTTGTTAGTGAGAGAGTGTGTGAGAGGAGAACGGGGGGAATGGGAACACACCTTGAACGCCCGCAACGGCCAAAACGTGCCGAGGATTCGCTTGGTTAACGCTCATTTTGTTCTGTTTTACTCGTCTCAACAGACTTTCGCTGCCTCTCGCTCTAGCCGCGCCTGTTAACTCCATCCCTCTTGCGCACCCACTTCGCTTCGCTCTCTGCTGTTGTCTTGCTGACCTTTTCATTAGTTTTAATCGAAACAAAATATTTCGTTCGAATTCCAATCGACTGCACTGAGTTCAAAGTTGAAGCATGCAGCGGAACGTGAGTAGTGAGCACCCAGTTGGGTACTAAGTACCGGAGTACTGGGTACTCGTTACTCATTGTTGTAATTCCTCTTTGCTTTTCGCCCATATCTTGTGCACAGATCGCAGTTAAATTTTCAGGAAAATTGCCCGCAGATAGCAACAGGCAAACGAAATGAAATGAATAGAAAGTAAAGGAAAAACCAACGGAAAATGTTAGCTAACAAACAGAGATAAGCACCAAACTCCATAAATTACAGTGGACATACTAGGAGCTACTCGATTACTCAAGCTTTATGGCTAATTGATTTATTACTCTTATTCCCGTTGAATCAGCCGATCGCCAGCTGGAAATTCTAAACTTAAAACTGTGTAAATCAAATCTTACTCTATATAAAAGCCATTTTAAACGGGTTTACTAACGTTCCTAACAGTTTTACTTGTATTTTAGATTAACTTCGCCCAGTTTTTTGGATTTTTTTCACCTCTTGATCGGAATTTCAAGAAAATCGGACAAGAAACTTCTATATAAACTACTAGAATCGAGTGTTTTATCATACTTATATGCCATATGTATATATCATTCAGTTCAAATCACATTTATCACAAATTTTGTATACTTTTTTCTGATTAAAAGGTTTAAATCACATTTTTCCTAAATTTAAAATATTTTCTTATCCTCGTAGATCGAAGATAATACCATAAAATGGCGTTTTCTACCATTGATACTAGCTGAATATTTTGAATGCCCTTTTAACTAGAGTTTTCTATCTTTAGAATTTATTTTATTTGTCCCTTTAGCTGGAAGTAATGTTACAACTTCTGGCAATTATTCAGCCATTTTGTAGCCATGCGTTTGCTCTAAAACTTTTTTAACAAAAAAACGGGAAAAAAACTGTACAAACTTTCAAATAGATTCAGTCGAGAAACATTTCTCCGACAAATTCTGTGGCTTTGTGCTCGGCTGAGTAAATAGGAATTTCTTTGCAGTTAAAAGGGACAGCATGAAATTGTGTGAGAAAATCCGTCTTACCTTTCCCAAACCCACCAAGTGTAAGACAGCCAGTGACCAAGGTAACTAAGCCAAATACTGTTGCAGTTAATGCGGTCATTTAAAGGTTAAAGTTGAGTCTTTCATAGAGACGGAAGTGTAAGTTATCTTTTTATGGCATTCCTGACACTACTAATATGTATTTTCAGCATAATATGTATATAAACGACTGATTTTATATCCAAGATGTTTTTAAAAATATCTTTAGCTTTTTGTCGTTACTTTTTTTACTTAGTTTATCATGCCTAATCACCGTTCAGCCCAAACGGAAACAGATAAGGTACAGCAAAATGTGAACAGAAACTAGCAAAGCAACAGCTTTCAGTAAATTATAGTGAGTGTAACTAAGCAAGCACGTTTTAGTGGCTTTTAAAAAGTAATTTATGGCTAGTAAATGCTCAAATGGCGTATTATATATAAGGTTCTATGAAAAGTTTGCAAAATACGTTAGCTTTAGTAATATTTTAGCCCAAAAAAAGCTCAGAAAAGCCTTTAATTTGTATGTAAGCGACTTAATTTTACAGAAAATTTCCTTTTTTGCTGTGTAAGTAACTAAATATAATCAACTTTCTTTATCAATTATCCAATTTAAGTGATCTTAATACAAGTTTTATTCCTCAAAAGCTCATTAAAGCACTAAAAACGTAGCCCTAAATCGCCAAAAAGCCTTGAATTTCTATAAAATTGACTGAATATTATAAATAGGGGTACTTACTGAGTTAGTAACTAAATTTAAACACTTTCCTTTTAAAAGATATACTTCCAGATCAGTTGACTTCCACCGAATCCCCTTTAAAGCTCATTAAAGCTCTAGCGCTAGACAGTCACGTTGCTCCAGAAATAACTGTTGTTTTTTGCCGCTTTAAAGTTTAAAACATTTGCGAAAAAACACAACCATCAATCTGAATTGAAATGATTGATGTGATTTTAATAACCCGTTAGATAAGTGGAGCTTCAGTTAAAATGGGAACGTTTTTTCCAGCGATTGCATAATTAACAAAGGAGAGGGCAAAAACTAGCAAAGCGGAGAAGCAGAAGCGAGGGGAGGCGTTTTGACACTTACATACAACAGGCGTATTAAATAGATAATAAATCATAACGGTTAAGCGTTTTCAATTACCCAATTTACCAATCGGAATTCGCAAAGCTGAGCACGTTCCAATGCCAACAACAACAACAGAAGAAACAGCAACAAAAACAACAGCGCGTAATGTTAAATGCTATTTATCAGCAGCAACAAAGCGCATGGGTGGGGAAGGAGTGTAGAGAAGAGGAGAGAGAGCAGAGTGTGGCTGCAAGCGGCAGACCGAAGGCCGGATGGAGCGACGTCGCGACGACTTTAGCAAAGCTTTGGCAAAGGCAGCGACAGCGACAACGACAACGACGAGAAACAAAGCAGATAAGTAGGTAAGGAGCTGGGGCAGGGCATGGGTGGGGAAGTGTGGAGTGAGTGTAGAAAGAGAGCGGCAGAGAGAGCAAGGGGAGTTGCGATTGTTGGCGTGTGGACAAACGTTTGCCAATCTCTCCACCATTATATCTCCAACTCGCTATCGTTTTGGCTGTGTGCGAGTGTATGTGTGCATAAATGCTTGTGTGTGTGTGCGTTGGTGTGTGCTGTAAAGTGCGACATTTTGCTGCTGATTAAGTAGCGTTCGTTTTTAATAAAAGTACGACAAACAAATAAAGCACAACAAGTAGCTGTGCACACAGACAAACAGACACACACACACAGACAGCCACTAGTAACGGCACCCACAAACCACAGCGCGACGCCAAAGCTTCGGCCTTCAATTCGCCTTTGCCTCGCTTCACTTCGCCTCTGCCCTTGCCTCGCCGCCTCCCACTTTGCCTTGCACACGCCTCGCTTTCGCCCTGCTTCGCCTTCGTCCTCGTGCTCGCTCTCGCCCTTCGTTTGCTGCTGCCTCCCTGCGTTTGTCATTGCCTTGAAGGTTATGGCACGGGCTCGGGCTCGGGCACGTGCCAGTTGTTACGTATTTGTTGGCTGCGGCTTTGTCGTTGTATGTGTGTGTGGAACGACGACTTTGGTTTTAGCGTGCCGCCATATGTTTCCGGCAAGTGTCCTGCCCCAGCCCGCCCTTCGCTCCTCCCCCTGAAAGCCATGAAAAGCGTTGAAATCTGCAATGCCAACAAGTAAAGCCAGAGCACCCAGCGTCTAACAGCGCACCAGGTTTAGACCTTAGGCCTACACGGTAAGAAATCAGAGGGGCTTTTTGGGTAGAATTTAAGAATGTTGTCATTAGATTAGAATGGCATGGAAAGTGTATAAAAAACTTGATTAAAATACAAATATTTTAGTTTTATTGCCTTTAAAAAAATCGAATATTCAATGTCTTTATATAAATTTTCTTAGTTTTGTGCTTTTAAAGTTCCAGTTTAACTTATTTTAAGCACAAAGGCGTCTTATATTTTTTTTCAGTGCAGGACTCTTTGCCTTGACACTTGGTGTGTGCAATTTTCCATGCGGGGGTTGGAATTTCAAATGGAAAACTGACAGCGGCCCACTGTCACCTTACGCTCTCTGCCTCTCGCTCTCTCGCAGTCTGTTACTCTATCTCTCTTTCGCTCGCTCTTGTTCTCTTCTGCTACCTATCTATCTTGTGCGACCCACGCCTTTAGCCTTTAAAGCATTTGACAATACACGTCAGCGCTGCTTGCGTGACACGAAAATGGACTTGTGCGTGACACGAGGAGGAATTTTGTAGCTTTGAGAGATAAGTTTAGTTTATAGAGGAGTAAATGTTGCCATAAAATAAATTTATAAACTTTTTATGTAAAAAGAAATTATTAAAATAGTTAAATAATGAGTTTTGCCTAAAGTAAAGCTAATTTTTATAGGAAAACTTTAGTGTCTTAGGAAATAATCCAAAGTTATTGCCTTTCCCACAAATAAAGCCTTCAAATCTGCAATCAAATCGATTCGTGCGTGCATAAACACGTTGCAAAAGCTTCCAACTCTAAAGCGAATTAAGCCCGGCATAACTGTAACGGTAACGGTAAGTGTAACTGTAACCTAATACTCGTTTCGATATCGTATCGTTCCTGGCCACATAACGACACCTTCTGTCGACGCCGTTTCCGCCATTTCCTTCATTTCTCTTACTACTCCTCCCTCCTCGCATCCGTCTTCACCGTCTTCTCTTGCCGTACTCCCCCACAGATTTATCATGCCCATAAAATGAAAAACTAATTTCTCTTTTTTGTGAGTGTATTTGTTTTTTATTTTTTATTTTTGTTGAAAATCAGCTAATTTATTGTTTAACTTATGTTGGATTACAAGTGATTTTTTAATGTTTCTAACAATTACATGTATCTAATATAATTTATGCATATAGTATTAGTTTCTTTTTGTATGTGCACACATTCAGATGTCTAATAAATCAGTTTATATAGAATTTTGTTAAGTTGTGGGAACAAACATTTAATATCTTAGGCTTACAAATAATATAATTCGAATCAGAAGTATATATAATTTTAATGTTAATTTTAGTAATTATAATTATAGTTTTTGCACGATTTAGCCAGCGTTTAAATTAAGTAATTCTACAGTTTTTCAACAATTTCGAGCCCCCAAAATGAAAGTTCTTCGAGCGCAGTTTCCAGGGTTACAGAACCATATCGATAGGGCAGCGGAAGGGGGTTTACTTATGTAAATTTGCACCGAAAGTGGTTGCAAGTTTTTCCTACTACCCAAAAAGGGTTGTTTTCCCACCTATCGATAGGTTTTTGGTTCGGGGAAACTGCGTCGATAACACGCAAATATAATTTTTACAATTGGAAAATTTCATAAATTATTTACACATTAAATAACAACAAAAGCGTTAAAATAAAAGCTAAGTAGTTGGAGATATAGACAGAGTACATAAAGCTTTCTCTAATATCGATATATATCGTTATGCACGTTGCGATATGCTTAAAAAACTAATTACGACAATCTTGCTACAAGTTTTTATTTTGGTCGAAGCTTTGATGTGCTCAAAAAAATTAAAAATTAAACAAAATAAAAGCACACACATGTGCTACATGTCCATGCATGTCTGGGTATATATATATACCTGTATATATATTTAAATTGTGTTATTGTTTGATGCGGTTTTTAGTTGTCGCTTCGATTGAAATTTATGTACAAAGTTCGTGCTGCAATTAAACGTAACTAATACCATCGAAATGTATCTACAAGATATTTATAAGTAGCTATAGGTCTGTATTGTATTGTATGTATGTATAAATATATATATGTATTTGTATCTATATTTGTTTGTATCTGCATCTATTTTGTTGCTGTATTTTGTATCTTTATGCTTGACACGCTCAGCTCAAAACGGCGCAAATCGTTAAAATTTTATCGCCTCAACGAACGTGCGTGTGCCACTGTCTGCCTGTGTGAGTGTGTGTTTGAGTGGGTGTGTGAGTGTGTGTTTGAGTGGGTGTGTGTGTGTGTGTGTTGGTGTGGCTACTGTTCGTACACCACCGAAAAACTCGACAAAAAACAAAACGAAACCAACTGAAACTGAAAATCGTCAACAACCTGCGGTAAGTGCGCATTTCACACTTGAAAACACTTCCGATCAACTCGTACGACTCACAATTCCACGATTCACGAATCCACTACACACTCACACACACGCACTCACACACACACACACACGCACTCGTGCTGCCACTAAGCCTCACACTCCTCTGTATTCATCATCATAATTTATGCATTCTTTATGCGATTTGAGTTCATAATGTTATCAGCTTTAAGTTTCCTTTTTGGCGCGTCAAATACCCTAGCTTTTGGGCTTGTTAGTGGGGTATTTAGGAGTAGCTAGGCTGTAACTAAACTGTAACTACCCTAGTGGCGCATAAACGTCTGTAGCCTCTTCTTAAGCTGCCTGCTAATACCCTATAAATTGGTTTGTAGCTAAGTGCAGTAGGGTCTATACTTTAGTAAGCACGTAGGGTACCAAAAACCTTTAATTTGTTGACTTTTTAGCGCAATACCCTAGTTTTTCGTACCCCTAGATACCCTAGAAAGCAGTAGCTCAAAGTTTTGAGCTAAATTTAAACAGCTAACAGCCCAGCTTCATGTGGAAAGTGGTTTAATTACAGCTAATAGTTACCCTTTGAACCCTTTTTCAGTTTCAATCTGTAGATACCCTTTAATTTTAACAAAAAGGGGTAACTATAGTCTAATAATCGACTATTTTCGACTGTTTTCAAAGCTTTAGTACTTGAAAAAGTTACTTTTAGTTGAGTTACACTACAACTAGTCTTTGAAATGCCTCCTACTAAGCTTGCTATACCCTATTAGCTCAGCTTAACAGGGTAGTTTGCTTTGAGCTACTTAGCTGCTGCCTGAATTTTTAACATTTCTATGATTTAAGCTGCTCAAGTAACTCTTTAGCTGCATTACAAATTCCAGGGTAACTACTAGTCGCTCTGCTTAAACCATAGCGCATGTTTGTGAAGGAGTTGAGGGCGTTGTTTTCGCTCAGTGTAATTGACACGTACGAGTTTCGACTGTGAACTGCGAGTAGCTGTTGTTGTTGTCGATTTGTTGTTGCTGTCGTGTGGTTGTTGTTGTTGTTATTTGCTGATATTTTATAATTAATTTTCGTTCGCATTTTTGCTGTGCCAACAACAACAACAACAACAACAGCAATCGCTGTGGTTATTTTATTTATATTTCGCATTTTTGTGTCAGCTTTTTTTAGTAGTTGTTGTTGCTGCTGCTGTTGTTGTTGCTGTTGTTGTTGCTGCTGCTGTTGTTGCTGTTGTTGTTTGGTCTTTTCGCAGACACATTTCCATAACATTTATAATTTATTTAGACGCGTACTAATTCCAGCGCAAATATTTGCACAATTATTTGCATCTGTGCGTGAATTATTGTTGTATCTGTACCGCTACAATGTATTTATATGTATCTTTGTATCTTTTTTGCTGTAGCCGTATCGCGTACCAATATTAGCTGCGAAAATTGGCTTTCAAACTGTTGGTATTTGTGGCTTAAACGCTTTGCGGCCACTTTGTGAGCAGTGGAAGTGCAGACTGGAAGGGTTAGGGGCGTGTGTGGAAAACTTACTGGAAAGTTAACGAAAGCGAACCTAGTGGAAGTGCCTGGAAAGCCTGTAAGCCCACTGTAAGTCATACCGCCATACCTTGTCCACTTTTCCCCCGTTATCCCCTTCAGTTGCCATTCGGATTCGCTTGTAGACTCTCCAGTGGCGCCACCAGATACATTTGCGTGCCGCACATCCAAAGAAACGCTGCAAAGATACAAGATACAAAGATACATTTAATAAACCGCTCGTACTTCCACACTAAAATACTCGACACACTAATGAAAATTGCTATTCATGGATGAAAATCATACGAAATGATGTAATGGTCAGCAAGAAGAAGAAGCGCAGAGAATGAGAGAAGCAGTAAATGGGAAAATGAGAGACTGAGCGACTGGGCGAACGAGAGACTGAAGTTCATTAAAAAAAAGGCAAGAAAAAAAAAATAAGCGAAGCAAACACTGCATAAAAAGTCCGAGTTGTTGTTGTTGTTGTTATAACGGCAAAAATAAAGCAGTGCTCGTAGGAATGACCGACCCAACGAACCACCAAATGCCCGAGAAAGGCCAAGCGAGAGAGAGACGGAGAGAGGCAGAGGGGGAGTGAGCGAGAACGCTAGCGAGAACTAATAGGAATTGCTGTAGTGCCGAGCAAGCACACTGCAGAAAGCCCTGTATGAGCTGTTTATAGTTCTGACTGCTATAAGTTATGACTAAGGCATAGTGTTAAAAATAACACTATACCGAATAAGTCTGATTTTGGTTGAGGAATTGCCAGAATTTGCTTTAATTTGTTACTTTTGACAGAGTTTTTAGGCAAATTAAAAGCCTTAAATGTAGGCGTGGCCAAAATATAAGACAAGCTTGATCTGCGTGCAGCTTCAAGCTAAGTACCTGACAAATTTGAAGACGCTAGCGCTTATAGACTGTGAGATCTGCATAAAAATAGATGAATATGAAGGCTAAATCGTGTATATATTCAATGCTGATTCAGAATATATATACACAATGACTTCCAGGCACCCCACTTCCTGTTAATACACCCCTTGAACTCGCTGCGCACAGGGTCTAAAAGAAAAAAAACCGAGAAGCTAATGTGGAAGACACACGTTGACGAGCATTGCCCGCTAAATTTGTGTATAATGACTACTTGAGAAAAGCCAAAGAGAAGAAAAACACACAACAACAACAAAGAGAACAAGAAGAAATACAGAATGAAAGAAGAAGAAGAACGTGCACACACACGAAATGTAATTTGTATAATTTGAGTCTCTTTTTTTGTGGCGTCGAGTGTGGGAAACGCGCCAAAAAACAATACTAAACATAGAAGTTAAGCAGCAACAAAAACAACAACAAACCGACAAAATATATATACCTATAAAACAGTCAGAAGAATCGGAGTTAGAAGACGACACCAAGTGGATACTTAAGTCTTAAGTCTTAAGCTCACTTTGAAGCATTTCTTCTATCAAATGAGTTTTTGAAGTACTCAAAAGCTAGGAGGTTGTCTAAAAGCCACGACTACGCTATACCCTGTGGTGTATTGTGGCCAAAATAGTTGGAATTTATAGTCATATGATGCCTCTATGGGTTACTTTCAGTTTAGTTAAAGAAAGTTTGCTTTATTTCTAGAGGTTTTGAGAAAGATTTATACGGAAGTATGCGAAATGGTTGGAGAGAAGAGAAGAGGAGAGGGAAGGAGAGGAGAAGGGGAAATCTGAGAAAATAGGTTGACTTGATAGCGAAATTAGCAACTAAGGCTTGGTATCTTGATTATACACCCATAGTATAGCTAATTATTTGGATAACACTAATAGAATCACATAAGAAAGCTGAAAAGACTAAGTAATCTTATCCCTAACCTCCAAATCTGCGGTATTTAGCAGCTTAGGTTAAGTTTTTGAATTTCCAGCTACAATTTTAGTTTATCAAATGATTTAGAAATAAATTTCCTGTATAAAAATGTAACAAGAGTGACAAATTTCAATTGAAACTTTAAGAAAACTAACCTCAAATTAACATAACCTAACCCTAACCCTAACCGAACCTATTGAACAGAAACCATTGATAATCCATGATAAACTAGACAAACAAATGGACATGCTATGCTTAAAAACTAATCAAATCAAACTAAGCTAAACTAAACTCAAAATAAATATTTATAGATCAGATTTCATGTATATAACTCACCTTGTGACTAAGCGGAACTCGCCACCGGTACCGGAGTGTCGGTAGCGGAGATTTGCACCGGCGGCTTCGACAGAGCGTCGCTGACGCTGCTGCTGCTCACGCTGGCAACAGTTGCAGTTGTAGTCGCAGCAGCAGCGGCAGCAGCAGTTGTTGTTGGCAGCGGCAGCGGCAAGGGCAGTGTTGCTGCTGCAGAAACGGTGACAGTTGTTGCCGTTGTGCCTACCGTTGCTGTTGTCGCTGCCGCTGCTGATGCTGCCTCTTTGCCCAACTTGTTGCTGACCGCCTTGTCCAACTCCGCTGTGCTTGCCACACTGGTCAGTGGCGCCTCCTCGGCCAGTGCAGCGGCTTTTGCCTCGGCGCGTATATTCAAATTGGCAGCAACTTGATCGATTGTTGTTGCTTTCTTTGTGGCACGCGGCGAGGTGGCAGCAGCATTACTGCTGTTGTTGTTGTTGGTGCTGCTGCTGTTGTTGTTGTTGCTGTTAGGGCTCAGCAACATGTTGGCCGTGCACAATTTGGGTTTCTCCTCGGCTTTAACAGTCAGCGGTTTGGCAGCAATGCTTGCAGTTGTTGCCGTTGCTGCTATGTTGCTGCTGGTGGTTGTTGCCGTTGTGAGCAGCGTGGCCTGATTGCGAAAGGCCAATGCCGATGGATTTGGTATGCTGCGCACTGAGGCATTCTGTGGTCGCACCAATGCATTCTTTGGTTTGTTATTGCTGCTGTTGTTGGTGTTGCTGCTGCAGTTGTTGTTGCTGCCGCTGCTGTTGTTGTTGCCCGCCTTTATCGAGATCTTTTCGCGCGCTGTTGCCGACTCCGAGAGCATATGCAGATTTTGAAGATCATCGCCAGTAGAAGCAGCAGCAGCAGCAACAGTGTTGTTGTTGTTGTTGTTGGCGGAAATGTTTTGCTTGATTTTATTTAGCGCTGCTTCCAAACTGTTGTTGGTGCTACTTGCTGTTGTCGACTGCTTGGCGCTGCTGCGTCCTGTACCCGCTGATAAATCAAGTATGTTGTCGGCATCCTTCACTACAGTTGCTGCTGCTGCTGTTGTTGTGGTTGCTGTGGCTGTGGCAGTTGTTGTTGCTGTGCCTGTTGCTACAAGCGGCGGCCGAAAATCACGCAAACTTGTTTTCGACTTGTCCAGCAAAGTTGTGCCATTGGTTTTGCCAGTTGTTGCTGTGGTTGCTGCTGCTGCTGCTGCTCCCGCTGCGCTGGCTGCAACTGTTGCGGATTTCTTTGAATTAAGCTCGACTTTGGCTGCTGACTTTGATGGAAACGATCGCAGATTTATTAATGCAGGCGGCGATGTGCGATAAGCAACATTGTTGTTGTTGTTGTTGCTGTTGTTGTGCTTGCTGTTGTTGTTGCCTCGTTGTGCACTCAGCGCAACTGACAGCGGCGGTGACTTGACAATTGCTGGCATTGGCAGCGGTAACGGCAACGGCATTGGCGGCGATGCAGCAGCAACTGTTGCTCGTTTCGCCGGCTGCTTCGGTGGTCCCATCAAACGTGTTGCTGTTGTCGTGCCTGTGGTTGTTGCTGCTGCTGCGGCTGCTGCACCAAGACGCACAATCTCCAGTGCCGGCAGATTGTTCAGCGTGCTCTCATTGTACGGATAACTCAAGCCGTGCATTGCTGTGGTGCGCGAACGCGGTGTAATCGTCACTGAACCGCTGCCAAGTGTTGCTGCTGCTGCGGTGGCAACTGCTGCCGCTGTGGCTGCGGGTGGCAAGCTAAGGCTGTAGCTCGCCGGGCACAGCATGGGCATGTTGCTGGGCTTGGACAACTCCGGGCCGTACAAACGTATGCCCGCCTTCAGCTTTGCCGCCGCCAACTGTTGCTGGTAGTCCAGACGCGGCTGCTTCGCCAGCAACAACTGTTGCTGCTGCTGCTGTTCGTCGAGCGAGAGCGAACGCTTTGGCTGCTTGTTGGCCGCACTGGCTATGGAACTGGGCGTGGACAGGTAGCGCAGCATCTGATGCGGCGCCTGACGCAGCGGCGCTTGCGGTATCGCAAACTGCGGCGCGACAGAGTTTGCGGCCAGCGGCAGCGGCGCAGAGCACGGCGTCAGCGTCGGCTTGCGATTGTTGTGGGCCACCGGCTTAGGGGGCAGCTGCAGCGTAGCTGGCACCTTTGGCTTGGGCACCGCGTGCGTGAGTGGAGGCGTGGCGGCTTTGGGCAGCGGCGTATTCGCGGGAGAGAAGGATTTGAAGAGGCTCGGGGGCAGCGGCGGCGAGACGGGCAAGCTGGAGCGTTGCAGCTTCTCCGGCGCAACAGCAATGGGAGTGGAACTGGTTGCGGAACTGGTTCCAGGCATGGTTCCGGCGTGGGTGCTAGAGCAAGCCACGGAGTTGACGCTGCTTCCGGCACTGGTTCCGATGCTAGTTCCGGAACTAGTTCCGACACTGCCCCCCGAGCTCGCTGTCATCAAATTGTTGATGCTACGTGCCTCCTCGCCTAGCGTGCGATTCAGCTCGCTCTCCTTGCTCACTGGTTCCTCCTGGAGCTGCAGTTGCTTCAGGGATACCAGCTCACCGCCTGCCAGGGAATGCGAACGCTTCAGATCCAATTTGTGTGCCTTGTGGTTGTGGGTGGTGGTGATTTTCATCTTCATCTTGCCATCGGTTTGTGAGGAGATTTCCGCGTGTAGTTTCTTTCGCTTGCCATTCGCATCCTTGGGCTCCTTGGAGTGCTTCTTCTTGCGCTTGCGATGCGACGACGAGGAAGTGGAAGTGCTCGCATCCGCTGTGCCATTCGAGCCATTGGTGGATGAGGAACAGGATGACATGGGCGAGGCATTGGGACTGTACTTCAAGCTATCCACAGCGGGAGTGGAGGAGGAGTTAGCCGAAGGTTCAATGGGCTTGAGGCCAATGTTTTTGGCATAAGTCTCCAGATCCAGTTGCTGCTGCACATCTTCGAGGCGTGCATCCGCTGATTTGGGCAGCGATAACTTGGCCTTCATGCTGCTCAGCTCGATCTTGAGCTTTGGCAGATTACGCAACACTGAATTCGCCGACTTCTTGTTGGCCGTCTTGAGTTCGAAGCCGCCCTCATCGCCGTAACCCACGGATTTGCTGAGCTGCGACTGTGGAATGCTCACCACAATGTTCATATTGGCAACGCCCAGGCTAGACGGTTCCTCCGGTTCCGGTTCGCTCTTGACACGCATGAGTGGCGCGCTTGGAGCGGAGGAAGAGGAAGGAGAAGAGGAACTAGAGGAGGAGGGAGTCACTCCGTAGTCGCTGTACCTCATGTCGTTGCTACGCAAACTCTTAAAGTTACTCAAGGATTGGGAACCCACTCCCTCCTCGCTGCTTCCCTTCCGCTCCACGCCCTGTACTTGCACTTGAGTGGCCCGCTTGCCCTTGCTGACCTTTACCGTGGACTTGCCGCGTGTCTTGCTGTTCTGGGGAATTCGCTGAGTTGCCACTTCGTCGGCAAAGGTCACAGACTTGCCACTCTTTGTGGCAGTTACAGTGGGTCTTAATTCAATATCCTGATTAACTTTTGATAAATTGTTTTCATCGTTTTTTGTTGTCTCGCTCTCATGGAGCAGAATCCTGTATTGAAAGGACATCGGCGCGAGCTGCACGGGGACACGAAGCGCACGGAGATAACAAGAGCAGAGGGAAAAGCAAAAAAAGGGAATTGACAATTGTAGCAAGAATTTGGCTTAAACTAGCGATAAAAATCCATTTTGACAGCGGCTAATTTGGACCCACCCTAAGAATCAAAAAACTTGCACTCACCCGATCCCAGTGGTAGCAATAACCAATGTCCATTAGCGTCAGCGTTGGCGGCAAAACTTCATCCTGATACGTGACCTCGACCTCAACTTGTTTGTTCTGGGCATCAATGTCGTACTTGGAGCAAAGAAACCGCTTCAGATGCATAACCTTCAAGCCAGCAGGACACTGAAGGTAACAGACTGGCGGCTTATCGGACGCCCTGCAGTGTTTTAGCATGGCAGGATGGTATTCCAAGGATAAACTGCAAGGGAAATCAAGGCAAAGTAGAGTGTTAGGGCTACCATAGTAATGAGGAGAAAAGTGGGGGGAAAGCGCTAAGGAAAAGAGCTGAGGAAAAGAGCTGAGGAGCAAAGCGGTGTAGAAAAGCGTAGGAGGAAAGCTGAGGAGAAGAAGTAAGGAGAAAACCTTGGGGGGAAAGCGGCGTAGGAAAACCAAGGAGGAGTAGGGCTAAGGAACAAAGCGAGCTAACCATCCTTGAGGAAAGAGTTAAAATTACTTTTAAACTCCTATAGGACAAAGAGGAAAAAGTGAAAGAAGAAGCAGAAAATCTCAAGTCCTTAGGAAAGAAAAGCTTGGAAAAAAAAGGGGTCGAACATAGTAGAGGAAAATGAATTCTATAGGAAAAAATCGCTCTGTTTTATATTAAGAAACTTGGCAATACTTAGGAACTGAAACTAGAGGAAGAGAAATTCAAGAAAATTAATCAAGAAAGCTATAAGAAAGCATTGAAAAAACTTTCTAGAACCGAATTCACAAAGAAGAATAGGAAAAACATAGTCTTATAGGACTAAGATCGTCATGAACCTTCTTATAGGTAAACCTTAGGTAGGAAATTTGACCTTCTAAACAAAACTCACCTGATGGGCTCCGCTGGCGTAAAAAACTCCTGAACCTTCTCCGTCTTCAACACATCCTCAGCGTCCAGTTCCTTGTGCTGCTCCTCAAACTCCAACAAACGCTCGCACTCGCGCTGATAGAGACCGGGCACCATTTTATATATCAAAGCACGCAAAATGTCATCCGATCTGCAGAGGAAACAACAACGGTTAGTACACTAAAGGGGGCGGGAAAAGCGAGGGTAGCTCAACAATTACCTTAGGTTGTCCTCGGTGATCTGTTTGCCGCCGCTGACTTTGCACTGCGGACAGTAAACATCGCGCAGCAAATGCTTCAAAATGCAACTGCGGCAATCTGCAAAGGAAAGTGCGTAGGAAGGTAGGAAAATTGAGTATTTTTGGATAAACTTTCGACTTGAGATTGTGGAAACTTACATGTATGATAGCAGTAATCGACCGTAGTGGGATCGATCATGTAGCCGAGACAAATGCGACAGCTCAAAAGCTCATTCATCTCGCCCAAATCCCGCCGTGTTTGTTTTTCCATATCGGAGGAAGTTGTATCAGTTTTAAGATGCATTTTTTTGTTGTATGTAAAAAGACTCTCTAGCTAAGATTTCAAGCTGCTTGCATGTCCTGCAGGGGAGAGCAAAAGAACACAGATCAGTCAGAGAACGTCTACTAAAGCTAAGTTAGCGGGAAACAGCCAAAAGTGTGAGAAACAGCAAGAAGGAAAATCCCATCAAGCAACGTGAACATCATTTGCGGTCTGCGGGGCTGTCAAATAACAAAAGCCGCATATAAGAGATTGTATGAGTTGGAATGTATCTTTGTATCTCCATCTAGCTGTCTATCTGCGGCTGTATCTTTAACATTGTGCCACAAACGGCACAAGATACGAAAAGTTTAGACTAGTAAAGCAGCCATCCATGAATCGGAACAATGCCGAAAACAACAAATACAAATATGAAATACAACAAAAACAAAGTAGCAGCAGTAGGGAGTAGAGGAAGTGGAAGTGGAAGAACAAGAAGAAGAAGACGTGGAGAAGAACAAAAACGTAACTCATACGCGCGGGTCGGCCAAAGAGTTTGAGCGAGCGAGAGAGAGAGAGAGAGTGTGTGTGGGGGAAGAGAGTGAGATGAGAGCGGGGCCTTTGGCGCACAAGCGACGCCCTTCGTGTCACACAGAGGGCACCCAACAAACCTCACACACACACAGCCACTCTCACACACACACACATGCACACTCACACACAAAGCAAACGATTGTGCACTCGACGTGTGTACTTGAATCTAGTTTTAGGTTTTGCTTTCGCCTTCGTCTTCGTCGCCTTCGTCGCTGTCGTCGTCGTGCAAACGAATAAAGTACGAAAATTACGCTCTTGTGTGCCCTACACACACACACAAACACACACAGAGGCACTCACACACAAAGAGTTGACGATGATAATGATGGATGTTAATGATGATTTAAATGATTATTATTATTATGTGGGTAGCGAGTTGTGGATCAGCAGGTTGAAGCTGAAGCGTCGCTTTGCCACAAGAAACTATGCCACACTCAAAGCGCTGACTATAATGACCATCATAATGATGTTGATGATGATGACGATGATTAGGTTGTTGATAGAGATGAAGAGATTTGTAGGAAACAAAAGCTGCAAATGTCATGATGTCAATCTATTATGTATGTACATAGAGGAGCGCTGTGTGAAGCTTGGAAAATGTGAGCAAACTAAGTGTGACCGATGGATAAATATCCTATAATTTGTAGGGGATTGTAAGAGAGGGGAGTTACTGATTGTAGCGGCTAACAGTAGTAGATAATTTCATGCATTATGAGGCACATTTCGAGTAATTTTGATAAATTTGCTATATTTTTAGACTAAGATAGGACAACGCTATTATAGACCATTTTCAGGAGCTAATAATATAATTTTAAGCAAAGAAAATGAATATTTTTTATAAATTTAGGGACTATTTATAATAAAATATGAATAAAAACACTAAATTTTTAAGCTGAATGGTTAAAGGACTACATATTTCTATAGTTTTAAGCTCTGTTGTTAAAAATATGGCTGACTATAACTCAAAAACATTCAGTTTTTTCTCAAAACTTGTTAAGCAACAACATAAACGACAAACTTGAGTCTTCTTGTCTCTACCGAAAAAATTGCAACCTTTTCCGCAGCATTTTCCTGTGCAAATCTGAAGCTGTAGGGCAAATAAAAGTCGCTTTCGAGAATTCTTTTCATTGCTGCCCACTTTTGCACCGTTTTGCCTTTGACATGCTTTTTGTGCTTTGTACGTCGCACGCTCACGCGAAACTGGCACGAAAGTGGCTAGCAAAAGGGAAGATAAAATAGGCGACAGAGGTGACGAGAGACGAGTGAAGCTGTCGCTGAAGCTGCGATGCTGCTAGCAAAACAAAAAAAGCAAGAAACGAATGGCAAAAGGCAACAAAAACAATAACAAAAGGCAAACTGGGTAAAAACTAAGCCAACATACAAAGTGGGCGCAAGGATGGCAAAGTGGGCAGCAAGCACACACACACACATGAAGAGCTGCTGGACAGAGTAGTGTCAGTTGAGGCTTTGAATGAGAACTAGTGTATAAGGATAATAAAGATGTGCAATCTAAGCAAACAACACCGTAATCATTCATCATAGTCCACGCCCATGCCCACACCCAGTGCACGCCCACAGTACACACACACACACAAGCTTTGTTAAAGTGGCCCACTGTGCCGGTGTTTAAGAGGATTCGACAATGTTGATGACGTCTTCAATGTCGCTGACGTTATTAGTTACGAAAAGGCATTCACTCTCTCGCTCCCCCTCTCTCCCGTTGTCACACAGACATACACGAAGTGACAGTGACGAAATGGCCACAGCTTATAAAATGGAAAGAGGCTTGCCGCGCTGTTATCGCTATCGAAACGAAACAATAATAACAATAACAGCAGAAGCAGCAGCAGCAAAAACAAAAACGAAAAAAACAACAACAACAGTAGAGCAGCAGCAGCAGTAACTGGCGCCGGCACGAGCGAAGTTTACAAAACCGACCCGCAGGGTGGTTGCTACATATATACACGCACACAAACACACACACTCACACACTTATACGCAAGCAGATAGACACGACGCGCACGCAACAAGCTTTGCCGATGACGAGAGTCGCGACGAAAGAGAGAGGAGACGAGGCGCGGCAATAAGAGACGAACCACAGCGACGAGAAATGTTACATCGAAAATAATATTGTGAAAAAAATACTTTTGCTATAATCTTGCGGTGTGTCCACAACAGCAGCCGCTGAAAATACAACTAAAAGCAATGCACGAAATTCAAATGCTACGTGCGAGTACGCTTCGTTTGTGTCTCTGTATACGTGTGTTTGTGTGAGTGTGCTCGTACTCGCATTCGTACTCGCCGCGCAATTGAGGCGAAACGAGCACACGATGAAACGACGACACAAATTTGTATCTATTCGCCGCACAACGAGAGAGCGGCCTCAACGCCCCACTGTGGGCTGTGGGAGAGCCGAAAAGACAAACAGAAAAAAAAAGAAATGAGGAAAACAACAACAGCAAGCAAAAAGTCAAAACAAAACTTTCTACAATTTGCGCGCGCGTTTTCGCCTTCGCCGCAGATATAGTTTCGGTTTTTTTCGAAATCGCCGTGTGCGACGAAAATTCCAATACGACAACAACGCACACACGCTCAAACTTGTCACGTGTATGTGTGTTTACAAAATTTTCACACATACACATACACGAAGTTTTCGTTACATTTCGCCGCGCTCACAGCGCAATCAAAAGCAAAGTGAAATTTTCTTATTAGAAATGTACACAAATGTACTACGTACACACAAACAACAACAGCGCGCTTTTCCATACAAATTGCGTTACGACGCAAATAGTTGTTAACACTGGCACTAGCACGATTTACAGTTATTGAATGCCGGTTCAAGAGGCTGACAGTCAAACTGAAATCAATTCTACGCATAAGCATAAATCGATTCAAAGCAATTGATGGAAATCTGCTTCTTCTTACTTTATAACACTTGCCGACACACACACAAACTTCAAAACTGGGCACTGCTGTGTGTATTTGTGTATGCGCGCTTCTTTCACTTCAGCTGCTTCCACTGCTGCTGTTATCGATTTCTCATACACACGTTTTTATTATCACGAACAGCGGCTGAGATTTGAAATGCTCTTGCTCTCTCTGTCTCTCATTCACATTGACAGCGAATAAGAAAAATTTTTTACTTTTCTCCGTCCACAAAGTGCACGGCACGAAAACTGTTCAAAGACTGATTCTGATTAGACCTGCCGACAACTTCGGCACCGTTGCTGTTGCCTGTTCGCGTCTGCGCCTGAGAGACCGTCGCGAGAGCGAGAGCTAGCGTGAGCGAGACAAAGAGACGGGCTGTTGCCGTTTCACGCCATTGCTGTACCGCCCACCCTGCGGCTGTCGTGAGGCTTGATTGGCTGCGAGTGCCATGTTCGGCACTTCGGCTCTGCGACACGAAGTCAACGAGTCTCTGTCTGTTGCGTCGCACGATGTATGCGAGTATGCGTTCGTTGCGTTGCGTTGCCTTTACCTTTTTGGGGTGGCTGTGCGTTGCTCGTGTGTGTACGTGTGTTTGTGTATGCGTGTGGGTGCTGCTTTTAATTGAATTCGACTGTCAAATGAGAGATTAACGCTTTAGCATTGACGCTGGCAGCGGCAGAGACAGCAAGCGACGTCAACAGTCATGCCAGCTACGTATTGGCCTTGGCGTTTATTTTAATTATTGCGAATTCTCGTTTGGCTACCGTCGTTGTAGCTGTTGCTGTAGTTGTTGTCGTTGCAGTTGTTGTTTCTCGCTCACACTCAAGTCCGTTGGGCATTTTGTGTAAAATATGAATATGCCATCAGCTCAAAAGGTAACATCCTCTCCTCGCACACACACTTCAACTCGTTTCCATGTGTGTGTGTTCGTGTGTATCTTTTTATCTGTATCTCTGCCTGTCACTGACACCACTTGACACATGAAGCCTACTACATTTTACACTCGTTATTCGCTTTGACAGCCTCTGCGCGGCGAGACGCCGGAAAATGGGGGAAATACAAATTTGACGTTCACATTTTTCATTCAAACTCAATTGAAAACGACTTCGACGTCGGCCAAAAATTTGCATTTCAAAGGCTTTTTGGCAAAGACATCGACAAGTGCGTAAGAAAATGTCCTTGAAATTGCGACACGTTTCAAGCTTCGATTTCAAGGCTTTTTGGGCCTGAATGTGACTGGGTAGCGTTTGATAAGAGACAGAGAGTTGGTTAAATTACGCTAAAATGTTTATGTGGAGAATAGATGTATCTTTTACTGTGTTTCAGGTATTGTAGCGTGGAATACGTCAATTTGTCATCTGATTTGTTGGGGAAGACATGTGGAAATCGAGTCAAAACTTTAGTATTTCAAATACTTCTTTCGTAACTCTTGAATTTTCCTCGGTGGCTGTTTAATCAGACCTTTTATATTCGTATATACTTAATTTTACAGTTTGTTCTTCACTTCCAAGCACAACAAGCTTACAAAAATATTTATTTCATAGTAGAAATTATAATTTTTATAAGCATTTTATAAATTTTTAAGATTTTGCTTCCTACACTTACGATATTTTAGACATAAACCATATCTTTGCTGCATCTTCCTTATGAACTAACTTTTACGTAATAAAACCTTTGCCTAGTAACTGCATTTTATTAGAATCTTGCTTTATTTTCTCACATTTTTCCAACGGAACACCATTTCTCTAGTTAGATACAAAAGTTAAATTTAAGATACACCTTTAAGTATCCTAAACACAGTCTGAAAATATACTTTTCTCGTACTCTAAACAAAATAAGAAGATCTCTTGCACTTTGCCACAACAGTTGTGAGCATAATTAACTTATAATGATTTGGATTTGAGCTTAGAACTGTTTTAAATTGAATTTCTATTTAAAAACAAGATGACAAAAACAAAATTCTGGGTTTTAGCTGAGATTTAGATAGGTTTTCGGCTCAAAAATGTCTTACTACAGCAAAATACACAGCAGTTAAATAAATAACTTCAAGAAAAGTTTATTTTAAGAAGCTTTTACCGAGTCCAAAACTTGCAATTGCCTAGAAAATAATGCCTTAAATAATAAAAAAATAATATATCCTCTAAAAAATAAATAAATTATGTTTTAAATAGCTAAAAAGTGTCAATTTCTACATTTTGATACTTTAGCTAATGCTATTCAGTCGTAAATGTGTTAAAAATAAATCATGAAATTCAATTTCCGTACACAAATTCACATTCAAAAGTATCTGTATCCGTGAGCTGTAATCCAAACAGAAAACATTATTTATGAACTGATTCAGCTGCAGTGAGTTAACAAAATCCAATGCAGTAAATTGTATGCAAACGTAATTATGTTTTCTTAGTACGCTCCCATGTGGGCCGAGGTACTTTGGCCAAGTATCTAGACTGCAGTCGACTGCCATGTAGCTATGTGTCCTTGCAACACAGTTGGACATGACTGCTCCTGGCCAAATGAATAATTAATGTGTGTGTGTAGTAACTGGTTGTGGTTTTGCTATCTGAGGTTGCAGATGCACGAGCATTAGAAGCAGCATGAGATACTTTTCGCATGCAGATACATTTGGAAAATGTTTGTAGGTGTATGAGATACGAGATACGCTTAAATTGGTAGGTTTAGTTACACAATAATTGAAATTCAAATAAATTTGTTCAATTTTCATTACATTTGAATTCATTGGGAGTCCGTTGTCCACTTTTCCTATGTGAAAATAATTTTGACAGGTGCGCTTATTACGGCTCTTATGTGGCAATTAATGTTTCCGTCCCCCAAACACGTATATTTCACGGTCTTGCCACAATTAGGTGGAATGTAGATACATTCGTAGTGACATTTATCAAAAGGGGCGCATAATTTATTAGGAAAAAGTGCGCACACAACTAGACAAAGATAGAAAGATACAGTTTTCCACGTGTAACAGAAAGAGAGCACTCGCAGGGCGAAAAATATGCACGACTTGCCATAAAAGATGCAAAAAAAAATGAAACAAAAAACTGAAATGAGAAAAAATTAAGGGTATAAACAGGCGAGTAAACATGAAAGATTTGCGGATTGCATGGATGTGAATGGAATGTATCTCAAAAGGCAGCACAAATCTGTGAAGTATCTCTTCCATATTAACCCTCAAAAACGCAATGCGCGCATGAATGCATAAGTGTGTGTATGTGTGTGTGTGTGAGTGTAGTCGAATACGTAATGAGCACTTGCGGTACACGTAAATGCGGCACTACGTCGAAAGCTGAATGCCAGCAAAACAACGACAACAACAACAAGGAGAACATCAGAAGCAGCAACCGACGGCTGCTCACTCACCACTACAAACCACACACACATAAGCTCACCCAAACACTCTCTCACACACACACACACGCACACACACTTACATACAAACATACATGCAAGTGCTACGCTTTCTTGCTATTGCTTTTGACTCGTCGTTCATCGTTCCCATTTAACGTTGTTGTGTGCACGCACCCCAGCGCCCAATTTAGTCAGCACACAAGTTGTGTTATGTGGCGTTGATCAGTATATTTTCTAGTGGGTATGTTGTTTTGCTCAGTTTCGTTTTGTGTGCTGGTTTGGTCTCTGGCAGCATACAAATGTGCTGCTGACGTTGGCAGCAGCAGCAGCAGTAGTAGTGGCGGCGGCAGCAAGTTTCACGTCGTGCGCAAACATGGCGATGGCGTTGCGTTGTTGCGTTTGCATTTGCTTTTTCGCATTTGGCTTGTTTGCAGCTATACGTATGTATGTGTGTATAATATTTACTTTTAAATTGCAGGCCAGACCAGGCTGGCAGGCAAGCAAGCAGTTGAGAGGCCGTCGTCCAGCCCCAGTGCAAACCGCACCCCCCACCCCGCAGCATGCTGCATACACACAACCACCACTTTGGCCGCAGCAGCGACACTGACGTCGGCATCGACTGCGGCATATTTACATTTTGATTGGGAAACTGTTGAGGCGCATTCTGACGCCGCATTCGTGGGTGTAGTTTAAAATGCTGCCGCTGTCGCTGTCGTCGTCACTGCTGCTGTTGCTATTGTTGTTGTTGCTTTTGTTCTTGTTGCTTTTGCCTTTTTCGTTTTATTTCGTTTGCACGCACACCAACACAAACACACACACACAGCATAGTTGCGAAGCTTTTTGTGTTGTTGTTGTTGTCGCTGGTGCTGCGCTGCTTTTGCCTTTGTCCAATTATAATTTGTTTCGATTTATCATACGACATTATTGAGACAAGCCACAATGGCAAGCAGGAGAGAGCGGGTAACGGGTAACAGGTAACAGGCAAATGATTAATTGATCCAGTCACCAAATCTCTAATCTCTTAACAATCGTTATACTATTTATTATATGTCTTTATACAAGTGTCTTTTAGTTGTATCCGCTTTAGCCAATTCGCTATTTTTAATATCGAACGTAATTTCAGGTATTTTTCATGTCTCATAATTGAAATGGCAACGTAATTTTTCATAATTACGTAATACTTGGCCTGGGGGTGACCTGTGGGATTTGTCACACCCCCGCACACAGTCCCCTCCACTCTACCGTTTCGCTATAAAACGCGACTTTTGAAATTATGGCACTAATTAGTTTATGAATGCTCCGCGACGACGACAAACTCGACGCCTTTTCTACCAGGGATGGGTCTGAAAAATTCCAATTTGCTGACAAACCCAGGGATGGGCGAGGGTTGAGTGTGATAAGGGGTGCGCAGGGAGTGGGGAGGAGTGGAATTCAGGGGTGTGACGGGTGGCTGCTGCTGGTTGATGTCTGTTTTCCCCTAGGATGTTGCGAAATGTGCAATTTAAGAGATTAATTTGTTGCCGCATTGTTGATCCTCAGCTTCGACCTCCCTCTCGCTTGCTCTCTCTAGCTTACTACCCCTCTCTCTGTTCCTCCCTCCTGCTGTTGTTGTTGTTCAATCTCTGACGCCGTTTGGTAACTTTAAAATCCCAATTAAAGTGGATTTAAATAGCTGGAAAAGACTTTTAAGTGACTACGCCAAAAAGGCCGAGAGACCTAAGCAATTTGCATAATCACTTGAGGAATGTTTGTGGAACCCCAGCTTACAAACTTATGAATGTACTTTCAATAAAAATGTATTAAATTTATAAAAAATAAGTTTAAGTTCTTCAATTAAAGTGTAGATTTATCCGAAATAAGAATAACTAAAATGAGACACCATTTATTTTAGAGTCCTTTGTACTAAATAGATAATGCAGATATATATTATTATTGAGTGAAATAACTGTGAAATGCGGAGAATTTAAATTTCTACATACAATAAAAGCTCAACTAGCGGAGTGCTACCTCAGGCGGACAGTTCCCTCAGGCGAACGAATTTTATAGTTTTAAAGCATGATTTTCACACAAAATCCCTTTTCATAAGCGTCCAAGGGAGATTTCTATATAATTGTGTCAACAAATCTTTGCATTTTGTTACTTGTCGATAGGTTTCATGTCTAAATACTGTAACTGCCACCATTTTGTTTATTAAAGAAACCAATTCCGACTTTTCAGATACAGTAATGTCATGATCCATGTAAACGTGAAAATTCAAGCAGATTTTCTTAAAAATAAAACAAAATGGAGATTGAGTGCAACTTGAAATACCAGGTATAGTACCAAATCTAGATAAAGATTTGTATGCCTATAATGTTTATAAAAACATTAAAAAACGTTGAGGAAAATATGTATTATTCTGTATTATTCTGAAAACCCTTCTTCGTTTAAGAGTTTTGTAAGATATTTTGTGCAAAACCTCAGGTTTACCGCAAATATAGAACTTGAATTTAGTTTTTCATATTAAACAGTGTCTTCTTTAGTCATATAAAAAACATATCAACAATTAAATGTTGAATAAGTTTTAAATTATACATTCCAAATTCCATTTCCAGTTTTCTACATGTCAACAAAAAACAATCACAAGATTCTCATTTGTAATATCGACTTAACCGGATGGAAATCGAACACGCCTACAAAAACCATGAGCTCATTCAAATGTCGAAATATTCGAATAGTTGTTTGACGGCATTTTGACAACGTCCGATAAATTAACGACAAAATATTCTATTTGTTTTGTAAATTCCTGAGGTTTCTACTTATTGTATTTAAAAAAGTCAAAAAGTTATATCTTCTGTAACTCTGGATGATTTTCAGATACACCCGAATGTAATTTAAGTAGTTTGTACTGAAATACCGCTCTGCGGTGGCACTTAATAAGGTTTCGTGTCACGAGCAGATACGATAGGCGTCAAATTTAAGAGGCTTAACTCAATTAAATCCTCATCGGAAAAATTGCTTTCTCACTGTGAAAAAGACCAAACAAAATGGGGGAGTTTATTGGGTATGTGAGGAGAATGCAGTAAAATTAATAGCGATACCATTTAGGCTAGTTATTTATCTTTCGATTTCTGATGTATCAGTTGAGCAACAATATTCCGATATCTTAGCAAGAGTTATATTAAAATTAGGCTTTTATATTACATTCCCCATTCATCCAAACTTATAAAGAGGAAAGTCAGCGCGATTGATAGCTCTATATCGTTAGACAATTATAAATCAAGTAAAGAAATGTAAGTTTCCAATTTTTCTATTCATTTAAATTTGTTTTAAGTTTTTCCCGATCTTTCGCAGAAAGGGCCTGACCGACCACATAAAGTATATATATTCTTGATCAGCATCAACGGCCGAGGCGATATAGCAATGCCCGTCTGTCTTGTGGACAACTGTAGCCTATAGCACCTATAGATGTACGTTTTCTTACTTGTTTTTTAAAGAAGTTGTTCTCTGAGTAAACTAAGCACTAACAATCATTGTCTAAAAGACTTTAGGCGGAAACGCTGCATAACTTGTTCAATCCCAAGTTCTTGATTGGTTCTAAACATTTCCCAAATTCTTTAAGATACATGTATCTTTTCTACACAAAATACTTATTACAATTTTTGGATACAGTTCGAGTACTTTGTACTGTTTTATTGAAAAATCCACTTGAAATCTTAAGCTTTAAACAATATTTAGATGTCTAATGTCAGTTCAGAAAGTAATTTTCAAGTATTCTGCAATTTTCAAACTTAATCTATTTGATTTCATTTAAACAACGTAACAAAATGACAGCTAAAGTAATGCTTATAAAGAGTTTTCATAGAATCCAGCTTTAAGTCCTGTTTAAGGTGTTTTCGCTGATCAAACTTGACAGCGGCGATTTCATGAATATGAAAAATAAAAGTGCCCTTAAGCCGGCTTTTCATTGCCTGCAAAAATCCCAAAAGATATCAAAATGGAGCCGTTAACTGACAGGCGAAAATAAAATTAATTTTAGATCGCGAACTGCTGAATGTCTGAATGGAACGACCTTTTTAAGGTTAAGGATGGAAAGAGAGGAGTGTGAAGGAAGGGAGTGAAAGGGGAGGGGTTTAAGGGGTTTCGACACTTGAATATTGAATGTGTACGCATACTTATTCCCTCGACTGTCGCACTTTGATCCGCTGCCGGATTTCCTTTCATATCTTCTTTTAGTTGCTGCCTTCGTCCGTCCGTTTGTCCCGCAGGCTGTCCCTCTCTCTCTCTGTGTGTCTGTCTGACTGTTGGACAACTGAGCATAAAATTGGCGTGAACATAAAAAAGTTGTATGCGACTTAGACGAACTTTTCCATCTCCCTCTCTCTCTCACTCTCTTTAGCCCCTTCTTTCAGTCTGTCTCGTTTGCAATGTTGAGACTTTAGTTAAAGTACAACTTTTGGCATTTATTTGCACTCGGAAGTTCGGCTTGTGACCTTTGGCCCTGCTTGACGTAGACCCAAAACAACTCCAACTTGTCAAAAGTTTCGAAAGGTGTTCGCGTGTGTGTGACTGATTGTGTGTCAGTGTGTGTGTGTGTGCTACCGACAGTGTCAGGAGGCAGTTTTAATCAAATAATTTATTATCGGCTACACCGCACAGCACACGTTTACGTTTAATTGAAACTAAAATATTTTTGATTAATTATAAGGCGGCGGCAACAACAACAAGAAGAAGAACAGCTAACCTGGAGGCAGCGGCAGAAGCAGCACAGCGAAAACCTTTTGTTTCCATACAATCTACGCAAAGCCAGCGGCGACGTCGTCGTCGTTCTCGTTGTCGGTCGGCTCACGAGCGCCACTCGGGCCGAGCTGCTCTCTCAAGGCTGTGGGCATTCGGTATTCGGTATCATGCTGAGCGCTGCTGGTGTCTCTGCCAACGTTGTTGTCGTCGTCGTTGTCTTCATTGCCCAACCTTTTGGCCCCCCCTGCTTAAGCTGCGCTGCTGTTCCTCTTACGTTTGTCACAGATACACAGGCACACAAACACACGCACACACACATTTATTCATGTACAAAGCAATTTATGTACAAACTGGCAACTCGCACAGGCATTGAGTTCAGGTCTGCTTTATATATTCGTCTCTCTGCTTTGTTTCGCTCTTTCGCAGCGCACACAGTTTCGTCAATTGCCTTTCGCTTCTCTATCTACCCAACTGCCGCGCTCTAGCTGCTCTGAGCGACCCTCACGTACATAAAAACATACACACACAGACATACTCTCATTTATTGTATGTACATCGTTTCGTTTGCTTTGCCTTTTGCTTATGTTGTTTTTTTCGCTTTGCTTTGCTTCGCTTAATGTTTTTCGTTTGGCTTGGCTTGGGCCGCCGCTGCATATGGCTTCGCTGTTAACGTCTCTGCCGACGCCGCTATTTCAGTTGTCAGTTGTTTTCCCTACTTCATTCCACACATCTTCGCTGTCGCTGTCACTGGCAACCAGTTTGCTGCTGCTGCTGTTGCTCTGTCTCCGTCTTCGACTTTGGCTCTGTCGCTGCCTCTGCCTCTACTTTTGTCTCTGCCTTTTCGCCCATTCGCATGCTCGTTTCGTGGCGCATATCTCTTGTATCTGAATAGTCGACAGCCCCGTTTGCCTAACTTATGAAGCCAGCATATTACTTTTTTCTTACTCTTTCTTTTACTTTTTGCTTTTCTTTCTTGCCTACCCTCGACGACTGTCACTTTTTCTGTTCGTGTGTGTGTGTATGTTTGTACATGGGGAAAAACAGCCCGAAACTATATGGAAAATGAGTAGGAAGCGCATAGTGAGAAAACTCATTATTATGCTCTGCGCGGCAGCGGACGCTCGAGCTCTGCCGATGTCTGTGCACGCGTAGATAATAAAGAAGCAGGGTTGTCGACTGCGCGCAAATTGTAGGGTATACCAAACTTATAATACATTTTTGTAAACATAAAGGCACATTAATTGAATTAATTGTGAATTTTACAGTGTATTTTTTTAGTTGCTTAACTTTTGTATATAAAAGTATATTTTGAGTGCCTTGACAACCCTAGCGCGCCTGTGGCTGCATGCCACAACCGCCAGCAACAGCTTAGGCAAGCACTCACACACATACACTCACACAAATGCACCTTTTCACACACACACACACGCATAGCACATAAACATCTGCTGCTGACGCTAACGCCGCTGCTGCGGCTGCTGCTGTTGGCGTTAACGTCGCGTCGCTGGTAATTGGGAATGGGTAAATGAGGCATGAGGCATGTGAGGCTGTGTGGCATGAGTATGGTTATGATGATGCTGACTGATGTTCATGCTAGCTTGTGACGTCACAGCGCTGCGTATTGGGAAAATCTACTGGCAGATACATGTGCCGCACACATACATACATTTCTATGTATTTGTGCGTGATTGCTTGTGTATCTCGGCATGCGCCCTGAATACAACAACGACTATGAAACAGCGTTTGAGCAGCGCTGCTAGCTGCGCTGCCAGCTCGCTGCTTGCTGTTCGGTCATTGCTTGCGGGATTTGCTGATGCGCCGAGAAGTAGATGGAGGCGGCGGAAAAGTAGGAGGCGGAGGAGAAAAAAACAGCAGCAGCAGCAACGAATGGGAAACAGAAACAACAACAATAACAGAAAGAATAAAAAAAAAATAACGCGACGTCGGCAGAGCACAAATTAAACTTAAATGCCCCCCATTCACTTGGAGGCTGCTACTGGAGTTGCCGTCGTCGTTGTCGTCGTCGTTGATGTTGTTGTTGTTCGCTTGCCTCATGCTGCTGCTGGGAATCGTCGTGCCACTGGCCACGACTTTAACAGCAACTTGCAACCCAGCTCGCAACGTCATCGTCATCCATCTGGGCACATTATTAGTTTCTCTTTCTTGTTGTTGCTTTTTCTGCCTCTGCTTCTTCTTCTTCTTGCTGGCGCTTTATCGCATTTATTGCTGCATGGGGCCTCAATTAAGCTGTTAAGAGCAGTTGAGGCCAATCTATCGGCGGAATTAAAGCCAATCAATAATTTACGACAATCCACAGATCGAGTCTGCTGCAGCAGCTCTTCTTTTCCCTCTTTTTTCTACTCTTCTTCTTACCAGCGACAGGATGAGCTCAATCAACGGACAACGAAGAGAGAGAGAGAGAGTGAGTGGCAAGCGGCGCAGAGGGTGCAACGCGGCATGTTGCTGCCACATCAGCGGCTAAAATGGCGTACACAAATGTTGTTGCCTGTTCTCAATTGTCGAAAAAAGTTCGTTAAATTTTAATGATTTAGTCATTATCGGTCGCTGCCATCTGCTGAAACTAAACTTAACCGCAATTTGATTTCATTAAAGCCTAGCACGTCAAATTTATTCAGTTTGGGGTTCAAAAAGTCAAGAACTGTATTTAATAACACTAGGAAACCTTCCAAAACCGTTGATTCCTCTGCAAACCTTAGAAAAACGCACATACTGCTAGTATTTCCCATACTTTTAAGATATCAAGTAGTACCGCTAGGAACACTTATGAAAATATGAGATATTTTGATCGTAGAGCTTCTAAAACAGCAAATAAAATAAAGAATATTGAGTGACGTTCTCAAACTTAGGCTAATCTAACAATACATCTATTTATGGTCTTTATTCATCTAAATTTATTAACTTCTTTTTCTTTATAAGCCAAAGTTACATTATACATAGTGCCACTAACTTAAACAATGTTCTAAAATGCCGTAAATATATTTATTATTGGCGGAAAACATAATAAAAATGGAGTTTTGTCCGATAATTAAATAAAACTTAATACCAAAATCAATAAAAAATAGTTTATTTTAACAATTAATACCCGTATAGGAATAAAATATAAATTTTAAAGAGGTTTTATTCTTTGGCCTTGTCTTGAGTAATAAAAAAAGGCCAAAACCTCTGCTAAAAGGATCAACTTTAATGTCTTTAGATATTTACAAATAGTACACCATTGAAGCAAAATTCAATAAATAGCGGTGTGCGTATTGTGAGCTAAATAAGTTTGCTTTAGAGTAGTTTCTAAGAATTTTGCATGTAAAATTTGTTAATTTTAAATGTCAAACTTAATATAA